>CM068305.1:83847611-84300111 GCA_034768735.1 Schistosoma mekongi
AATCGTCATATTGATATTCTTCTACTCAACTTCATCATCATGATGATTATTGTTATCATTCAGTTTATTGTCATCATATTATCATTGAGTATTGTGTATAGGCGAATGACTGTTTAGTGCCTATCGATCGACTCATTGAAATAAACACACTTGAAAACAGGCTTACCGTCCAAACTACTGATTATTGTGTATGTTAGTAGTATGATGCGTCCGCAACATGTGAAATTACATGATGAGATGATGGTTATGTAGTGGTGAGTTGGTGAGATGATTATTCAACAGGGTGTTTTCAATAGGAATTGGTCGCAAGCACTTGTAATTAGTATAATGATAGGTGTTAATTGTCGGTAGGTGACAGCGAGTAATGTGCAAATGGTGCAGTGAGAGTAATGACTAAATAATTAAGTGGTCTAACTGAGCGTAAACTGAGTGGGATTGAGATCGTACTTCTAGGGATCAGTCCTATAGTACGTATCACCAGGACGTCAAACAAACTAGACCCTGGCTAACCCACCGCGATGATGATCAGTGCGGCCTAGTCCTGAGCGTGAAGCAGGTGTGTGGCTGTCCGTCTAGCTGACTCCCGATGGAGTTTGTCCGTGCGGACTTGGCCGCCTCCTTGTCCGATCGTCCAGCCGGATTGTCGAATGCATGCGAAAGCGTTGTCATTCCCATTCGGTGTGGAGGAACTGGCCAGTGCTGAGCGGCTTTTCTCTCTCTCTCTCTTTATTGACAACACAGTAATCCCAGACAGCTGAGTCCATCCGTTCGTTGTATCAACTGCCTATGCATCATTTTACAACAATCAACATACTATTACTATTGCATTATTACACGCATTTTCATCATTTACACTATTGCTATTAACTCGTCAATCTTTATTAAACTACATATCTATCTATTTATCATACATTTACGCAATTCACCTACAACAATACCCATACCCACGCACTATTACCAACCATTTCTCATCACCCATATCATATAGGTATATACATATATACACCAACTTTCGTCACACAACCACCATCTAAACTCTTGTCATCATCCACATCCTCAAACTACTACGAAGTTTATTTCACCATCACTCTATGCGCCCAGCCAGAACTCAGCACACTATCAATATTGACATCATTAATGGGCTTCAATCAACCATCATCCATAATAAATCGTCATATTGATATTCTTCTACTCAACTTCATCATCATGATGATTATTGTTATCATTCAGTTTATTGTCATCATATTATCATTGAGTATTGTGTATAGGCGAATGACTGTTTAGTGCCTATCGATCGACTCATTGAAATAAACACACTTGAAAACAGGCTTACCGTCCAAACTACTGATTATTGTGTATGTTAGTAGTATGATGCGTCCGCAACATGTGAAATTACATGATGAGATGATGGTTATGTAGTGGTGAGTTGGTGAGATGATTATTCAACAGGGTGTTTTCAATAGGAATTGGTCGCAAGCACTTGTAATTAGTATAATGATAGGTGTTAATTGTCGGTAGGTGACAGCGAGTAATGTGCAAATGGTGCAGTGAGAGTAATGACTAAATAATTAAGTGGTCTAACTGAGCGTAAACTGAGTGGGATTGAGATCGTACTTCTAGGGATCAGTCCTATAGTACGTATCACCAGGACGTCAAACAAACTAGACCCTGGCTAACCCACCGCGATGATGATCAGTGCGGCCTAGTCCTGAGCGTGAAGCAGGTGTGTGGCTGTCCGTCTAGCTGACTCCCGATGGAGTTTGTCCGTGCGGACTTGGCCGCCTCCTTGTCCGATCGTCCAGCCGGATTGTCGAATGCATGCGAAAGCGTTGTCATTCCCATTCGGTGTGGAGGAACTGGCCAGTGCTGAGCGGCTTTTCTCTCTCTCTCTCTCTTTATTGACAACACAGTAATCCCAGACAGCTGAGTCCATCCGTTCGTTGTATCAACTGCCTATGCATCATTTTACAACAATCAACATACTATTACTATTGCATTATTACACGCATTTTCATCATTTACACTATTGCTATTAACTCGTCAATCTTTATTAAACTACATATCTATCTATTTATCATACATTTACGCAATTCACCTACAACAATACCCATACCCACGCACTATTACCAACCATTTCTCATCACCCATATCATATAGGTATATACATATATACACCAACTTTCGTCACACAACCACCATCTAAACTCTTGTCATCATCCACATCCTCAAACTACTACGAAGTTTATTTCACCATCACTCTATGCGCCCAGCCAGAACTCAGCACACTATCAATATTGACATCATTAATGGGCTTCAATCAACCATCATCCATAATAAATCGTCATATTGATATTCTTCTACTCAACTTCATCATCATGATGATTATTGTTATCATTCAGTTTATTGTCATCATATTATCATTGAGTATTGTGTATAGGCGAATGACTGTTTAGTGCCTATCGATCGACTCATTGAAATAAACACACTTGAAAACAGGCTTACCGTCCAAACTACTGATTATTGTGTATGTTAGTAGTATGATGCGTCCGCAACATGTGAAATTACATGATGAGATGATGGTTATGTAGTGGTGAGTTGGTGAGATGATTATTCAACAGGGTGTTTTCAATAGGAATTGGTCGCAAGCACTTGTAATTAGTATAATGATAGGTGTTAATTGTCGGTAGGTGACAGCGAGTAATGTGCAAATGGTGCATTGAGAGTAATGACTAAATAATTAAGTGGTCTAACTGAGCGTAAACTGAGTGGGATTGAGATCGTACTTCTAGGGATCAGTCCTATAGTACGTATCACCAGGACGTCAAACAAACTAGACCCTGGCTAACCCACCGCGATGATGATCAGTGCGGCCTAGTCCTGAGCGTGAAGCAGGTGTGTGGCTGTCCGTCTAGCTGACTCCCGATGGAGTTTGTCCGTGCGGACTTGGCCGCCTCCTTGTCCGATCGTCCAGCCGGATTGTCGAATGCATGCGAAAGCGTTGTCATTCCCATTCGGTGTGGAGGAACTGGCCAGTGCTGAGCGGCTTTTCTCTCTCTCTCTCTCTTTATTGACAACACAGTAATCCCAGACAGCTGAGTCCATCCGTTCGTTGTATCAACTGCCTATGCATCATTTTACAACAATCAACATACTATTACTATTGCATTATTACACGCATTTTCATCATTTACACTATTGCTATTAACTCGTCAATCTTTATTAAACTACATATCTATCTATTTATCATACATTTACGCAATTCACCTACAACAATACCCATACCCACGCACTATTACCAACCATTTCTCATCACCCATATCATATAGGTATATACATATATACACCAACTTTCGTCACACAACCACCATCTAAACTCTTGTCATCATCCACATCCTCAAACTACTACGAAGTTTATTTCACCATCACTCTATGCGCCCAGCCAGAACTCAGCACACTATCAATATTGACATCATTAATGGGCTTCAATCAACCATCATCCATAATAAATCGTCATATTGATATTCTTCTACTCAACTTCATCATCATGATGATTATTGTTATCATTCAGTTTATTGTCATCATATTATCATTGAGTATTGTGTATAGGCGAATGACTGTTTAGTGCCTATCGATCGACTCATTGAAATAAACACACTTGAAAACAGGCTTACCGTCCAAACTACTGATTATTGTGTATGTTAGTAGTATGATGCGTCCGCAACATGTGAAATTACATGATGAGATGATGGTTATGTAGTGGTGAGTTGGTGAGATGATTATTCAACAGGGTGTTTTCAATAGGAATTGGTCGCAAGCACTTGTAATTAGTATAATGATAGGTGTTAATTGTCGGTAGGTGACAGCGAGTAATGTGCAAATGGTGCAGTGAGAGTAATGACTAAATAATTAAGTGGTCTAACTGAGCGTAAACTGAGTGGGATTGAGATCGTACTTCTAGGGATCAGTCCTATAGTACGTATCACCAGGACGTCAAACAAACTAGACCCTGGCTAACCCACCGCGATGATGATCAGTGCGGCCTAGTCCTGAGCGTGAAGCAGGTGTGTGGCTGTCCGTCTAGCTGACTCCCGATGGAGTTTGTCCGTGCGGACTTGGCCGCCTCCTTGTCCGATCGTCCAGCCGGATTGTCGAATGCATGCGAAAGCGTTGTCATTCCCATTCGGTGTGGAGGAACTGGCCAGTGCTGAGCGGCTTTTCTCTCTCTCTCTCTCTTTATTGACAACACAGTAATCCCAGACAGCTGAGTCCATCCGTTCGTTGTATCAACTGCCTATGCATCATTTTACAACAATCAACATACTATTACTATTGCATTATTACACGCATTTTCATCATTTACACTATTGCTATTAACTCGTCAATCTTTATTAAACTACATATCTATCTATTTATCATACATTTACGCAATTCACCTACAACAATACCCATACCCACGCACTATTACCAACCATTTCTCATCACCCATATCATATAGGTATATACATATATACACCAACTTTCGTCACACAACCACCATCTAAACTCTTGTCATCATCCACATCCTCAAACTACTACGAAGTTTATTTCACCATCACTCTATGCGCCCAGCCAGAACTCAGCACACTATCAATATTGACATCATTAATGGGCTTCAATCAACCATCATCCATAATAAATCGTCATATTGATATTCTTCTACTCAACTTCATCATCATGATGATTATTGTTATCATTCAGTTTATTGTCATCATATTATCATTGAGTATTGTGTATAGGCGAATGACTGTTTAGTGCCTATCGATCGACTCATTGAAATAAACACACTTGAAAACAGGCTTACCGTCCAAACTACTGATTATTGTGTATGTTAGTAGTATGATGCGTCCGCAACATGTGAAATTACATGATGAGATGATGGTTATGTAGTGGTGAGTTGGTGAGATGATTATTCAACAGGGTGTTTTCAATAGGAATTGGTCGCAAGCACTTGTAATTAGTATAATGATAGGTGTTAATTGTCGGTAGGTGACAGCGAGTAATGTGCAAATGGTGCATTGAGAGTAATGACTAAATAATTAAGTGGTCTAACTGAGCGTAAACTGAGTGGGATTGAGATCGTACTTCTAGGGATCAGTCCTATAGTACGTATCACCAGGACGTCAAACAAACTAGACCCTGGCTAACCCACCGCGATGATGATCAGTGCGGCCTAGTCCTGAGCGTGAAGCAGGTGTGTGGCTGTCCGTCTAGCTGACTCCCTATGGAGTTTGTCCGTGCGGACTTGGCCGCCTCCTTGTCCGATCGTCCAGCCGGATTGTCGAATGCATGCGAAAGCGTTGTCATTCCCATTCGGTGTGGAGGAACTGGCCAGTGCTGAGCGGCTTTTCTCTCTCTCTCTCTCTTTATTGACAACACAGTAATCCCAGACAGCTGAGTCCATCCGTTCGTTGTATCAACTGCCTATGCATCATTTTACAACAATCAACATACTATTACTATTGCATTATTACACGCATTTTCATCATTTACACTATTGCTATTAACTCGTCAATCTTTATTAAACTACATATCTATCTATTTATCATACATTTACGCAATTCACCTACAACAATACCCATACCCACGCACTATTACCAACCATTTCTCATCACCCATATCATATAGGTATATACATATATACACCAACTTTCGTCACACAACCACCATCTAAACTCTTGTCATCATCCACATCCTCAAACTACTACGAAGTTTATTTCACCATCACTCTATGCGCCCAGCCAGAACTCAGCACACTATCAATATTGACATCATTAATGGGCTTCAATCAACCATCATCCATAATAAATCGTCATATTGATATTCTTCTACTCAACTTCATCATCATGATGATTATTGTTATCATTCAGTTTATTGTCATCATATTATCATTGAGTATTGTGTATAGGCGAATGACTGTTTAGTGCCTATCGATCGACTCATTGAAATAAACACACTTGAAAACAGGCTTACCGTCCAAACTACTGATTATTGTGTATGTTAGTAGTATGATGCGTCCGCAACATGTGAAATTACATGATGAGATGATGGTTATGTAGTGGTGAGTTGGTGAGATGATTATTCAACAGGGTGTTTTCAATAGGAATTGGTCGCAAGCACTTGTAATTAGTATAATGATAGGTGTTAATTGTCGGTAGGTGACAGCGAGTAATGTGCAAATGGTGCATTGAGAGTAATGACTAAATAATTAAGTGGTCTAACTGAGCGTAAACTGAGTGGGATTGAGATCGTACTTCTAGGGATCAGTCCTATAGTACGTATCACCAGGACGTCAAACAAACTAGACCCTGGCTAACCCACCGCGATGATGATCAGTGCGGCCTAGTCCTGAGCGTGAAGCAGGTGTGTGGCTGTCCGTCTAGCTGACTCCCGATGGAGTTTGTCCGTGCGGACTTGGCCGCCTCCTTGTCCGATCGTCCAGCCGGATTGTCGAATGCATGCGAAAGCGTTGTCATTCCCATTCGGTGTGGAGGAACTGGCCAGTGCTGAGCGGCTTTTCTCTCTCTCTCTCTCTTTATTGACAACACAGTAATCCCAGACAGCTGAGTCCATCCGTTCGTTGTATCAACTGCCTATGCATCATTTTACAACAATCAACATACTATTACTATTGCATTATTACACGCATTTTCATCATTTACACTATTGCTATTAACTCGTCAATCTTTATTAAACTACATATCTATCTATTTATCATACATTTACGCAATTCACCTACAACAATACCCATACCCACGCACTATTACCAACCATTTCTCATCACCCATATCATATAGGTATATACATATATACACCAACTTTCGTCACACAACCACCATCTAAACTCTTGTCATCATCCACATCCTCAAACTACTACGAAGTTTATTTCACCATCACTCTATGCGCCCAGCCAGAACTCAGCACACTATCAATATTGACATCATTAATGGGCTTCAATCAACCATCATCCATAATAAATCGTCATATTGATATTCTTCTACTCAACTTCATCATCATGATGATTATTGTTATCATTCAGTTTATTGTCATCATATTATCATTGAGTATTGTGTATAGGCGAATGACTGTTTAGTGCCTATCGATCGACTCATTGAAATAAACACACTTGAAAACAGGCTTACCGTCCAAACTACTGATTATTGTGTATGTTAGTAGTATGATGCGTCCGCAACATGTGAAATTACATGATGAGATGATGGTTATGTAGTGGTGAGTTGGTGAGATGATTATTCAACAGGGTGTTTTCAATAGGAATTGGTCGCAAGCACTTGTAATTAGTATAATGATAGGTGTTAATTGTCGGTAGGTGACAGCGAGTAATGTGCAAATGGTGCATTGAGAGTAATGACTAAATAATTAAGTGGTCTAACTGAGCGTAAACTGAGTGGGATTGAGATCGTACTTCTAGGGATCAGTCCTATAGTACGTATCACCAGGACGTCAAACAAACTAGACCCTGGCTAACCCACCGCGATGATGATCAGTGCGGCCTAGTCCTGAGCGTGAAGCAGGTGTGTGGCTGTCCGTCTAGCTGACTCCCTATGGAGTTTGTCCGTGCGGACTTGGCCGCCTCCTTGTCCGATCGTCCAGCCGGATTGTCGAATGCATGCGAAAGCGTTGTCATTCCCATTCGGTGTGGAGGAACTGGCCAGTGCTGAGCGGCTTTTCTCTCTCTCTCTCTCTTTATTGACAACACAGTAATCCCAGACAGCTGAGTCCATCCGTTCGTTGTATCAACTGCCTATGCATCATTTTACAACAATCAACATACTATTACTATTGCATTATTACACGCATTTTCATCATTTACACTATTGCTATTAACTCGTCAATCTTTATTAAACTACATATCTATCTATTTATCATACATTTACGCAATTCACCTACAACAATACCCATACCCACGCACTATTACCAACCATTTCTCATCACCCATATCATATAGGTATATACATATATACACCAACTTTCGTCACACAACCACCATCTAAACTCTTGTCATCATCCACATCCTCAAACTACTACGAAGTTTATTTCACCATCACTCTATGCGCCCAGCCAGAACTCAGCACACTATCAATATTGACATCATTAATGGGCTTCAATCAACCATCATCCATAATAAATCGTCATATTGATATTCTTCTACTCAACTTCATCATCATGATGATTATTGTTATCATTCAGTTTATTGTCATCATATTATCATTGAGTATTGTGTATAGGCGAATGACTGTTTAGTGCCTATCGATCGACTCATTGAAATAAACACACTTGAAAACAGGCTTACCGTCCAAACTACTGATTATTGTGTATGTTAGTAGTATGATGCGTCCGCAACATGTGAAATTACATGATGAGATGATGGTTATGTAGTGGTGAGTTGGTGAGATGATTATTCAACAGGGTGTTTTCAATAGGAATTGGTCGCAAGCACTTGTAATTAGTATAATGATAGGTGTTAATTGTCGGTAGGTGACAGCGAGTAATGTGCAAATGGTGCATTGAGAGTAATGACTAAATAATTAAGTGGTCTAACTGAGCGTAAACTGAGTGGGATTGAGATCGTACTTCTAGGGATCAGTCCTATAGTACGTATCACCAGGACGTCAAACAAACTAGACCCTGGCTAACCCACCGCGATGATGATCAGTGCGGCCTAGTCCTGAGCGTGAAGCAGGTGTGTGGCTGTCCGTCTAGCTGACTCCCTATGGAGTTTGTCCGTGCGGACTTGGCCGCCTCCTTGTCCGATCGTCCAGCCGGATTGTCGAATGCATGCGAAAGCGTTGTCATTCCCATTCGGTGTGGAGGAACTGGCCAGTGCTGAGCGGCTTTTCTCTCTCTCTCTCTCTTTATTGACAACACAGTAATCCCAGACAGCTGAGTCCATCCAGTTCGTTGTATCAACTGCCTATGCATCATTTTACAACAATCAACATACTATTACTATTGCATTATTACACGCATTTTCATCATTTACACTATTGCTATTAACTCGTCAATCTTTATTAAACTACATATCTATCTATTTATCATACATTTACGCAATTCACCTACAACAATACCCATACCCACGCACTATTACCAACCATTTCTCATCACCCATATCATATAGGTATATACATATATACACCAACTTTCGTCACACAACCACCATCTAAACTCTTGTCATCATCCACATCCTCAAACTACTACGAAGTTTATTTCACCATCACTCTATGCGCCCAGCCAGAACTCAGCACACTATCAATATTGACATCATTAATGGGCTTCAATCAACCATCATCCATAATAAATCGTCATATTGATATTCTTCTACTCAACTTCATCATCATGATGATTATTGTTATCATTCAGTTTATTGTCATCATATTATCATTGAGTATTGTGTATAGGCGAATGACTGTTTAGTGCCTATCGATCGACTCATTGAAATAAACACACTTGAAAACAGGCTTACCGTCCAAACTACTGATTATTGTGTATGTTAGTAGTATGATGCGTCCGCAACATGTGAAATTACATGATGAGATGATGGTTATGTAGTGGTGAGTTGGTGAGATGATTATTCAACAGGGTGTTTTCAATAGGAATTGGTCGCAAGCACTTGTAATTAGTATAATGATAGGTGTTAATTGTCGGTAGGTGACAGCGAGTAATGTGCAAATGGTGCATTGAGAGTAATGACTAAATAATTAAGTGGTCTAACTGAGCGTAAACTGAGTGGGATTGAGATCGTACTTCTAGGGATCAGTCCTATAGTACGTATCACCAGGACGTCAAACAAACTAGACCCTGGCTAACCCACCGCGATGATGATCAGTGCGGCCTAGTCCTGAGCGTGAAGCAGGTGTGTGGCTGTCCGTCTAGCTGACTCCCTATGGAGTTTGTCCGTGCGGACTTGGCCGCCTCCTTGTCCGATCGTCCAGCCGGATTGTCGAATGCATGCGAAAGCGTTGTCATTCCCATTCGGTGTGGAGGAACTGGCCAGTGCTGAGCGGCTTTTCTCTCTCTCTCTCTCTTTATTGACAACACAGTAATCCCAGACAGCTGAGTCCATCCGTTCGTTGTATCAACTGCCTATGCATCATTTTACAACAATCAACATACTATTACTATTGCATTATTACACGCATTTTCATCATTTACACTATTGCTATTAACTCGTCAATCTTTATTAAACTACATATCTATCTATTTATCATACATTTACGCAATTCACCTACAACAATACCCATACCCACGCACTATTACCAACCATTTCTCATCACCCATATCATATAGGTATATACATATATACACCAACTTTCGTCACACAACCACCATCTAAACTCTTGTCATCATCCACATCCTCAAACTACTACGAAGTTTATTTCACCATCACTCTATGCGCCCAGCCAGAACTCAGCACACTATCAATATTGACATCATTAATGGGCTTCAATCAACCATCATCCATAATAAATCGTCATATTGATATTCTTCTACTCAACTTCATCATCATGATGATTATTGTTATCATTCAGTTTATTGTCATCATATTATCATTGAGTATTGTGTATAGGCGAATGACTGTTTAGTGCCTATCGATCGACTCATTGAAATAAACACACTTGAAAACAGGCTTACCGTCCAAACTACTGATTATTGTGTATGTTAGTAGTATGATGCGTCCGCAACATGTGAAATTACATGATGAGATGATGGTTATGTAGTGGTGAGTTGGTGAGATGATTATTCAACAGGGTGTTTTCAATAGGAATTGGTCGCAAGCACTTGTAATTAGTATAATGATAGGTGTTAATTGTCGGTAGGTGACAGCGAGTAATGTGCAAATGGTGCATTGAGAGTAATGACTAAATAATTAAGTGGTCTAACTGAGCGTAAACTGAGTGGGATTGAGATCGTACTTCTAGGGATCAGTCCTATAGTACGTATCACCAGGACGTCAAACAAACTAGACCCTGGCTAACCCACCGCGATGATGATCAGTGCGGCCTAGTCCTGAGCGTGAAGCAGGTGTGTGGCTGTCCGTCTAGCTGACTCCCTATGGAGTTTGTCCGTGCGGACTTGGCCGCCTCCTTGTCCGATCGTCCAGCCGGATTGTCGAATGCATGCGAAAGCGTTGTCATTCCCATTCGGTGTGGAGGAACTGGCCAGTGCTGAGCGGCTTTTCTCTCTCTCTCTCTCTTTATTGACAACACAGTAATCCCAGACAGCTGAGTCCATCCGTTCGTTGTATCAACTGCCTATGCATCATTTTACAACAATCAACATACTATTACTATTGCATTATTACACGCATTTTCATCATTTACACTATTGCTATTAACTCGTCAATCTTTATTAAACTACATATCTATCTATTTATCATACATTTACGCAATTCACCTACAACAATACCCATACCCACGCACTATTACCAACCATTTCTCATCACCCATATCATATAGGTATATACATATATACACCAACTTTCGTCACACAACCACCATCTAAACTCTTGTCATCATCCACATCCTCAAACTACTACGAAGTTTATTTCACCATCACTCTATGCGCCCAGCCAGAACTCAGCACACTATCAATATTGACATCATTAATGGGCTTCAATCAACCATCATCCATAATAAATCGTCATATTGATATTCTTCTACTCAACTTCATCATCATGATGATTATTGTTATCATTCAGTTTATTGTCATCATATTATCATTGAGTATTGTGTATAGGCGAATGACTGTTTAGTGCCTATCGATCGACTCATTGAAATAAACACACTTGAAAACAGGCTTACCGTCCAAACTACTGATTATTGTGTATGTTAGTAGTATGATGCGTCCGCAACATGTGAAATTACATGATGAGATGATGGTTATGTAGTGGTGAGTTGGTGAGATGATTATTCAACAGGGTGTTTTCAATAGGAATTGGTCGCAAGCACTTGTAATTAGTATAATGATAGGTGTTAATTGTCGGTAGGTGACAGCGAGTAATGTGCAAATGGTGCATTGAGAGTAATGACTAAATAATTAAGTGGTCTAACTGAGCGTAAACTGAGTGGGATTGAGATCGTACTTCTAGGGATCAGTCCTATAGTACGTATCACCAGGACGTCAAACAAACTAGACGCTGGCTAACCCACCGCGATGATGATCAGTGCGGCCTAGTCCTGAGCGTGAAGCAGGTGTGTGGCTGTCCGTCTAGCTGACTCCCTATGGAGTTTGTCCGTGCGGACTTGGCCGCCTCCTTGTCCGATCGTCCAGCCGGATTGTCGAATGCATGCGAAAGCGTTGTCATTCCCATTCGGTGTGGAGGAACTGGCCAGTGCTGAGCGGCTTTTCTCTCTCTCTCTCTCTTTATTGACAACACAGTAATCCCAGACAGCTGAGTCCATCCGTTCGTTGTATCAACTGCCTATGCATCATTTTACAACAATCAACATACTATTACTATTGCATTATTACACGCATTTTCATCATTTACACTATTGCTATTAACTCGTCAATCTTTATTAAACTACATATCTATCTATTTATCATACATTTACGCAATTCACCTACAACAATACCCATACCCACGCACTATTACCAACCATTTCTCATCACCCATATCATATAGGTATATACATATATACACCAACTTTCGTCACACAACCACCATCTAAACTCTTGTCATCATCCACATCCTCAAACTACTACGAAGTTTATTTCACCATCACTCTATGCGCCCAGCCAGAACTCAGCACACTATCAATATTGACATCATTAATGGGCTTCAATCAACCATCATCCATAATAAATCGTCATATTGATATTCTTCTACTCAACTTCATCATCATGATGATTATTGTTATCATTCAGTTTATTGTCATCATATTATCATTGAGTATTGTGTATAGGCGAATGACTGTTTAGTGCCTATCGATCGACTCATTGAAATAAACACACTTGAAAACAGGCTTACCGTCCAAACTACTGATTATTGTGTATGTTAGTAGTATGATGCGTCCGCAACATGTGAAATTACATGATGAGATGATGGTTATGTAGTGGTGAGTTGGTGAGATGATTATTCAACAGGGTGTTTTCAATAGGAATTGGTCGCAAGCACTTGTAATTAGTATAATGATAGGTGTTAATTGTCGGTAGGTGACAGCGAGTAATGTGCAAATGGTGCATTGAGAGTAATGACTAAATAATTAAGTGGTCTAACTGAGCGTAAACTGAGTGGGATTGAGATCGTACTTCTAGGGATCAGTCCTATAGTACGTATCACCAGGACGTCAAACAAACTAGACGCTGGCTAACCCACCGCGATGATGATCAGTGCGGCCTAGTCCTGAGCGTGAAGCAGGTGTGTGGCTGTCCGTCTAGCTGACTCCCTATGGAGTTTGTCCGTGCGGACTTGGCCGCCTCCTTGTCCGATCGTCCAGCCGGATTGTCGAATGCATGCGAAAGCGTTGTCATTCCCATTCGGTGTGGAGGAACTGGCCAGTGCTGAGCGGCTTTTCTCTCTCTCTCTCTCTTTATTGACAACACAGTAATCCCAGACAGCTGAGTCCATCCGTTCGTTGTATCAACTGCCTATGCATCATTTTACAACAATCAACATACTATTACTATTGCATTATTACACGCATTTTCATCATTTACACTATTGCTATTAACTCGTCAATCTTTATTAAACTACATATCTATCTATTTATCATACATTTACGCAATTCACCTACAACAATACCCATACCCACGCACTATTACCAACCATTTCTCATCACCCATATCATATAGGTATATACATATATACACCAACTTTCGTCACACAACCACCATCTAAACTCTTGTCATCATCCACATCCTCAAACTACTACGAAGTTTATTTCACCATCACTCTATGCGCCCAGCCAGAACTCAGCACACTATCAATATTGACATCATTAATGGGCTTCAATCAACCATCATCCATAATAAATCGTCATATTGATATTCTTCTACTCAACTTCATCATCATGATGATTATTGTTATCATTCAGTTTATTGTCATCATATTATCATTGAGTATTGTGTATAGGCGAATGACTGTTTAGTGCCTATCGATCGACTCATTGAAATAAACACACTTGAAAACAGGCTTACCGTCCAAACTACTGATTATTGTGTATGTTAGTAGTATGATGCGTCCGCAACATGTGAAATTACATGATGAGATGATGGTTATGTAGTGGTGAGTTGGTGAGATGATTATTCAACAGGGTGTTTTCAATAGGAATTGGTCGCAAGCACTTGTAATTAGTATAATGATAGGTGTTAATTGTCGGTAGGTGACAGCGAGTAATGTGCAAATGGTGCATTGAGAGTAATGACTAAATAATTAAGTGGTCTAACTGAGCGTAAACTGAGTGGGATTGAGATCGTACTTCTAGGGATCAGTCCTATAGTACGTATCACCAGGACGTCAAACAAACTAGACGCTGGCTAACCCACCGCGATGATGATCAGTGCGGCCTAGTCCTGAGCGTGAAGCAGGTGTGTGGCTGTCCGTCTAGCTGACTCCCTATGGAGTTTGTCCGTGCGGACTTGGCCGCCTCCTTGTCCGATCGTCCAGCCGGATTGTCGAATGCATGCGAAAGCGTTGTCATTCCCATTCGGTGTGGAGGAACTGGCCAGTGCTGAGCGGCTTTTCTCTCTCTCTCTCTTTATTGACAACACAGTAATCCCAGACAGCTGAGTTTATCCGTTCGTTGTATCAACTGCCTATGCATCATTTTACAACAATCAACATACTATTACTATTGCATTATTACACGCATTTTCATCATTTACACTATTGCTATTAACTCGTCAATCTTTATTAAACTACATATCTATCTATTTATCATACATTTACGCAATTCACCTACAACAATACCCATACCCACGCACTATTACCAACCATTTCTCATCACCCATATCATATAGGTATATACATATATACACCAACTTTCGTCACACAACCACCATCTAAACTCTTGTCATCATCCACATCCTCAAACTACTACGAAGTTTATTTCACCATCACTCTATGCGCCCAGCCAGAACTCAGCACACTATCAATATTGACATCATTAATGGGCTTCAATCAACCATCATCCATAATAAATCGTCATATTGATATTCTTCTACTCAACTTCATCATCATGATGATTATTGTTATCATTCAGTTTATTGTCATCATATTATCATTGAGTATTGTGTATAGGCGAATGACTGTTTAGTGCCTATCGATCGACTCATTGAAATAAACACACTTGAAAACAGGCTTACCGTCCAAACTACTGATTATTGTGTATGTTAGTAGTATGATGCGTCCGCAACATGTGAAATTACATGATGAGATGATGGTTATGTAGTGGTGAGTTGGTGAGATGATTATTCAACAGGGTGTTTTCAATAGGAATTGGTCGCAAGCACTTGTAATTAGTATAATGATAGGTGTTAATTGTCGGTAGGTGACAGCGAGTAATGTGCAAATGGTGCATTGAGAGTAATGACTAAATAATTAAGTGGTCTAACTGAGCGTAAACTGAGTGGGATTGAGATCGTACTTCTAGGGATCAGTCCTATAGTACGTATCACCAGGACGTCAAACAAACTAGACGCTGGCTAACCCACCGCGATGATGATCAGTGCGGCCTAGTCCTGAGCGTGAAGCAGGTGTGTGGCTGTCCGTCTAGCTGACTCCCTATGGAGTTTGTCCGTGCGGACTTGGCCGCCTCCTTGTCCGATCGTCCAGCCGGATTGTCGAATGCATGCGAAAGCGTTGTCATTCCCATTCGGTGTGGAGGAACTGGCCAGTGCTGAGCGGATTTTCTCTCTCTCTCTCTCTTTATTGACAACACAGTAATCCCAGACAGCTGAGTCCATCCATTCGTTGTATCAACTGCCTATGCATCATTTTACAACAATCAACATACTATTACTATTGCATTATTACACGCATTTTCATCATTTACACTATTGCTATTAACTCGTCAATCTTTATTAAACTACATATCTATCTATTTATCATACATTTACGCAATTCACCTACAACAATACCCATACCCACGCACTATTACCAACCATTTCTCATCACCCATATCATATAGGTATATACATATATACACCAACTTTCGTCACACAACCACCATCTAAACTCTTGTCATCATCCACATCCTCAAACTACTACGAAGTTTATTTCACCATCACTCTATGCGCCCAGCCAGAACTCAGCACACTATCAATATTGACATCATTAATGGGCTTCAATCAACCATCATCCATAATAAATCGTCATATTGATATTCTTCTACTCAACTTCATCATCATGATGATTATTGTTATCATTCAGTTTATTGTCATCATATTATCATTGAGTATTGTGTATAGGCGAATGACTGTTTAGTGCCTATCGATCGACTCATTGAAATAAACACACTTGAAAACAGGCTTACCGTCCAAACTACTGATTATTGTGTATGTTAGTAGTATGATGCGTCCGCAACATGTGAAATTACATGATGAGATGATGGTTATGTAGTGGTGAGTTGGTGAGATGATTATTCAACAGGGTGTTTTCAATAGGAATTGGTCGCAAGCACTTGTAATTAGTATAATGATAGGTGTTAATTGTCGGTAGGTGACAGCGAGTAATGTGCAAATGGTGCATTGAGAGTAATGACTAAATAATTAAGTGGTCTAACTGAGCGTAAACTGAGTGGGATTGAGATCGTACTTCTAGGGATCAGTCCTATAGTACGTATCACCAGGACGTCAAACAAACTAGACGCTGGCTAACCCACCGCGATGATGATCAGTGCGGCCTAGTCCTGAGCGTGAAGCAGGTGTGTGGCTGTCCGTCTAGCTGACTCCCTATGGAGTTTGTCCGTGCGGACTTGGCCGCCTCCTTGTCCGATCGTCCAGCCGGATTGTCGAATGCATGCGAAAGCGTTGTCATTCCCATTCGGTGTGGAGGAACTGGCCAGTGCTGAGCGGCTTTTCTCTCTCTCTCTCTTTATTGACAACACAGTAATCCCAGACAGCTGAGTCCATCCATTCGTTGTATCAACTGCCTATGCATCATTTTACAACAATCAACATACTATTACTATTGCATTATTACACGCATTTTCATCATTTACACTATTGCTATTAACTCGTCAATCTTTATTAAACTACATATCTATCTATTTATCATACATTTACGCAATTCACCTACAACAATACCCATACCCACGCACTATTACCAACCATTTCTCATCACCCATATCATATAGGTATATACATATATACACCAACTTTCGTCACACAACCACCATCTAAACTCTTGTCATCA
Organism: Schistosoma mekongi; assembly: GCA_034768735.1. Classification (NCBI taxonomy): domain Eukaryota; kingdom Metazoa; phylum Platyhelminthes; class Trematoda; order Strigeidida; family Schistosomatidae; genus Schistosoma; species Schistosoma mekongi. The sequence continues at coordinate 83,865,022 of CM068305.1, forward strand.
TCCACATCCTCAAACTACTACGAAGTTTATTTCACCATCACTCTATGCGCCCAGCCAGAACTCAGCACACTATCAATATTGACATCATTAATGGGCTTCAATCAACCATCATCCATAATAAATCGTCATATTGATATTCTTCTACTCAACTTCATCATCATGATGATTATTGTTATCATTCAGTTTATTGTCATCATATTATCATTGAGTATTGTGTATAGGCGAATGACTGTTTAGTGCCTATCGATCGACTCATTGAAATAAACACACTTGAAAACAGGCTTACCGTCCAAACTACTGATTATTGTGTATGTTAGTAGTATGATGCGTCCGCAACATGTGAAATTACATGATGAGATGATGGTTATGTAGTGGTGAGTTGGTGAGATGATTATTCAACAGGGTGTTTTCAATAGGAATTGGTCGCAAGCACTTGTAATTAGTATAATGATAGGTGTTAATTGTCGGTAGGTGACAGCGAGTAATGTGCAAATGGTGCATTGAGAGTAATGACTAAATAATTAAGTGGTCTAACTGAGCGTAAACTGAGTGGGATTGAGATCGTACTTCTAGGGATCAGTCCTATAGTACGTATCACCAGGACGTCAAACAAACTAGACGCTGGCTAACCCACCGCGATGATGATCAGTGCGGCCTAGTCCTGAGCGTGAAGCAGGTGTGTGGCTGTCCGTCTAGCTGACTCCCTATGGAGTTTGTCCGTGCGGACTTGGCCGCCTCCTTGTCCGATCGTCCAGCCGGATTGTCGAATGCATGCGAAAGCGTTGTCATTCCCATTCGGTGTGGAGGAACTGGCCAGTGCTGAGCGGCTTTTCTCTCTCTCTCTCTTTATTGACAACACAGTAATCCCAGACAGCTGAGTCCATCCATTCGTTGTATCAACTGCCTATGCATCATTTTACAACAATCAACATACTATTACTATTGCATTATTACACGCATTTTCATCATTTACACTATTGCTATTAACTCGTCAATCTTTATTAAACTACATATCTATCTATTTATCATACATTTACGCAATTCACCTACAACAATACCCATACCCACGCACTATTACCAACCATTTCTCATCACCCATATCATATAGGTATATACATATATACACCAACTTTCGTCACACAACCACCATCTAAACTCTTGTCATCATCCACATCCTCAAACTACTACGAAGTTTATTTCACCATCACTCTATGCGCCCAGCCAGAACTCAGCACACTATCAATATTGACATCATTAATGGGCTTCAATCAACCATCATCCATAATAAATCGTCATATTGATATTCTTCTACTCAACTTCATCATCATGATGATTATTGTTATCATTCAGTTTATTGTCATCATATTATCATTGAGTATTGTGTATAGGCGAATGACTGTTTAGTGCCTATCGATCGACTCATTGAAATAAACACACTTGAAAACAGGCTTACCGTCCAAACTACTGATTATTGTGTATGTTAGTAGTATGATGCGTCCGCAACATGTGAAATTACATGATGAGATGATGGTTATGTAGTGGTGAGTTGGTGAGATGATTATTCAACAGGGTGTTTTCAATAGGAATTGGTCGCAAGCACTTGTAATTAGTATAATGATAGGTGTTAATTGTCGGTAGGTGACAGCGAGTAATGTGCAAATGGTGCATTGAGAGTAATGACTAAATAATTAAGTGGTCTAACTGAGCGTAAACTGAGTGGGATTGAGATCGTACTTCTAGGGATCAGTCCTATAGTACGTATCACCAGGACGTCAAACAAACTAGACCCTGGCTAACCCACCGCGATGATGATCAGTGCGGCCTAGTCCTGAGCGTGAAGCAGGTGTGTGGCTGTCCGTCTAGCTGACTCCCTATGGAGTTTGTCCGTGCGGACTTGGCCGCCTCCTTGTCCGATCGTCCAGCCGGATTGTCGAATGCATGCGAAAGCGTTGTCATTCCCATTCGGTGTGGAGGAACTGGCCAGTGCTGAGCGGCTTTTCTCTCTCTCTCTCTTTATTGACAACACAGTAATCCCAGACAGCTGAGTCCATCCATTCGTTGTATCAACTGCCTATGCATCATTTTACAACAATCAACATACTATTACTATTGCATTATTACACGCATTTTCATCATTTACACTATTGCTATTAACTCGTCAATCTTTATTAAACTACATATCTATCTATTTATCATACATTTACGCAATTCACCTACAACAATACCCATACCCACGCACTATTACCAACCATTTCTCATCACCCATATCATATAGGTATATACATATATACACCAACTTTCGTCACACAACCACCATCTAAACTCTTGTCATCATCCACATCCTCAAACTACTACGAAGTTTATTTCACCATCACTCTATGCGCCCAGCCAGAAAGTTTGTGAATGTATTACGAACTGCATATTTAATATATCTTTAAACAATACTCCAGTACATTTTCTAACTAATCCTTTAATCAATAATTTAATGACAATTACTCCTTTTGAGTGTAATCTGATTAGTTTTATTCTTTAGTCAACTCTGTTTTCAAATCTGTTTACTAGTTCTTTTCATGTACTGTTCATTCTTTTCATTTCTGTCTTCAGTTTCTAAAAGAATGTGTCCTTTCGATATTACTCTATTCGTATTACATTTAGTATTCCAAGTTAGTGCTTATCATGTGATGAAATTTGATAAATAATTTAATATGTATCCTATTCAGAATTTCTCTCTGATCTTTATAGAAAAGTTTACGAACTTTATTTGGTTTCTAAATGAATGATCATTCTGTCTTTTAGCCTTCAATTTCACAATCAACAACTCCATTGTTTTAATGTTGGCAAATGTCTGTTTTTGTTGATAATGATGAAGGAAAAATGAATGTTAACTGGATATATGTTGATATGTACAAAATCTTTGTAAATATTAGTTTAGACAGAAAGTTGAATTTTTTTGTGAGGAGGAAGGGTTGGGGTGGGGTGAGTTAGACAGCATGAAATCCTTAATATATGTCTCGTAATTTCGCCACTCATCTAGCGGAATCAACTAGATTGACAGAATCCGATCATCACTACAAAGGATTAGAAAAACCTTAGGTTAGTTGCTACGTAGTAAGCAACCAATGTAAAATTCAGTTATAGCAGGAACTCTTGAAATAATATTGTTTCAAAGAGAAGTGTTTGTATTACTTAGACCGGTGGACTATTAAAATGGCTGGTGAAAATTACCGTCGGATTTAAACGTTATATGCTGCCCAGTTAACCAGCGACATCATCTAATTTCATTCACATGGATAACTGATATTGTTTGATGTGAATAGCAATTGCATCTGCTACACGAAGAGCTTCAGTCATTTTGACTGTAGTAGACAATTGTTGACTAGATAAATTATTGAAAACAACTGACTTATGCTAGACCGATAATTTGTTTCAGCTAAATTGTAGAGAAGTGAGCAGTTAACTGTTTTTAGCACTTGTTTGTTTAGCCAATCCTGAAAATGGATATTCATAGAACGTTGACTTATTCAACTCCCAGTAATCGAGGGGTGGGGAATATTGAATTAATAAATTCAATTTGAACAAGGAAATCTAAGCATTTCAATTTTTATTTGAGGTCACCGTCTCACGTGTGGAAAACATCAATCTCGTATTTTCTGAACTACGTACTATCTGGATTACGGGTGCATTGTTATGACGCAGAGTAAATTGATCAGTTGAGCGAAACTTCATTTGGGTGTCTCGTCGATAAATGCGTGTCTGCTATATACACCTTACAGTCCCAAGACAGAGACAGAAGAAGAAGACCAACCAGATTGAATCAGAATCATATTATATTTCAAATATACATCCATATATACATAAGACCTGACCACACAGTTATCCAATTAGGAAAGTAACATATATGCGAAATAGAGCAATAGTGAGTGTGAACTGGAGTATGTATACACAATTGACTAACCATAGTTCATCAATCAGAAATGATATAATAACAGTTAATATTTTAAACAGGAGGATAGAATAGGAAGAACTGAGTAATAACAGGAATAAAATGTTTACTTTGAATACAATCAAAAATAATGAAAAAGTTTACAGAACATCAGTTCTCGAAGATAATTAATCTTCTTTAGATGCCCAGCATATCATGAATAAACAACCATTTTCTATAGTGAGGCTCAACAATTTCTACTCTAACCAGTTTATAAGCTTTAATACAATATGTCAAATTCGTCGTTAATATCTTCAGTACAGCATATAGTTGCTATTCTGTTGATAAGCGTAACAATAACAGGATGCTTTTTTATTTCAGAGGTGGAATTCTAGAAAAATACATATTTTGCTCTGTTAACGTGTTTTTATTCGTTTATGTTCCTTTCTATTAATTCATTCACTAGAAAGCTAATTTTACTTTCAAATTCCTTTTTTACTTATGAACTTAATGCCTTGATGTACTTCATTGAATTGCCTACGAATTTCTGGTTGTGTTGCGTTGCTTTATCAAGAAAAAATAAATGCTACTTCCAATTATCAATCGTAAAGTATGAACTTTCTAATGAATTATTTTAGTAGATTTTTCTATAGTTTTGCTAATACAATATCAACTATCTGGAAGCTAACAGCCAAATGATTGTTACTCTATTCCCTTGTCAAGTTATTTTAACTTGAAATAGGCAATTCGCATTCATGGTGTTATTTAATAGTTGCACTTTTGGGGATACTGCTGGCAATAATTAATACTACTCCTCCCCTCCCCCCCCACTAACTTGTACCATTTTCTTTAAATTGTTCTTAAACATATTCAATAGTTTATATTAATCGATCGTTTATGGTTAATGATGTTGATAAATTTTTCCATAACTAACGTAGCAGAATAGTTTGATGCATGTATTCTCGTCTTTGGTTTTCCTTCCGAAGGTACCTTACGACTTCGTGATCATCCATCTTTTGCAAAATAAGTCAAAAATCAATGCCTGTTACCCCATGTGAAGGATAAGCCGCCCACCAGCATTCTACAACTAACTCTGTCCTGGGCTTTCCTTCCCCACTATTTCCAAGTGCTCTTCAATCTCTTCATGTCTGTCTTTAATTCCCGACGTAATGTGTTCCTGGGTCTTCTTCTTTTTCTTTGGACTTTGGGATTCCAAGTTAGTGCTTGTCTTGTGACACAGTCTGATGGTTTTCACAATGTGTGTCCAATTTTACCTCACCCTGAAACCCCATACGGTTGCTGCCGGTCCCAAGCCCGGATATAAGGGGAGGGCTGGGCATGGTGTTAGCAACGGCATCCGTGAAACAACAACCTTGCTATAAAACACTAACCAGTACAAACATTTATAACTATTTTAATTGTGACCTGAGTGTTGGAAGGTATGTTATGACGCCTCATGGTGAAAGCCGACCTTTTTTCGGTAGCCAGGAGGCCGATGTCATTTCTGATAACGAGAAAAACAAGTAATATAGGTACATGGAATGTTCGTCTATTGCATTTCATGGTCATGATAGTAAACTAAACAAAGGAAATGATTGATGAGAAACGGTTAGATGTGTAATGTATTCGTCAAAGGCTGAAAACTAGAGAAAATTTGTCAGTTTTATGTGCTATTTGTGAACTATTAAGTGACTTTGTACACCTTCAAACTTATAACAAGTTAAACTTTGAATATTTAGGTTTCTAAATGAAAGCTTAGCAACTGCTACTACTTGGCTCATAGGTAGTTGTTCCAGTTCAATTGATCTGGTGATAATTGTAAATAACAGAACATACTTGAACTTGTTTACAAAAACACTTAGACTAAAATAAAGCATATATTCACTTCATTATACTAATTAGTTATCTAAATTACATAGAAAACTCCTGATTATAATCTCTGACGAATGTAAATAACTCATTTCTTATCACTGCAAAGTCAGCATAATTCAATTTTTTGGAATAAACCATATAGGAGAAAAACCAAATACAAATGTTTACTATAAACGTAATTATTGTTAAGTGATTGAATACGTCAGAGATTGTTGTTGACAGACTACCATTAAAAACTAGAGAAAATTTGTCAGTTTTATGTGCTATTTGTGAACTATTAAGTGACTTTGTACACCTTCAAACTTATAACAAGTTAAACTTTGAATATTTAGTTCATGAATGTTTTATATACTCCTTCATGTTAGGTTTTCAGTAACTGAAATGATATACTTTTTGTGAAGATAGGTAGTTGTTCCAGTTCAATTGATCTGGTGATAATTGTAAATAACAGAACATACTTGAACTTGTTTACAAAAACACTTAGACTAAAATAAAGCATATATTCACTTCATTATACTAATTAGTTATCTAAATTACATAGAAAACTCCTGATTATAATCTCTGACGAATGTAAATAACTCATTTCTTATCACTGCAAAGTCAGCATAATTCAATTTTTTGGAATAAACCATATAGGAGAAAAACCAAATACAAATGTTTACTATAAACGTAATTATTGTTAAGTGATTGAATACGTCAGAGATTGTTGTTGACAGACTACCATTAAAAACTAGAGAAAATTTGTCAGTTTTATGTGCTATTTGTGAACTATTAAGTGACTTTGTACACCTTCAAACTTATAACAAGTTAAACTTTGAATATTTAGGTTTCTAAATGAAAGCTTAGCAACTGCTACTACTTGGCTCATAGGTAGTTGTTCCAGTTCAATTGATCTGGTGATAATTGTAAATAACAGAACATACTTGAACTTGTTTACAAAACACTTAGACTAAAATAAAGCATATATTCACTTCATTATACTAATTAGTTATCTAAATTACATAGAAACTCCTGATTATAATCTCTGGACGAATGTAAATAACTCATTTCTTATTCACTGCAAAGTCAGCATAATTCAATTTTTTGGAATAAACCATATAGGAGAAAACCAAATACAAATGTTTACTATAAACGTAATTATTGTTAAGTGATTGAATACGTCAGAGATTGTTGTTGACAGACTACCATTAAAAACTAGAGGGTACTGGATAGCTGTTCCGTTCTAATATGGGACTACTTATTTTTTGAGCACCCTAGATTCCGCCTCATCAACTTCAGGTTGCCAATGGAGTTGGAAATTCTACCATTCGATATCGGTCTAGTGATATAGAGAGTTAGGTGTTCGTCAACCTGAAACTACTAGGATGAGCATTGATGAAGACTCCTATACTTGTCTAGTGCTTCCTGGTTTTCAATCGTCCTCTACCAACATCATCATCTATGACTATCTTCACAAAACTAACCGTTCTAATATGGGACTACTTATTTTTTGAGCACCCTAGATTCCGCCTCATCAACTTCAGGTTGCCAATGGAGTTGGAAATTCTACCATTCGATATCGGTCTAGTGATATAGAGAGTTAGGTGTTCGTCAACCTGAAACTACTAGGATGAGCATTGATGAAGACTCCTATACTTGTCTAGTGCTTCCTGGTTTTCAATCGTCCTCTACCAACATCATCATCTATGACTATCTTCACAAAACTAACCGTTCTAATATGGGACTACTTATTTTTTGAGCACCCTAGATTCCGCCTCATCAACTTCAGGTTGCCAATGGAGTTGGAAATTCTACCATTCGATATCGGTCTAGTGATATAGAGAGTTAGGTGTTCGTCAACCTGAAACTACTAGGATGAGCATTGATGAAGACTCCTATACTTGTCTAGTGCTTCCTGGTTTTCAATCGTCCTCTACCAACATGATAAATTTCATTATGTCGTCATATATAAATGAATGTAGATTGTTAAAGTGTATAGGCTGATTTGTTGTTGTTGTTGTTGTTGAAATATGATCAAAATTCATAGTAATAAAAGGGAGACAGTTACTATCTATCTTGTCAGGACTTATATTCATTGAATATTTAGTTCATGAATGTTTTATATACTCCTTCATGTTAGGTTTTCAGTAACTGAAATGATATACTTTTTGTGAAGATAGGTAGTATGTTTAGTTGTTTGTATTTGTCAAAGATTTATGTTGGTTAAGTAACAGTGAAAATAAGGGAGAACTTGATAAATATTTTGAATTAGTATAAGATTTCGTCAGTGACTCCAATCGAGTACTTTCAGATCTCAATATGAACACATAACCATCTATATCACTGTGCTGACCAATGTCTAATGGTACAGTTCATACTTTTATTAGTTTACGACATAGCGTATAGATCATCTATTGTCAATGCTAACAAATCTTTCTTTAATTGATAGACGTAGCGTCTGAAAGCCTGAAAGCCTTGAGTTGTATTCGTTACTGTACACAAGAGTGCACATAGTTGATAAATCCCGCAAAAGGAAGTAATAGCTGTTCCTGGTTCTCACTGGTACTCAACCGACATCAGCCTATAACGAATACAAACAATTAAACGTAATACATAACACTACCAAACCATCCCAAACTAATCAAATATTGTTAAGCGTTTTCAGTTGTTTTCATTGATAAATGTAAATTCACTTATTGTATTTACTGAATTGCTGGCTTGGATTTATTCTCTTTCACTTATACTGTTTTATAGATCCTGTTAGACACATGACTTTAAACTCTTCTACATACTACAAACTATCCTGCAAATAAACTTGAATTGCTACATTGATGCAGTGTCATGAGATAAGGTTAAACAACAACAACAACTTATTTATCTATAGAATTCACCAGTCACGGCTTCACATTAGTGTTTCAGAAACAACCTAAAGTTAGTGACTTGTAAGTTGATAATTGTAGTTTAATTGAGATGATTATTTTTGTTGAGACTGGTATCTCTGAAAGATTGAATACATCATAGACTGATACTAGTAGGTTACCTTTGAAAACTAGGGAGCACTTGATAGTTGTTTCGTTCTAGTATGGAACTCCTCAGCAGTATGCACCTCAGATTCCGTTCCAAAGGCTTCATCTCAGTATACATCACAAGTTAGTGGAAGCGGGAAATCTACCACTGAGTGTCTGCCCAGTGGTGTATAGCGTTAGGTGTTCGTCAACCTGAAGCTCCTGAGGTAGAATCTCTGGAACATACAGCAGCGGAATACCATACTGGAACGAAACACTTATCCAGTGCTCCCTGGTTCTCAATCGTCTGCTACCAACACCACCAATCTGTGACGTATTCAATCTGTTACAGATACAAATCTTTACAAAAATAACCATCTCCATCCCTTATGTATATATACAGAGAGAAAGAGAATACAGTTATCTAATGTACACTATATGAAAATACAATAGATGTTAATCAAGTTGTAATTTAGGTAAACAATGTAAAAGTGAAATTATCATTTCACTGTATGTTACGTGACAAAATCTACGAGTGGATTGTATAGATGAATAACAGTTGAATACTAATGAACATTGTAAATTTACATGTAATGTATGTAGTTGCATTTCCTATATTTGATTACGTTTATAAAATTAAAAAGATTGGTGGTAAGTTTAATTGAATGAATTCGTCATAGTTTGATGTTGGCAGGGTATCATTAAAAAGTATGAAACATAGGACAGTAATAGAAAGTAAGTTGATCAAGTATGAGTGATATGATGATGCAAAGTAATAAATCAAATATGATAAATAAAGGAAACGATATAATGAATCAGTGAAAATATTTTGGAAGTGGAAGAAACAATGATGATGATGATGATGATGATGATGATGGTTTGAATGATGATGATGTAATTAGACTAATCAACTGTTGCAACTAACGTAATGATCTCGAAGATAATTTATAAACGTAAAGAAAGAGTGAGAGGTGTTTCTTTTTGAACATACAAACATAATTTTAAGCTTCAGTGAATTTTAACAGGTTAAATGTTGCTTGATTATTGAATACCTTGAAAGACTTCATTATGTCTACTGCTTGTCTAGTGTTACTGAGGTATCTGGAGATGGTTCTGATATGATTTTTCATACCCTTTTTCAACGGAGATTCTTTAGAATATGTTTGTTGAATCTGAGATTAACTCTTCGTTCAGTTCTACCAATATAATTGCTCTGACAGATATGCATACATTTGTTTAGACAGTTGGTAGCAACATGAAATTGAATAATGGAATAAGAACAAGAACTTTGTAATACAGAAGGAATTCATCAGTTTGCCTGGAGGTTTCATATCACCGATTTCGAATTACCTACGATTACATAGAGTTAAGTAGAATCTGATATACTTTATCTTTAGAGGTTGAAATGAATGTTCTGAATGAATATAGAGGTTATAATAATTAGAATAGTAATGTGTTATATGCATAAAATTCTACTACTTTGATTTGATATGTACTTCTATGTTATAAATTAAGGGTAGATGCTTTAGGATACAGTTAATATATAAAAGAATGCCAAGGAGAGGTCACGAAAGGGGAATAACGTACACTTTGTAAAAGTAAACAAACACAACATTGAATAGACATTTGGTTGAAAACGTATGATAAGATTGTCTCGGAAACATCATTTCATTCAATTCAACGTTCACTAAATCAATTTCACATAGAAATATGAGTTATTCATATTAAATTGAACTCTTGACGAATTAAACGGTCTGTCGAATTGAACATGTCAACTTTGTGAAGGAAGTATAACTAAGTTTATTTAAAAAAAATTTAAGAATAAATTTATGAAATAAAAATACATACTAAAAGTTGAATTGAGACTGGTAGGTGGAATACAGTAAACGTGTTTCGTTCTATTTCGGAATCATCGATTAAATGTAATAGTATTCCACTGTTGATGCTCAGAATCCAACTTAAAATAATACATGTAATGTATCGCTATATCAAGGCAATCGCCTCAGGATGTACATATAGTAGCAGAGACTGACCAGCTTCAGTTCATAACAAATCAACGAGAATATACAAGTTCATCATAATGAAAAATACACAGACAGTTTTCTCAATCCCACAGGAAATATACTGTCAGTCTATTAAGTATTAAGGTAAATCAAACTGAGAATAAGGCCATGTCATTTCAATTTAATTAACACATTTGACTCAACAATAATAACTAAGCCAATACCGAAACACTTCCCTAGTTCAATCATACTTCATCATTTTAATACTATTCATAACAACATCCAGTTGTCAATGTAACATAAACATGCTAATCATCTCAATATATTAGGCCTTCATATATAAAACGAAAAATGAATGGGACAATTGGGATAATTGTATACTATTGAGGAACATTGATTTATATTATAAAAAATTTTGTTCTCCTAGTTACAAATGTGACCAATTAAAAAGACAATTCACTTAAGCCAATATACTATGCCAAAATAATAAATATGATAAAGAATTGACAATAATTGAAAAGTATCATATAAACAATGAATACCTGATGAAATCTATCAAAACATCTACTTAGACATGTTTGAAACTCATTAAGTTTTCTACTGTTGAAGAAAGATGGTCTGTTCTTCCATGTTGCATTCACGGGAAAAGAGATCTCAAAAAAATTTATTGTAGGAATTAGAACGACACTGGAGAGAACCTATGCTGCGACTCAACTGGTTTTCTCGTACAACACTATTCGCTTCAAATCCTTCATTACCGTAAATCTAGTCTTCAGATTTTATCACTTACTGTATCGACGAATTTACATATTTATGTGGCAGTAAGTATATAGGGAAGGCTAATCGATGAGATCTGGCGGGTTTTCTGATCAAGTTGTCATAAGTTTACGCCTGACAGGCATCAGTGATCACATAAGAGCAATCTCTAGACACATTTTTGACAGTAGACACCATATAAACGCTTAGACAGCATTCAAGATTGTCGAAAAACTAGCAACACCATTATTACTAAGCTTTGATTTGCCAATCGTTTTCAGACGTTTTCAACCTGACCTATGTATACAGAAGGATGGTATGATAAGCGCTTCATTACCTTGTTGAACATAATAATTCTGTCTTACGCAATCATCCAGGTGGTTTGAATACCGAAATAACTCTTGTTCAAAATCCACCAAATAATTATATATTCAGCTATGTTGATCTTTATTTTAATAACATATTGCTTCCCATTTTTAAGTATTCTAAAGTTATGGCATTACCTCTACCCGCCTCCCTAAACTTCTGGTTATTAACTGCATCCCCATCAATCTACTCGTAACTGTCAACATGCAATGGTGAGTGAATAATTTCAATCCGTCAAGGCTAACACTATGTAGTGTAATCTCATTAAGATTTCGTGTATTCAAATTAATCTTGTTGTAGCTGATGAGTCCCATACTACGATGAAACAACTGTTCAATGCTGGCTGGTGATCAATAATTGTCTAATCAAAACCAATTCGTAATGTCAAATTAATAGAATGTAATAACAATTAGTCAAGCATGGCAACAAACGAACCGTATATAAGTTGAAATAGTAATCATGAATAATCAAGCATAGTAACAAAAATCTGAATGCATGCAATATTAGCCTTATTTAGACTATCATAGTAAAAATTAACTAAATTAGTAACATTTTATTATTTAATTTGGATTGTAACTGTCAAGCGGAATTCAGGACTCTCGTTTCGTCCTAGTTGGGACTCATCGGCTGGATGAACCTGCATCTCAGTGTTGATGTTCACAGCTGGATTAGAATTCAGTCAGTTTTGTGTCGCATGCCACAGCGTTCACCACTCGACTACTGAGTCCAGACAGTCACACTTGTGAATAGCAACGTTGGGATACATGTACATCCAGCCGATGAGTCCCAACTAGGACGAAACGAGAGTCCTGAATTCCGCTTGACAGTTACAATCCAAATTAAATAATACTTGGAAATAATTCGCTATATCCAGGCAGTTCGCTCAGGATGCACATATAGCAAGAGAGACTGACCAACTTCAATCTATAACAAATCAACGGGAATATACAAGTTCATCCTAATAAGTAACATTATAAATATTTCAGAATAGATATGGTGATCTGTGTAAAGTAATCTGAAAATAATAATTCTTTAGTTGGGTTATGCAACAGCATCAATTAGAAAATGGAAGGTAGATAAGAAAGAGATAGAGACAAGCGAAAGACTTTAGTAATGTATAGAAGGTGAAGATTTACTGAGTTTTGCTAGATTACTGTTGATCATGTAGTTAACTATGAACGAAGTATCCGAGTTATCTAAGTGTCCAGTAGTTACAAGATATTCTATAATGGCACTTATAATGAATGTTAGAAATTATAACAATAAACAATTAAGTAGTCTAATTCAGTAGTAGTAGTAGTAATAATAATAATAACAATAATACAAATGCTTTGAACTGACAAGTATCTACTATTCCTTTTTATCTCAAGTGAAGAAAACAAATTCTTGAACAACATACATCACTAATCTGTAGCTATGTTTCCGTTTTCCTGATTGTTCAATATTCATAATAACGTCCTACTTTATTTACACTTCAGTTCAAAAGAACTAACATCAAGCTAAGCAGTTTGTTTTTATGTTCCGCCAAAGCCGTTACTTCTGGATAAGCGGTAAAATTTATGCTTAATCTAAGCATATCGATTAGTTATTGATTTGTACGTTGTTTATCGTCTTTAATTCCTGTTGGTTTTAAACTGACTTCTTTGAATTCCTTTATTGTCTTCTACGTACTTTAGAATATATCATAATTCTTAACATTATGATACTTTATCCCATACTATTGAAACTTCTACACTACTTTTACTGTATACTACTTATTAGCTAACTTTTGAGTAGTAGTATCCTGCACACTCCTACTACTGCTATTCATTTCCAAATGAAATCAATGGAAATATGATTTAACTTTCGTGTATCCAATCGTCTTGAAATTGTTTTATTATTCCAAAGGAGAAAGAAGGAAAGTTGTATTTATATCTACAGTCGTTTTTTGGATTTGTCAATAATCAGATAAATTCAATTGTAGACGAATTGTTGCGCAACCAACGTTTACATTGAAATTTCTTTAATGTAATATGATAAAAATTGTATTTATTCCCTTATCTATATGCAGTCATCATAGATTAGTGGCAGCTAAATACTGTTGAATATCAGAGAGTATTGAATAGCTGTCTCTTCTTAATCAATATGCATTCTCGATTTCATCAGGTAGCCGAACTGTGTACCTTTAAGTTTTAAAGCTAAAGTATAATCATTAGCATTGATAAACCAGTATTCAATAGAATAATTCTCAGTTTGATCAATTCAAGATATAGTGTGATGACTACCAATTCGTGATAACTGTCTTACAATTGACAGGAATGAATTTCATTTTGAACACCTATTTCAGTGAATATTGCTTAATGAAATTTTATGTTTATTTTAAAAGGAAGTTGTATAACCGGCTTGAACCTTTCATTTCTACAAATTTTATGTTGTACTTTAACAACTCACTGAGTACCTTTGATACACTACACTGATAACACATCATCGAAGACTGTTTGAAATACCGTGTAGATGTCCATCTATTAGTCCTGGTTCATATTTGCTGATAAAGTTCTGAATAATTGTAAGAATATTTAAAACTTTCTGATAGGTTAACCAAGATCTTCGATAGATACAACCATGACATCCAATTAAATTACATGACATTTGTCGATTCAGTAAAGCAGATTTGCTATGAATGAGCGGTTATTGAAGTCCAGAATACTATAAAGATTCACTTACTCACCAAGTACCTCTATTTAATCAAATATCAACTTTGACTATTATCCCTAAAACTCAAATGGAATAACAACAAGTCGTCAAAATGCAACTAATGACTTCAAATTGTTTTCATACGAATACATAAATAGTCTAGAATGATACAATAAATATACAGAATAACTAGAAATGTACTTCTGACTTCAACAGTAACACGAACATTCACTCAATCCTTCTAGAACCATTAGTTGTTAACAGTCGGACTTGATCAGATCAAACAACATTCATTGGTATAAATGTTTAACTCTTTTGATACTATTAAATTATATTTTTACTTCCATGATTAAAACAATTCAACATTGAAAAAGTTTCTTCAGCTTCATATCACGTTATAATTATTATTGTATGCAATGGATTTTCAATCACTTTCAACTTCTGTTTACGATTATCAGACTGTCAATGTTTCAAGTTTGTGTTATGTTGTATTATGGCATAAATACTCCCATTATCAAATGTAAGTACACTTGATTTGTTTACTGAGTCACTAACTGATCAACTTCTTAATCTCATATTCATTCCAAATGTTACTACTCATGTAACAGCCCACACACACACACACACACACACACACTGGAGTATGTAGTATCTTCTGGTTAGATGTTAATCGTTACGATTGAGAGTCACTACAATTTCATAAGTGTTGATTATGAATACAGTCAGTACAAATTTACTACATTCATTCACAAATGTTATAACTTGAGTATCATTTCAACTTCTTTGCTTGGAAACTAGTTGGTCGCATCTTATTATGGTAATATAAAGTAAGAAAAGTTGGCTTGGTACATTTCCAATGTTTTAGGTTGATTATGGCTAACTAACTAATCAATATCGTTGAGCTATTTAACTCATCTTCTTTATACATGCATATCCTTCAACATAAACATCACCAAGACATTCTAACGGACCAATTAATAATCAGTTTATTTCTGTATTCAGTTTAAACTATGAATGTGTTCTCATTGTACATTCTGTTCATCAGTATATCGGCCTTTCCAACAAATATACGAAATTAGATCATAGAAACTTTCTTTGAAATAACATCAGAGTACTTCATACATAACTCAATTTATTCATTCTCTCTCCGTTTTTATTATTCAAAGTGTTCTTAATAGGTTCTAAGAAGTCGAAATTTTTTGGCTGCATGGTAATATGATGAGTTGCTAGATTTGTTTATGCAGATAATCTTTCAGAATTCAGTTTGTAATAAATCATCCTAACTGTAAATCAGTGAGGGTATAGGACTTCATATTACATCAATACTCCTTATAAATCATTCTAAATTTTCATGTGGTGATGTGATAGTTTATCAAGGTTTTATTGAGACACTGATATCAGATAGTGAGCACCTCTTATTATCTTCAGGCACAAGCATATCGTCAGTATATCGTATAAGACTACTAATTTAGTCATCGTACAAATGCAAAATAACCGCCACGAAATTAGACGCTCATGGTCACAGAAACAATATCATAGGAATTCAAGTTTGAGTGACTGATAAAGAGTGCCTACATGCTGAACTTACTGCCCACATGACACTACGGCTATATATGAAATTCATTTCACACAATCAGTAACCAGCTGTTAATAATGTTTTCAAATTATCATCTATTTACTCAACAAGTAACCTGGATTAGACAAATACTGCGTATGAAAAAGCTCTTGATAGCTGTTTTACAGTGAATAAAACGTCTTAGTAATGAATACACATAATCTCAATAAAAAATGTAACCCAAGACCTTTAGGTTTCGCAAAAAATACGTGGCCTTCATATCATTAAAACAGAAGTAGATCTTTAGTATTTCTAACTTTAATCTATTGGTGAAATATTTAAAGTCGTGGACTTAACCTTGAAGTGGGTCATGAATGTACACTAATCAATAGCTTTATATTGTCGACTTCTTTGTAACTTTCAATGGTTTAATAATCAAGGTTAATTATTGAAAAAATAATTCAGATTGCACAACATCTAGCTAATTGTATTTACTAGGGATTAATGTTGGTTAGATACCATTAAAAATCAGAGATCGATGGAGAGATGTTTCGTCCTATCACGGGACTCCTCAACAGTATGCACAGTCGACTTAACCCAGGAATCTATATGTGGCAAGTCCAAATAACTAAAAAATAAACACCTATCTTAGCAAAACCACCTCATTTTAGCTATGCAGTATCTATTTAATATGTTTATGGGATATACACTTTTTGTATAAGATACAAATTTGACCTATTCGTATAATTCTCCTTGGTTAATAGTCTGAATAAATTTTCTTAATTTACATTGTTTTCTAATTCATCATTCATATTACTGTTGTTGTTGTTATTGTTGCATTTTTCCACTTGTATGTAGCGTGATTAGTCTAAATCTGTTTGATTGTTTATGTTCATGATTTTGAGGTATACTTAATTCGTTTAGTGATTCATACATATTTCAGCGATTGAATATAGTTGCATACATAAATGACATGAATTGTGTATATTATTACCTTGTATTTTATTTGGATGTATCATATCTAGTCAGTACTACTACTAATACTACTAATACTACAGCTACTACTAATACTACTAATAGTACTAGTACTACTACTTCTACCACTATTACTACTACTGTTGCTAATATCACTAATGTAGTTACAACAGTTATTATTACTGCTACATAAATAACTGATGAGTGAAAGTAATAATGCATTTTAAACTACAAAGAGTTCAATCAATCCAAGTTCCAATATTATAAAGAAAAAAATACCGCTTCCCAATACCCCCCCCACCCACCCACCTTTTACTCCTAGAATCCATGTATATACGAATATATATATATTGAAATCTAGACAAATAATTTACAGAAAAATCTATTCTGGGATGAATATATTCATATATCATGCCTCCTTAATAAAACACGCCATAGAAACAGAATAGAATAGAAAAGAATATAAAATTTTTTTTGGTGTAAAATAATCGTGTTTGTCTATTGGTAACTTTTAATGTATCTACACAAAATAAATCAATAATCGATATTTAATCAAATTACAAAATCAATAATAACCAATAAATTATTAATAATAATCACTCAATTAATCAATGCATGTTATCTTACATGGAATATAGGCTACAGACCAGGATTCTTCAACCAGCTCATTCTATTATATAAGTTGGATTGTGACTGGCAAGTGGAATCCAGGACGCGCGTTTCGTCTTATTTGGGACTCATCGGCTGGATGTACCTGCATCCCAATGTTGATGTTTACACTATGTACTATCCATTTTTTTTTCTTCTTCGCCATTCATTTACATAGTTTTTTCTTGGTCTCTGTCCTTCCCTATGACTTTGATGAATCCACGTTTATATTGGTTTTGTGATATAATTTAATGATTTCTTTAATGTTAAACCTATTCACCTCCAACGTTTTTTTCCAAATTTCTTTCTCTTATAGAAGTTAGTTAATTTGTTGTTTGCCACAGTAAGTTGTTGTTGCTAATGTCTAGTCAATGGTTCTAGAGTAGAAAACTTGCATAGGTAACTGTTTACATATACGTATATCATTTTAATAATGCACTTCGTAGTTTTTTTTAAGTTCCGGTACCAGACAATAACGTTATCTACACGTTTGTATTGTAAGTTGTGACTCTGATATTGAATGATAGTTGTTTTGAGTTAGTGATGTTAATCCTTAATTTTAGAAATGCTGTCTAAGCTATGCCATGCAAATGTGTGCCTTAACGTCTGCTCAGATTTCCCTGGTTTGTCAACGATGCTGCTACCCAGGGATGTAGAAGTTTTCACATCTTCCAGAGATTATCTACAAAGTGAAACTGGGTTGGGGCTTGGAGTACCTCAGGATGTTGCTTTCCTCCTCGTGTATGTTGAAGTCATCTGCTAAACAACTAAATCCATATAGCAAATAATATGTGACAATTACTTACAAACTTTGATGATAGAGGCAGATTACATAGGTCACGATGTTTTGTGCGCTTATGCTAGATGACTTGATGTTATCGACAGAAAAATCTCTACTTTGACTTTGCAACGTGAGTTCGAAGCATACAGATAGTCGCAGTTATTTTTAGGATTTTAGGCATGCCTTTCTGGCAAGTACCAAACAATTTGAAACCTGTGTCAAACATAGCTCCTAATTTATGAACATAGTTCAGATTTTATGAACAATCGTATTCTTTTGGGAATCACTAGTGCCCAGTATATCTCTCTCTTTTATGAAAAAAATAATTATTACAGGGTCCAATGCATTCACTTGAATCTGAGTGTGGTCATGTACAACTATAAAATAATACTGATCTTCTCCTCCTCCATGAAGTGTAGTGGGGTCCCTGTGTTGTAACAGGAATAACACTCCGCCACTCTGGACAACCTCTGTCTCCGATACAAACCGTTAACGTTTTGACTTATTGTACCGATGAATGAAACAGTCAACGATGCGATCACGTTTGGACGGTTGTAGTATTTCGACTTCGCTTAACGCTTCTCTATAATGCATACTGAAGCTTCTTAGTCTTCTTATGCACGGTTCTCTAAATGGCTTTTATAAAAGCCTCTTTTTTGAGTAAGATTCATTTACTGGGTTAATATTTCTAGCAAACAACATCTGGATCTCTGCAACTCTTTAACTCATTCCGCTTAATTCAACAAACATTCTCTAGTCTCCAATAGATTGATATTTTTTGAAGTGATTAAACCATTAATCTTCTATTGTATGCTAAATGTATTAGTAACTTAATTTGCATATTTTGTTTGATTGAATATATCACAGATTGATGTTGGCAGGGTACCATTGACAACAGGGAAGCACTGGATAGCTGTTTCGTTCTAGTGTGGAACTCCTCAGCATTACAAACCCCAGATTCGGCAGCATGGGCTTCAGGATGACGCGAACGCGTAACCATCTGCACCACTGAATCGGCATCCAATGGTGGAATTCCTACTTCCATCACTAGAACGAAACAGCTGTCAATAGTACCCTGCCAACATCATCTATCTGTGATATATTCAATCAAACAAAATAACCAATCTCCACAAAAATAACCAACCCAATTCAATTAATTTGTATATGCCAAAAATGAAAACTACTGTCATCCTTTTTATACTTTAGTAACATTCATTTCATTTTATTACATCATGAAAAAGAAAGAAGTTAAATTTCATAGAAGTAAACATTGTGTTGCTAATTTCTTCATGTTCTTACAATATCATTAAATTGTCCTCTTTTTTGTTTCATTATGTAACTATTCATATTTAATCTTTTGTTACTAGCATGATTCATTAACATTTGAATGTATATTTTTGTCATATTTTGTTACATAATACTCATGTATGCTAATAACAATGTCCCAAATAAGATGGTTTTTTTTTCTTTTACATGAAACTAGATCTCATTGATACATTTGAATAACACCAGTAGAATAAGATTTTACAGAAATGAGAGAATTCATCAGTTTATTATATGGTTTCATATCCTTAACAAGCTTAAAATTATAAGTTATGTATTGAAGTTGGATTGTGATTAGTAAGTGGAATCCAGGACGCGCATTTCGTCCTATTTGAGACTCATCGGCTGGATGTACCTGCATCCCAATGTTCACACACTGGCATTCGAACTTAGTCCGCTTCGTGTCAAACGCCACCGTGTTCACCACTAGGCTACCGTGTTCAGATAGTCCTTAAAATTATAAGGAATTATGTAGAATTAAATAAAATTCATATTATCAGATTGTTATGTTGGATGACTAAAGTAGAACGTACTAACATTCAGAAATATGTCCTAGAAGACTATTTCAATCATTTTAATTGTATGTAATGTAAGCATTTTATTCATATCATCATTATATCCATCGTGCTTTAACATTCATTCTAGCAATATTTATTGTTAGTATATTATTTCTCATTTATGAACTACAGTTAAGTAGTTGTTTACAAGTTACCAACTATTCCCTACCACTATCTCCTTTGTTTTATATTAATGTCAAATTCTTAATTACTTAACTGCGTAGTCTGGTTTTGTGTAAATATAAAGTAATGACTGGAATATAATCTGTTTTTGTCTGATTGATTTATCAGGTTGTGTTCTTCCCATCTCAGCTGGGGACTAAGTGAGCATCAGGAAAACTTTTAGAACCGACTAAACAATTAGTAGCATTTGTTGTTGTGACTTCGCGTGCACAACGTCACACCCATTATTTGGTCATACATTATCATAATAATAATATCAGTTTTGTCATCATAACGGATGTTAAGACAAATGTTTTGTATGAAAATGGAAGTAAAGTAGTTTTGTCGTGATGTATATTTGGATTGACTGATATCCTTCACCACAGAGTGATGTTGATAAAATACCATTAAAAACCTTGAAGCAGTGGATAGCCATTTCGTGCTAGCATGAAACTCCTCGTCAGTACGTACCCTAGATTCTGCCCCGCATTTTTCAGGTTGGTATAGCTATAATAATTAGCGTAGAGATATACGAAACGCATAAAATATGTGTACATCTTAATATACACTTCTGTTGCAAATTAAGAGTAGATGCGTGTGAATACAATTGATAAACGGTGAGGGGTGGGTCTGAGAGTTAGTGATTCATAATTAATTTAATTAGCATAGATGTATAAATGAATGTACTGAAATTAATGACTGTTCGATATTGCTACGTCATTGTACAAGCGTTTTTCTTTACACTGGTTTAGAGTTAAGGATCATGATACATTGACGATAAGCTGCTAAAATATTTGAACTTACGTATTTTAGTCAACCAGTACCTGTTAAATATGCAGGTGGAAAAAAGTCAACACCCAGGTCACAACACTTCTATTCCGATAGAGCTCCATTGACGCATACTCCGTATCATTGTTAACCTGAAACATTTTTTAATCCAACTATCATCTTGAAGTTTGAAAGTGTTCATACTAAGCTAACATAAGACATTTTGTCTCACAACAACAAATTACAATGTAAAATCTCTTTTTAAATATCTACGACGATATACTTTAGTATGATGAGCTTGTGAACATTTACCGGGTGATTAAGAGGGGGAATGGAAGAAAGGAAATACCTCTCACTTAGAAACACTCAAAGTGGAATATTCTTTTATTTTACATTAAATCTAATCTGTTTAGTGTTGAATAATAAAGAAAAAGACAATCCGACAGAACACTTCCTATAGTTTTCTCTATAATCTATTCGAGTTCTTTTTTCATTTCAATTTGTTTTTTTTTTATTTGTTTGATTTATTTCAATCTTGTGAATGCATTTCTTTTTTTAGATGAGGAGAAGGGGGAGAGGTAGGTGAAGAGTGGGGAAAAAGAAAGAGGTCAGCCTGTTACCATGTCACTTGACTGAACATGTGACCGTAAATTTAAATTTAATTGAAATTTATTGAATCAATCAACCAATAATAATAATAATAATAATAATAATAATATAATTATCATTATCACCTAGTTGACTGATATCGAATTAAAACAAAGCAATGTGATTAGTACAGATTTATTGACCGTGGATATTATGTTCGCTTTCGAAATACACTTAATCTGTTATTGTAATCTGGAAGGATTACATTAGCTGATAATGTAAACATAATGCGGTGATTTCATAGTAACATAGTTTTATGTAGTATTCTACTTAGAAAGCCATTTAAAAACAGAATAAAATGTTTGAAATGTGAAACTTTTCTTGGGGGGGGGGCCGGGAGAGGAGGTATTAAGTCTAGTTATATGTATTTATCACGAATTGACGTCAGTTAGGTACCGCTAGAAACCAAGTAGCAGCAGACACCTGTTACATCATTGTAGGGAAATTCTTCGTAAGTGTGCACTCTCAATTCTTTTAAAAAATTGAAACAAGTTGTGTAGATAGTTAAGGGTTCTCTGTGAAGTCTGAAGATCCATGCCTGTAGTTTTTGGCTGTGGTTGATGGTCACTGTTGAGGAGTCCCACACCTAGACAAAACGGCTGTGTAATGTCTCTGGTTTTCACTTGCACTCATTGGTAAGTAAGAAGGATCTGACGTAAATATGAATGCGTGAATTGGCAGTGGCAGCATTTTGGCGATTAACAAACAATCTGGAAGTTGAAACAATTGTCAGTAGACCTCAAAGTCATAATTTTCTATACAACTATTAAGATAATTAGTTATATTGTATGGAGCTGAAATTTGGAGAACTACAAAAAGCATCATTCAAAAGATACAGGTGTTAATAAACAGCTGTTTGTGCAAGATATTTAGGATGTGTCACCCAGATACCATCAGCAACAACCTACTGTTTCAGAGAACAAACCACCTTCCTGTCGAGCAGAATATTAGGAAAGGAAGCTGGAGGTAGATAGGTCACTTATTGAGGAAATCACCAAGCTGCATCACAAGGCATTCACTAACTTGGGATCCTCAAGGTTAAAGGAAAAGTGGAAGACCATAAGAACACATTGCTTTGCGAATTTGAAGCAGACATGAAAAGATTAAACAGTATTTGGGAATGGCTGCAAATGGAGGGGGAGCCCGGTGCATAGTTGGTTTTAGAATACTGGTTGGCGGTCTGTACTTTATGTTGAGTAACAAGCATTATCTGTTTTTTCATGTTCGTCACAGATTGTTGCTTTGGTACTAATAATATCTAGGGAGCTCTAAAATGTTGTCTTACCCTACAAAGGGAATTCTTAGAAAATGCGCACTATCTATTGTAACTGAGAATATGACCAAAACCTTCAGGACTCATGATGAGCACTTAATCATCATTTCCACTGGTTCGGCTAATGTTCGCTGGTATGATTCCTATTTTCATTATTTTGTAGCATAGAGTGACTATCATCTACTGTGATTGCTACAAACTATCTATCTCCTAACATGTCTGATTTTTCCCAATCATGATTTTTCACTAGAACTTTTAGAGCGTTTTAAATTTAGTGTCTAATAAACTGATTGCTGTAATTCAGATGCTATTGTTTTTTTCAGTAATAAGTATTATCCTGGCTTCTAGTGGTTGTCAATCTAAACCAACAAATACTAGATGTTATATTCAACTTACAATAATAGTAACGATGCGAAAAACTGGAACGAAAGATAACACAAGAAAATGCATATAACGGTTTTCTTTGGTTTTAGCCATACATTATAAACAAACAATAAAAACAAACAGTCAGAATTTTCATTAAAATATGTCGTTGTGACTTATTCTGCAAAGAAACAGACAGTTACGTCATTGGAATGAAACACGAATGAGAGAAAAATAACACAAAGATTTTACAGTTGAAACTACTTAGAACTAATTCAACTACCCTACGTCTATTAAATAACAGAAAAACAATAAAAAATCACGCAGGGTGTGGGATAAAGGGCGGTAATGATGCTTCACATATGATGTAAACAACATGTCAGCTACATCATTACAACTAACTACATAAACCTCTTTTATAAAAATACAAAATAGATGTAATTCAGTTTAGGATAAGCTTGTACTTTCCCGTTGATTTGTAATAAAATGAAACTGGTCAGTCACTGTTGCCATATGTACATCCTGAGTAGATTGTCTCGATATAGTGATAGTACACAACTTATACTTAAGTTGGATTGTCACTAGCACACTGGGGCTCGAACTCAGTCCGCTTCGTGCCATACGCCACCATGTTCTTCAATAGGCTACTGTATCCAGGCAGTTACACTTGTGCAACGGGCAAATATGTAATTAGGATAAGCTTGTGAACATCAAAGTTGGGATGCAGGTATATCCGATTAGTCCCAAATAAGACGAAACGCGGTTCCTGGATTCCGCTTGCCAGTCATAATCCAACTTAAATATAGACGTAATGTTTACTATAATAACCGTCATTAGGAATATCCTAAAGATTAGAACCATCTAAAACGATCAGTTCAAATAAAAGGGTGTATAACGATAATGAGATTAGTTTTAATTTAATATCATAGCGGTCGGACAGCCATTAAAAATCGAATAAAGTGGTACTGAATAACTATTTATTCCTAGTATGGAACACTTCAACAGTACGTAGACACGATTCCATTGGAGAATCAAGCCCAGAACATACAGGTTTCGTGAAAAATGATAAACCAATGATCTGATCAAAATCTATTGGTCTATTTTCGTAAACTCAATTAATATTATCTTTTATTCAGTGGCATCTGCTGACAATTGTTTCATATTCAGCATGGTAACCAGAGAAGTTCAGTCATGTTAAACATTAAGTGGTGTCTTAGTATTGACAGGGGGTGATGTTGAGTGTCTACTGAAATTTGAAATACTAACCAATGAATTCCGAGTTGCTTACTGGTTTAACAGTTAAGGCATGCATTTAAGAATTTTGACATGATGATATCTTGTTCCTTAAACAGCCATGGATACATTTCTCCTAGTCCCATTGATTTTTCCTCATTTAGTTTATTTAGCACTCCAAGGCTGTAGAGTTCTTGTAAGCTAATTGCTTCTATATTATGCTTATAAGAAGTTAAACGTTCCTGTTAGAAAGTTGGGTCTACTATATATACGGCGCTAAAGTAATCCTAGGATAATTCAGCTGGTCTAAAATCATCCTCCTTGAGAGTTATAACATAATATATGCCCTCTCTATATTTTCTGGTTAACATACGAGAACATGAATTTTCATCATTCTATGTGGGTTATAAACACATTGCCTGTCGAAGATTGTCTCAGCATTTCCTGCTGCCAAGTTATAAGCTTTTGGCTTTGTAGTATATGGACTTAGCTCGGTCTATACGCAGTAAAAAATCGTATCCTACATTTTATTTCTTCTGGAGACAAAGGAAAGCACTTCTCAGGTGAACCATAGTGAGTAATTTAGTGATTTACCAAATGTTACCCATGGTATATACGGTGAAATAACGTCAGAATATAAAGATTGTATCAAAACATATAAAGACCACATAATGAAAATAATAATCCTCAAATAAAATGTGAATTGGAATGTATGTACAGTAAGAAAACAGGGGATTATAACTCTTGAATATTGTTGATGTTCATCATGGAATAGATACTTCGTTAATAATAACTGTTGACGATAAAACACTAATGACTGTGTTATAGAGTTGTAATATTCAAAGTAACATATTGAATACAATCATGAATCAAGGCTACATTTATTAGTGATAAGTTATAGTGAGTGATTACATCACCGCGTTGTAGATGTTGACGATAAGAAGTTGATTAACTTATGATTGTATCCATGGATTCAATGTAAATTACTATGATATAGTTAATGTATAGGATCTAGAAGTAAACATTATTCGCTCCCCTCTCCCCCCCCAATATCAAAAACTAAAGTAATACGGACTTTTTATCTTTATGTAAATAACACCTATTTGGCAAGTTAGTAACTATGTAAAATCACTAGTTTCGTAAATAAATTTATAGAGGTTGAGACCAGTTGTTCAGCGTAGGAGTTTCAATAGGAACAGCTACAATGAGAGATGAGTATAACTAGCTGGAAAGTTCTTAATAACATGGAATATAGGTACTGAATTCCACAACTGATAACAAACAAACGAAGTTGTTATGTCTCCAACTGATATGAAGCAACGAGAAGTTGATTGGTTGTAGCGAACGCCAATGAGGTGTGCCTAGTTGATAATGAGCGACTACCCTATGCCCACTCACCCGCCCCCTCGCAGTCCGAAAATAGAAGAACCCGAATCGAGAAGCAGAAAAACGTATTGTATTTCAATCATGCCTTCACTTATACACAAAATCACACCACACAGTAAATTAATCAAGAATCTAACATTGATACAGAGCAAGGGGAATAGTGGCAGTGGATGGGGACAACTTGTACACAACTAAGTAACTGTAGTTCATAGTAATAAACAATATACTAAGAGTAGGCACACTAAACGGGAGGACTGGGTAAGAGGAACATAACAGTCATCGAAATGAAACGATTACATTATCCACACTTATAATAATTGAAATAATGTTCTAAAGCACACTTCTCGAAGATAATCCATCTTCACTAGGTGCTTGGCATATCAGAAGACTTCTGTAAACATTTATTTTTTTTGGACGTAAAATTAGCTTCATAAATTACTATACTTGTTAAATATTGAATTGTTATGCATTAACCATTAGATACCTTCTCAACGGTCTAACGATTAAGCGTGTATTAAGAAGCATGAAGTTCCCAGGCTTGATCTTGAAAAGGGATTGTGGATAACTAATGGTACAATGCGAAGGCGGTACAACTATTCTGAACCTATTCCTTGTTTCAACAGTTGTCAAACTCAGGCCAATTTGTGATAATAAATCCATAATATACACAAAGATAGGCGCATAGAAAACGTTTTGGTGCCACGGAGCGCTAAACAGATGATTTATTGTAGTAAGGTACTCCTCAGTAGTGCATACCATAGATTTAACCCCTGCAGCTCCAGATTGATGAGCGCCGAATTCTCTGCACCACTGGGTTGCATCCAATGGTAGAATGCTCACTTCCATCAATTTGTAATATATAACACGCGATCATCCACTATTATTGGAGATAACTGTCTGACTTCCGACATATTTGAACTCTATCAGTAACCACTTCTTGGCAGAACTTCAGGAATGTTCTGTAGTCACTGACTAGTGAGTTGATTAATGTAAATGCATTAAACAGGTTTGATTTGATTGGTATTAAATTGTAGTTGATGATAATGAGTGGTCATCGTGACATATAACAAATTAATGTTGGTTGGAATTAATCAATTGAATGCCTCCTAAGTGGTGTACTGAGTTATGCGTTCACTAACCTAGAGATCACGGATTCGATCCTCCTAATGGAACTGAAGATGAACATCGCTAAAGAGTTCCGTACTAACAAGAAATAGTTATCCAGTGCCATCCAGTTTCCAATAGTACCATGACAACATCAATCTATGAAGGACTCAATCAATGTAAACTTAATACACTTCACTATAAACCATTTCAATTAAAATCTATTCATTCATCTTAATCTTGTAATCATAATATACCAACTGGTTACATAAAATGAAAACAATTGTTACTATGCAATCACTTATTGAATTCACAGATTAAAAGATTATTTTTCATTTATCCTGGTGTAAATCATTACAAAAACACAGAACCAACCGATAAACACACTTCATAGTGGATTAATTAAAGTAACAGGAAAAAAAGGATTTTGTTACACCACCCCCCTCCCTCCAACATACGAAATTACATCAACAAGATTAGACTGTGTTGATTGTGTTGTTTTCTTTCTCCTTCTTCATCTTCTTCTGCTGTTTTTTTACATTCAAGAGATTTTTGTCTTCTAAAAATTTCATGCTTATAATAAACAGTATTTAAATTACACGAAAAGATCATCTAATAATTATTGTAAATCTTAAAATAAAAACAACTACTACTAATAAAATCAATGATAGTAGTATATCCTATTTTTAGCACAAATTGTTAAATCGATTAGAAAAACATTAAAATAGTTGAAAAATGCTTCATCAACTACAAAGAAAGACGAATAACTGAAATCTTTCTTATATATTACTTAGTCCCAACTGAACAATTACGTCATGAGGCCCATATGATTCATTCACTTTGGATAATTGTTTCATATAATCAATACATTTAACTGATATCTTCACACTAGAAACAAGTTTAGAAATTAATCTTAGTCTACCATATTATAAATATTCATTAACTACTTATTTCAATTTAATTCTGTTCATATGAGTATGTATACAGTGATATTACCTTTGACAGAAATGACAATTTCATGATTATATAGCAGTTAGTCTTTGTGATTAATTTTACAATTAATCGATTTGGTGTTTTATATAAGTTGGATTGTGACTGACAAGTGGAATCTAGGAGGCGCGTTTAGTCTTATTCGGAACTTATTGGTGGTGAATACGATGGTTTTCTACACGAAACGGACTGAGTTTGGATCCCACTGTGAAAATCAACATTGGGATGCAGGTACATCCAGACGGTGAGTCCCATATAGGACGAAATGCGCGTCCTGGTTTCCGCTTGCAAGTCACAATCCAACTTATATAAAACTTGTACAAAATCCTCTATATCAGGGTAATCCGCTCAGGATGCACTTATGGCGAAAAAGACTGACCAGCTTCAGTTGATCCTAATAAGATTTGATGTTTTCTTGAGTTTCTCTATTTGAATTGGAGTTAATTTGATTTAGTGATCTATTCTCTGAAGCCAACTTTCAACCAAAAGTTAAGAAAATACTTTGGAGGTTAATAAGATAGACATTAAAGAAATCAACAAACTGTATCACAAGATAAGCATTAACTTGAAATTCTCAATCCAAAGTGTAAGAGGATGACTAAAGTATACATTGCTTTAGGAATCGGAGGCAAACCTAAAAATAATTTACAGCAATTAAAGAGAACTGGAAACAAAAACCTAGGAGAGAGTTGGATGGAGAATGTCGATCGGTAGCTTATGCACTAAGCATGGTAACAAACAACGATTAACTGACTAAATGACCCTCTGATATATATGTATTACTTTGACATAGCTGTAATTCACAAGTTTTTAGCACACATATATTATGCAATCAACAGCAAAATCTAGAGTGCTCATTTCGTCACACTTAAAATTCTTCAACTGAATATAACTGTTTACAAGCTAGATTCAAACCCAATACTTGTTATTTTAGATTAACAACCAGTTATTCACTAAACTATTGAGTTCAGATATTCATTAACTTGTCCAACATATATGAAATTGAACAGTAAATACATCCACTTGACCATTTCTTAGTAGGAATAAACGTTTATTTTAAATTCTACTGTTGACCAC
Organism: Schistosoma mekongi; assembly: GCA_034768735.1. Taxonomy (NCBI): domain Eukaryota; kingdom Metazoa; phylum Platyhelminthes; class Trematoda; order Strigeidida; family Schistosomatidae; genus Schistosoma; species Schistosoma mekongi. The sequence goes on from CM068305.1 coordinate 83,894,441, forward strand.
GTTCAGTATCTATACAGTTTAGTTGATGGTTGTATTTACTCTACTGTTATTGTCTACTTAATATGACGTATTATGATATGTTACATAATCAATACAAAATTTCATATGCCTATCATTCATATTGTGATCTCCAAGAACTGCATCAAGCACCTTTCTATTGTCTTAGTATTCTACTTGTTAAGTATATAACAATATAGTATCAATTTGTGTTTATTTCTTTCCATTTTGATATCATTAATCTATGAGTCCATCTATAGAATAGTTTGAATTTGTGTCTACTTCAATATTTCTGAAAGTCTTCAATAGATCATAACTTACACTTTACAAAATCTAACTTGACAATGTGTACAATGAGGCTAACATTAAAACACCCCTAAGGGAGAATACGAAATTCAACTGGCTAATTGTTAAATAGATAAAGATTATGATACAGTGATATTTTATAATCTATCACTCTCGGTTGTTATCACTTTAGGCATAGATTCCACAACTTATTGCCTTCCTATGTAATCTTTAAGTTGTGTATTCTGTAATGTCATAATTTATCATGAATAATGTGTATGCATAACATAGAATGTGACACATATGTATATCGGTTCAAGTTACCACATCTCAGTGGTACACTAACATGAACATCAAATTAATAGAAGTAACAGTTCCTTCAGTAAAAAGTAATGACACATATAATGTGGTGCAGGGAGAAGGAATCTGTCAGTGGAAAGTTATCAAACAGCTTTTAGTCCACCATTTAAGGAAGGACAATGCATAAAGAATAGAGCCTGAAGTTGCTGGTTATGACCTTTGAACAGATCCACGTCAAGTAACCTGCATTTACCCTGCGACAATGACAGGCAGTCGATGACTTTATGGATTTGTGTCCCTACCAATCCTTCATCATACTCGAAAATCAATCAAAATCAAATAATGAGATATGAGTTGGTCAGTGATACGTAATACATGTCCTAACCTCATGAGTCGATGAAGATGTACAACCACATTAACTAATTTGCCGTCTTTTCTTAATACCTTCTTCTAACGTCGTTATTATTCACCCAGTAGTCACAGGAAAAAAGGTCAATTTTTCGATTACATCAATGCTTAAATATCAACAAACTACGAAATCTGTCCACTGATCATGGCCAAGTTTCACGTACACGCAGTAACGCAGAACAGACCGTTATGCAGTATACTCTTCGTTTATTTGATAGACGAATATCACGTCAAAAACATAGGTAATGTAAGTTAGTAAAAGTGGCATTGATGAAATGACAGATTACTTCAGATATGTTGATGGTACATTTGTTGTGTGTACTACTCAATATCACACATATAGCTTACGAGAATTGTTCAAAAACCAAAAAAGACATCCAGTTTACTATGAAAATTGAAAAAGATAATAAATTTCATTATCTTCATATTGTTATGCAATGATGAGAAGATGATTCATCTCTAAGTTGACTTCGTAGAACGAGTGCATATAGTAAAGCATACCTGAACTAATAGCTTGAACTTAATATCTTCTTTCTTTTAAAGTGCAATGATATGTACTCATGATAAATTAGATGAAGAACTGAGTAGCAACATAAGTTGCCTAAGAAACATATATATAGGGAAATTCATTGGAAAATGCCAAAGATGTAGAGACCAGTAGTGTAACAAAACCACAACTAACAAAAGGCCAGTTTACAATTACGTCAATTTCAAAGGAGCTGATGGTGCAAGGATAGTTAGAAGAAGACTAAATACAATGATGACAAGAACATACCCTGAAGTAAAATTGATTATATTTTCATAGAACAGCGCTGTCTCTCATACAATCTAAGGTCGATAGGTATCGTTTTCACGTTACCAACAACTGTCTTTACACATTTATGCATAACTGCCAAAACGGTTACATTAATAGAACTGGAAGAAGTGCCTTCTTTAAATTCACTAAAGGTGTTCCAAAGAATCTTCGTTTACACGGTATGAGAATTAATAGTAGTACCATCTCCAAACACCTTAGTAATACTGAAAAGAAGATAGATATGTTCAAATCCTTTAACGTGTTTAATAGATAAACTACATCCAGTCTTTTACAATTCTCCGAGATTATAGGTAACAATCAATTAAAACTGAATTTATGATATAAAATAATAACTGTCACTCTCTCGTTACCCCTGATTTTTTTTTATAATTAATTTCTTTACAACATTAATCGGTTTTCCAGAACTTTCTTTTGGATATTATATATATTGACTATATTCTCTGATACTTTCACGCCATGTTATAAGACTGCCTGTTTGAATTCCAATCTAAAATATCATTAAATGTATGCTACGTCTACATGATTGAATTTGTCGCAAATTGATGTTGGCAGAGTACTAATGAAGACCAGAGGGGCGGTAGGAAATTGTTTCGTCCTAGTACATGATTACTCAGTGGTGTTCAACATAGACTCCATACCAGATGATTCAGGTTGACGGACGCCATCTGTTTTCACTTTCTGTTCATCCTTTTAATATCTGCTTCCAATTCTCGATGAAGTGTGTTCTTTCATTTTCCACTTTGCAGTTTCCCAACAGGATTCCATGTTAATGCTTGTCTCATGATATAGTCTGACGATTCTGCCAAAGTAAGTTCCATCCATTCCCAACATCTTTACCTAAGTTCCTGTCTGGCTGCAAGTTGGTTTGTTCCCTCCCCTTGTAGACTGTTGCTGTTTGTTTCCTGCCTACGGACATTCAGTATTTTGGGTGGGCAGTTGTTTATAAATACATGTACACTTCTGATGATGTTTGAACTAGTTCTCCATGTTTTAATTCCATACAACAGAACTGTCCTGACGTTCGAATTAAAGTCTGACTTTGAGGTTGATTGACAGTTGTTTTTAAGTCTCATATATTCTTCAACTGTAGGAATGGTGCCCTGGCTTTGCCAATCCTTGCCTTTAAATCTGCATCGAACCCTCCTTGTTCATCGATGGTGCACCCCAAGTATGTGAAAGTATATACTTCCAGAATTTCTCCATCAAGTTCAGTTGAGTTGGTGCCCCTTGTGTTATATTTGAGAATTTCGCACTTTACCTTATGTATGTGTCAGACCTACTGATGCTTAGGTTTCTGCTACGTTGTTTGTCTACATTTGCATTTGTTGGTGTATGGGTCAAAATGATCAAGATCATCCGTGAAGTCCAAATCATCGAGTTGCATCCTACTTGTCCATTGAATTCCGTGCACCTCCTCAGATGTGGATGTCTTCATGATCCAGTCAACCATTAGAAGGAAGAGAAAATGCGAGAGTGAGCAGCCTTGTCTGACTCCAGTCTTCACTGGGAATGCATTTGTCTGCTGTCCTCCATGCATGATTCTACACTGTGTTCCGTCGTAAGAGTTCCGGAGTTGGTGTACAGTGACGAGTTCCATTTAATTGATTGTTCAACGATGATCCGTAGTGTTACGATTTGGTATGTGCACGACCGATTCTTACGAAAATCAGCTTGTTATTCTCGAATTTGAGCCTCCACTGAATCTTTCATTCTGTTCAACAATACTCTGTTAAAGACTTTCTCTGGTATCGACAGTAGCGTGATTCCTCTGTAGTTGTCACATTTGCTCAAATCTCCTTTCTTTGGTATCTTCATGTACTGTCCTTCTTTCCAGTCTGCCAGCACTTGTTCTTCCTTCTCTATCCTCCTGAATAAAACGTGGAGTGTTCTCACTGTTACATCTATACCTAACAATTAATGTATTCATTATTAAAAATAATTTATTATCTGTTGAAAAACATTTAAAGCTATTAACTTGATTACATTTGATAGTATTCACTTTAGGATATAAAATTGCATTTGGGATATATATTGTAACTAGCATGATTCATGTATGTGTTTTCTTTAATAAGTAGTATATAGGTAAATATAAGTCACACAGTCACAATATCATGATCATTTCAGATGAGTTAGCATCGTATATTGACCAGCAATTTATAAGTAGAAGCTCTGAAACCGATAGTATAATATAGAGTGATTTCAATCTTGTTACAAAATACATATAGTCATTGATAAACATAGTGAGAAGAAAATGAAAGCAGCGAGTACAGTTGTATTATAGCAGCTCTTGATAACGCTGGACATAATATTTTACTTATTGTACATTCTTACCATGATATGGATGTCACAGTATGACTAAACAACAGAACTTTCTTGTACTTGTACTTTGAATGCTACATGTAAGAAATGAGCTTGTATCATTTGATCCTCTACATTTTATACTATGCGTGGAACGCTGTTGAATACTCAAGCAAGCGTTAGGTGAATATAGTTATTGAGTTACACGAATACAAATCACCATTTATGTATGGGCTACGGTCGTGATCCCAATAGAAGTGCAAAACATTGTCACCGAGTTATTCGGGCTACGACTGACTTCAATGTAAGACTGACAGAGATGTTTGCACTGATCGATTACTGAGTAAGAAGCAATGTAACATTTCTTCAGTTCTTTATCAGAACATAGGCATCCTCCCCTCTATCTATGTTAAGCCACTTAGATAAGTGCCTATATTGAGTTGTGATCAATAGAATTCGATCAGAGCTATTGGGGACTAGATAAATATCGCATTGATCACTACTTTCTAATCCATCATTGTAAACAAAACGAATCTTTATTTTCGAATCTTTCATTATTATATCGACTGAATATTCATGAGATACTACAATGAATGTTGTTATTTACTTAAAACAAATAAAACGAATACACTTTTTATATCTGTTAAGTTGTTGAAATTCGTTGTTTATATACATTTCCTTCAATAGAATGTATTGGATTGTATTGGAAGTGGGAAGTTATATATCATTGACTATCCTAAATGTTATGCATAATAATTCATCTAGAAGTGATCATTTTATGATCACCAACAATATGTCGGTATGTAATCTCAAGAATACTCCACATATTGACTGATTAATGACCTACTTCCCGTCTGGCGATTACATCATATTTCGTCTATAGATTAGTAAATGAAATATTGCCAGTGTATACTGATGACACTTTTATATTCATAAGAGTAAGTGAACGTATGTAGAATGAAAAATAGAGTGAAAAATACCTAGAATTCATTGTGTTTTGTAGTATACTATTCATATTAACTAAATGAAGTTAAAGTAAATCATTATGAATAATGTAAGTGTAAAATTAATATACTAATTGTATTAGTAGTTTTAGAATAATGATTACTTTATTACATAACATGTTGACAACCTCACTATGTTTAGTACTATACAAAAAGGAAAGAATTCTAATTGTAAATGATAAACTGTAGTTATCTTGATAGAATCTGATTATCGGAATTCATGACATATTGTCTAATCGATGTATATTGGTTGTCAAATTTCATAGTGGGTGGTCAATTCTATGATGTTGATTATACAAGAGTCGCAAGCTGATTGTCTAAAGAAAGTTCACCTTAACGATTCTACTCTAACAAAAATTTAGTCTGTTTAGACCGGAAGTCGATGAGCCACATACCAGGTATGTATAGTAATAATAACCATCAATGTACACAATGTATATTTATATATATACAAGATTCAGTAACATTTCCTTGAACATATCTGTCCAACAAAGACTGATTAATCACATGTCTTCCATCAGACATGTCACCTCTCCTTTTTAAGTACACGACATAGCTTTAGGGTTAACTTTACAATAATTCCCTTCGTCACTTAGAATTGGCATTTACAACCACCAGAAAATATTGACCGAAATGTTACCAAATCAATAATTTTTGCTTGGCTTTAACCATGGCTGAAACTTTGAAGTACTGCTGGCATTTGGTGATATACACTACCATCTACCAGTCCGTAAAAAGCTATTGAATATGTTCACGTATAGGTGCTTTCGTGTATGACACCTCTGAAAGGCCTACATGGAACTGTTTTAGAATAAGCAGTTGAATGAAGTCAGGTATAATAACATGATCCCGAAACATTAAGCAATCGTCATATACAGAAAGGACGTATTAAAACTTGGTGATACTCTTTATTGGAAATCTTTTTCTTCTGATCATTCTATAAAAACAAATAAACATGGACAAAGAGTCGGTCTTTGAAACAGCTAACATGATCTGAGAAATTGTAGGTAAAGTTCTCGCACAGCTACAAAATGCTCTTTGATTTCTAGTTTTGAAGATACTGTAGCAAAAATCATATCTTTCCCCATCAAACGATTACAAGCAATTAACTGCGTGACCCATGATGCTTGACTGTTTGTACTGCAACTTAAAGATAGTAACCTAATAAGATACTTGTCTATCTAGGCAAACGGTTAGAAGAATGAATAGATATTTCATTCCAGGAACCCACTATGGATAATACTGATACTCTAAACTACTAAGTAGATCAGTCAAAGTAGATGGTCTATTATTAGAAACCATAAAATGCTAATGTGAAGTGTAAAGTCGACAATGAGTTTCAATATATCCAATCTACCTATTTTTACACACTTCTCATAGCTGACCAGTGACGGCAACCAACTAGTTAGTTCATTTACGTGCATTCCAACAACAACATTTAAGGACAGGCATCCAAGCAGTGAACAGCAGCAAAGTTTATAAATTAATTTGTTCTAATTCACATTATTTCAAAGTTAGTAAACTAAAGGATTCTGTCGGATTTCGAATGTTCCAAAAGATCTAATATCTAAATTTTGTGCATATTCCAGATTTCTCCTTAAGTTAAAATGTCAAAGAAATACTTTGGATGCATTATACATCATAATGCAGTTCTAAGTTTAGGTGTCAATAATTGTCCTTGATTTCTTATTTCCGTTACACTTTCCTTTTTAAATCTGTTTTGAGATTTCAGTTATTGTAAGTGAGTGTTATACATATTCTTAGATGGTAATTTGATATCATGATTTATGTTGAATTAGAAAATCATTGACCACTAGAAAGCATTGGATAGCTGTTTTGTCCTAGTACAAAATTCTTCATCAGTACTCACTTTAAATTCCGTCCCAATGGTTCCAGATTAATAATATTTGGGAAAGTGGTAGTATAAAACCTCAAACAGAAAGCCTAGCCTTCATCACCATTAAATCGGTATCCAGTAATAGATTTTCAACTCCGCCTGTAGCCCGTAGGGTTGCTGCCGGTCCCAAGCCCGGATAAAGGAGGAGGGTTGGGCATGGGGCTAGCAACCCCATCCCGTAAAACAGCAAACGTGCTAAAAAAACGCCAACCAGTAAAAACCTTTATAACCATTTTTACTCTGCCCTGGGAGTTGGAAGGTATGTTACGACGCCTCATGGTGAAAGCCGAGTTTCTTCGGAAGCCACGAGGCCGATGTCTCTTCTGACAACCAGAGCAACAATTAATATAGGTACGTGAAATGTCCGCACGCTGTGGGAAACAGGAAGGACCATGCAAATAGCTGAAGAAATGAAAAGATACAACCTGAAGATACCTGGAATAAGCGAAACGCATTGGGTGCAAGCTGGACAGCAACGGTTATCCTCGGGAAATGTGCTTTTATACTCCGGCCACGAAGAAGAAAACGCCCCCCACACACAAGGAGTAGCATTGGTGTTATCCCAAGATGCATAGAAGTCTCTTATAAGATGGGAACCTCATGGACCTAGGATCATCACAGCATCCTTCAAGACGAAGAAGGAAGGGATTACAATGAATGTCATCCAGTGCTACGCACCCACCAATGACAGCCACGAAGACGACAAAGACCAGTTCTATGCGAGGCTGCAGTCAATCATCGAGAAATGTTCAGCCAAGGACCTGACCATTCTAATGGGCGACTTCAACGCCAAGGTCGGAGTGGATAACACCGGGTATGAAGACATCATGGGACAACATGGAGTGGGAGAAAGGAATGATAACGGTGAGAGGTTTGTGAACTTATGTGCCTTCAACAAAATGATTATAGGTGGCACCATTTTCTCCCACAAACGTATACACAAAACTACATGGGTTTCACCGGACCACATCACGGAGAACCAAATCGACCACATCTGCATCAATAAGAAGTTTAGAAGGACCATGGAAGACGTAAGAGCAAGGTGAGGAGCCGACATAGCTTCAGATCACCATTTGGTGGTAACTAAAATGAAAGTGAAGCTGAGGAAGCACTGGACAACTGGAGCAGCAGTATTACACAAGTTTAATACAGCCCTTCTCCGAGATACTAACAAATGCAACGAATTCAAATTAATTCTCAGCAACAAGTTCCAGGCATTTCAGGATCTACTAGAAAAAGGTGGAACTAATATGGAAGACAACTGGAAAGAGATTAAGGGAACAATAACCTCAACATATCAGGAGGTTTTGGGTCTCAAGAAACAACACCAAAAAGAGTGGATTTCTGTTAGTACTCTGGACAAGATCCAAGAAAGGAGGAACAGAAAGACAGCGATCAATAACAGTCGGACAAGAGCAGAGAAAGCCAAGGCACAGGCCGAATACACCGAAGTCAACAAGCAAGTGAAGAGGAGCATCAGGTTGGATAAACGAAAATTTGTTGAGGACCTAGCAATGACAGCGGAAAAAGCTGCAAGAGAAGGAAATATGAGGCTCTTATACGATACAACGAAGAAACTAGCTGGGAAATTCAATAAGCCAGAACCGCCAATCAAGAACAAGGCTGGCAAACCAATCACTGAAGCGCATGAACAACGGAACAGGTGGGTAGAGCACTTCCAAGAACTCTTGAATAGACCAGCCCCACTGAACCCACCAGTCATCGAAGCAGCAGCCACGGATCTCCCTATAAGCACAGACCCACCAACAGTCGAAGAAATCAAAATGGCCATCAGACAGATCAAGAGTGGCAAGTCAGCAAGACCAGACAACATACCGGCGGAGGCACTGAAGACAGATATAGAAACAACTTCAAAGATACTCCACATTCTCTTCAGGAAGATTTGGGAGTAAGAACAAGTTCCAGCAGACTGGAAAGAAGGGTACCTCATCAAGATACCAAAGAAAGGCGATCTCAGCAATTGTGAGAACTACAGAGGCATTACTCTACTTTCAGTACCAGGAAAGGTCTTCAACAGAGTGTTATTGAACAGAATAAAGGACCCAGTCGACGGCCAACTCCGAGATCAACAGGCCGGATTCCGTAAAGATCGATCATGCACCGATCAAATCGCTACTGTACGGTTCATTGTTGAACAATCAATAGAGTGGAATTCACCACTTTATATCAACTTCATCGACTATGAAAAAGCATTCGACAGCGTGGATAGGAGAATATTATGGAGCCTTCTACGACATTACGGCGTACCCGAGAAGATAGTCAACATCATACGAAATTCTTACGACGGACTACATTGTAAAATCGTGCATGGAGGTCAGCTCACAGATTCATTCGAAGTGAAGACCGGTGTCAGACAAGGCTGCTTACTCTCGCCCTTCCTCTTCCTACTGGTCATCGACTGGATCATGAAGACTGCAACATCTGAAGGCAATCTCGGAATACAATGGAAAACATCGACGAAACTAGATGACTTGGACTTTGCAGATGACCTAGCTCTTCTTTCTCACACACATCATCAAATGCAGAAGCAGACCAACAATATAGCAGCAGCCTCGGCAGCAGTAGGCCTCAACATACACAAAGGGAAAAGCAAGATCCTTCGATACAAAACAACAAACACTAACCCAATTACACTTGACTTAAGGTGAATTTCTGGAAAATGTAGAAACCTTTACATACTTGGGTGGCAGCATGATCGACAAACAAGGAGGGTCTGATTCGGATGTGAAGGCGCGGATTGGTAAGGCAAGGGCAGCATTTCTACAGCTGAAAAACATCTGGAACTCAAACCAACTGTCAGTCAATATAAAAGTCAAAATTTTCAACACAAATGTGAAGACAGTCCTGTTGTATGGAGCTGAAACTTGGAGAACTACGAAAAGTATCCTACAGAAGATACAAGTATTTATAAACAACTGTCTGCGTAGGATTCTTCGGATCTGCTGGCCAGATGCCATCAACAACAACCTGTTGTGGCAGAGAACTAATCAACTCCCAGTTGAGGAAGAAATTAGGAAAAGACGCTGGAGATGGATTAGACACACACTGAGGAAACCATCAAACTGTGTCACAAGAGAAGCACTGACTTGGAATCCTAAAGGCCACAGAAACAGAGGAAGACTCAAGAACACATTGCGTCGGGAATTGGAAACAGACATGAAGAGAATGAACAGCACTTGGTTAGAGCTAGAACGGAAAGCCCAGGACAGAGTTGGCTGGAGAATGCTGGTGGGCGGTCTATGCTCCACTTGGAGTAACAGGCATTGATTGATTGAGTAGTAGATTTTCAACTTTATCCAATTTGTGATGATAGTGTATGATCGCTGTGCTGAGCGGCAGCCTCTGGGGTGAAATCTGAGGTGCGCAATGCTAAGATATTTCTGCTTTAACTATTCTTTTTGAATTATTGGTTTGGATTTATATAATGGTGTAAAATTTAACAAGTATCTGATCGAAAAGATTGTTTTTCGTTCATAATTACTATGTTTTTAAGTACTATTAGCATAATTTACTGTATCCTAGAAGATGGAATATGGCTGAACAATATAACAATTCAACTTAAATACCTAAAATCTACTTCATTATGATTTCCATTTTCTATTCATAATTTAATGTTGAACAGAACGATCACTTGCTTGTTTATTACATAATACTTATATGTTAATAGAAATCTATGAAATGATAAAAGATTAAGTTAAAATGAAGTGGTTTGTGGAGCTTGGCATCAAGTATTTAGTTAGTTAAATTCGTCAGAGATTGTTGTTTGAAGAGAACTACTGAAAACCAGGGAGCACTGGGCAGCTGTTTCTTCGTAGTATACGACTCTTCAGCAGTGACCAAAGCTCTAGTGAGAAGTAGTGATTAATGTTGGGAGTGAGATAGTTATCATCAGTGAAAATGCATAATCATCGTGCTATATCACTAAGTGATGGAAGTGAGAATCATACCATTGGATGCTGCCTAGTGGTGCAGCAGGGGGAAGGATTAGGCCTTCGTAAACCTAAAGGCCATGGGTTTGATTCACCTTGGAAAATTGGTGATGCGCACCATTGAGGATTTCCATGCCTTGACGAAACAGCTGTACATTACTTCATGATTTCCGATAGTATCCTAGCAACACAAATTAGCGTCAAATTCATTCAACCAGAACTTAATACCAGTCTTCATAAACCACTGCAATTTAATTAGTATTAATTTTATAATCTTATGTTACACGGTATATAGGATAACACTGATCTAGGATAAGGAACTAAGTAAATCGAAATCTACCTTCACTCTATTAATGTTCTGTATAGATTGTAATTGTTTGCACATCCCACTGTTTATTCGTTTGGGTAACGTGCATATTTTTCGGAATTATAATTTGTATATTTAAATGAATAGTAAATGAAATACATATCATTAAGGTTTATAATTTACTTTAAAACCTTAGCACTTGGAGATTGGAAATGTTAATAATGAATTGATAAATTCACTGATGATCTATGAAGTTACTCAGTAGTAACAAATGTTATGTTGATGATGCACAAGGATAACAAGCAATCGACATTGATTGGGAAGTCGTGACTGATGGAGTTCAGACTTGTCGGGTGTGAGACAGTTATCACCAATGACAATAGATGAACGTCGCGTTATATATCACAAATTGATGAAAGTGGAAATTCTACCATTGGATATCGACCCAGTAGTACAGATAGTTAGGCGTTCGCGTCAACCTGAAGCCCCAGGTGTGGGATCTGGAGTGCTCACTGCTGAGGAGTTCCATACTAGAACGAAACCGCTATCCAGTGCTCCCTGGTTTTCAAAAGTACCCTGCTAACATCGATCTGTGACATATTCAATCAAATATTTTTAATTACCATTAAAACAGTGAAACCAAAAATTCTACCATAGGCAATCTCTTATCAACTAATTCATTCAAGATAGCTCTGGCTATTTACAAAATAAATCATAAACTTTCTATACAAAAACACTATGTCTTATCTTTGTGTTTATCATGGCCTTAGGCTCACTTATGATAATACTATTATTAGTAGTAGCAATTATATCTTAGTAACTCTTTATTGAAAAAATGTATTCCCCCCCACCTTCCCATTCTTTATTTGTTATTATTATTCACATACTTGCGCTCCCTCCAACCTACCTACCTTGAGTTCTAATGATAATTATTTCCAACGATATTTCATGTAAACTTCCTAGTACCTATAAATATCATTTAAAGGCGTAAAAATTTTAATTCTCATCTTAATGATTGAATTTCACTGTTTACTTGTTCTTGTGCATGTATCTAGAACATAATCTGAAGGTGTTAGTTTGTTGCCTCGATACAACAGTAGTTCGAAAGCATAAATTACGTTAGATTGTGATTAGCAAGCACTCTCGGAATACAATGGACAATAACATCGACGCAACTAGATGACTTGGACTTTACAGATGAACTAGCTCTTCTATATCACATACAGTATCAAATGCAGATGAAGACGAACAATATAGCAGCAGCTTCCACAGCATTAGGCCTCAACATACGCATAGCGAAAAGCAAGATCCTTCGATACAAAACAGCAAACACTAGCCCAATTACACTTGACGGAGAAATTCTGGAAGACGTTGAAACGTTTACATATTTGGGCAGCATTTCTACAACTGAAAAACATCTAGAACTCAAACCAACTTTTAGTCAATATTAAAGTCAGAATTCTATGTTAGAAAAACTAATCAACTTCCAGCCGAGGGAGAAATTGGGAAAAGATGCTGGTGGTGGATTGGTCACAGATTGAGGAAACCATCAAACTCTGTCACAAGACTTCACTTGTTTTTGGAGCAATTTAGGTAAGTCTTCAGCTATTCTTACATGCAGATCGCGATTGCACCTCCCTATGTATGTGTGGACACATATACACGTAAATTGATAGACACAGTGTGATGTGGTGCATTAGTTTATGTGCTGTTTAGGTTTGTTGTAAATCAATAGCTTATACTTTTCTATTACAACTACCTTAGAAGCATAAAATGTTCTGTTAACAACCGACTTAAGCCTTTGTTTAAACACCAGGTTATTTAAGTCATGAATACCCATGTACTAGTAGTAAAAGCGATGACATTTAACACAAAGCAAATAGAGTTCGAACCTATGATTGTATACCATTATAACCAAGTGCCATGATTGCTATCAATAACCTAATAGTGAACTTATAATATCGAATACACAGAATTGTTTTTTTTGAAAATTGTTCCTTATTTATTACACAATGAAAAAAATATCGGATGAAGTTAAAACTGAATCGAACTTCACATTAAACAATCTAGTTGTGACATTTCATTGAAGTTATTGAATAACTGTTCAATGTTTCCTGTTTGTCAATGGTTATCTAACTTGGAGTAATTCGTAATATCAAATTAAACATATGTAATGACTTCTATAAAGTTCTTATGAATGTTAACTAAGAATACCGACCACTTAACACAAAGGAACATGAAATTTCCGTCAAAATCCAAAACAAACTTTACAAAGATGTCGAAATAAAACATTTCAATGAATCTGAAAACTGAATTTCTTGATTAGAAGTTTACAACCGTAGTAACGTAAAACTGCAAAACATCTAGAACTCAAACCAACTTTTAGTCAATATTAAAGTCAGAATTCTATGTTAGAAAAACTAATCAACTTCCAGCCGAGGGAGAAATTGGGAAAAGATGCTGGTGGTGGATTGGTCACAGATTGAGGAAACCATCAAACTCTGTCACAAGACTTCACTTGTTTTTGGAGCAATTTAGGTAAGTCTTCAGCTATTCTTACATGCAGATCGCGATTGCACCTCCCTATGTATGTGTGGATACACTAGTAACGCACTAGATAACTACCGGTTATTTCTGAATTACATACTGTTGTAACGCATTGATTACATATGTGGGTCGTTTGAAGTTATTTTCTAACACGAACCTGATGGCGAAAACTGGAAAGGTGAGAGCCGGGGCTAAATAAGCAAGTTAGACCGGCATGTATAATGAAGTTTGCTGATATAACTGACGTTATATACAACTGTCCAATTATTGATTAACAACCAGATAAGGAATAAGCAAAAGTTCATTGACATTAATTACACAGTAGTCTCATGTACAAATGCAGGAAAACACATGAAGTCAGTCGAAGGGGAAATGACAAAAATTATTTAAGTTACAGTCTTTTATTCACTCAATTGTAGTGCACTATCTGTGTTTTTATGCTCTTATTTACCATAAACAGCTCATTGTATTATTTTTAACATTATCAAAAATTAACTGAATTAGAAGTAGCAAGCACTAGATACCGGTTCTGTCGTATAAAGGCTAGGCGTTTTTTGAAATGCCTGAGAACCATAGGCTTGATTTTCTAGTAGTTGCTGTGTGTGTGTATTCCTGAGCAGTCCTGTACTGGGACGAAACAACTGTTCAATGTTTCCTGTTTGTCAATGGTTATCTAACTTGGAGTAATTCGTAATATCAAATTAAACAATATGTAATGACTTCTATAAAGTTCTTATGAATGTTAACTAAGAATACCGACCACTTAACACAAAGGAACATGAAATTTCCGTCAAAATCCAAAACAAACTTTACAAAGATGTCGAAATAAAACATTTCAATGAATCTGAAAACTGAATTTCTTGATTAGAAGTTTACAACCGTAGTAACGTAAAACTGCAACATGATTCGAATTCTTAACATCGAATTTCAAGTTACCTGCAGACAGTAATCGGCAATATTGACTACGTAACCAAAAGCTTGTAAGGAGAATGCATATTCCATAAGATCTTTTCATGGTTGACAAGACAGTTAGCCGTCAGTAAAACTATATGCAGCTACTTAAGAATAAAGGTGTACTATTCACAGTATAAGACTGTAATCGCAATAAGATGTTTTCCTCAGATAAGTAGCATCACTTAACTAATCAAAAACGATGCCCAGAAATACCAGAAATTTCTCTAGGACTATATAAGGTCAAGCTGAATAGGTTTGCAATATTAAGGTGACTATTTTATCAGATTTATCCTGTTTAATTATTATTCTTATCTACCTTTATTAAGTGAAATAATGTTGTTGTATAACCTACGAGTAATAAATTATAGCTGCATCATTTGATGACTACTTAGCGAGACCTATTTTAACATGGTGTCTAGCATAGGTATTCTACTCTGAAACGAAACATTTCACACTTCCATCTTCACTAACATTACGTTAACAGTTATTCATCAGTAAAACAATGGAGGGAAATTAATCACTTATCAATCAATCAATCAACCAATCAATCAATCAACTAACCAATCAATCAATGCCTGTTACCTCTCCAACCAACTCTGCCTTGGGCTTTCCTTTCCAGTTGTTTCTAAGTACTATTCATTCTTATCATATCTGCCTTAAATATTTATACAATCTTCTGAAACTAGCCAAACCCATAATTGCCAAAGTAAAAGGTATTTTTTCAACAGAAAAATCCAAAAGAAACACTAATCTTTCGTTAAGTTGGATTGTGATTCGTAAGTGGAATCCAGGACGCGCGTTTCGCCCTATTTGGAACTCACTGGCTGGATGTACCTACATCCCTATGTTGATGTTCACACTGGGATTCGAACCCAGTCCGTTTCTTGTCGAACACCACCGTGTTCACCACTAGACTATTGAATCCAGACAATCACGTTTGTTCAACAAGTACATTGGTATTAAGATAAACTTGTATGTTTCCATTCATTTATTATACACTGAAGATAGTCAGAGACTGACTAGCTTCGTTATATTTCAGTGTTACTATGGGATGCGTTTAAAACTTTAGTCGTAGCCCACCTATATAATCTCTACACTAATATTCCCGTATATTTTTCTTTTAATTTACTGAATATTCGTTACAATCCTCTTTGAGTTTTGTATTCCGTCATTGTTATATTGCCTTAGGTCTTTTCTTATTTATGACTATTGGTTATTATAAATAATAGATGATAATTGGGAAGTAAACAACTGAGATGATTTTATTGGCATAAGCATTTAGTTTAGTTGTTTATTATTGTTGCAGAATGATATCGAATGAGAACGGCTAAAAACCATGGAACACTGAGCAACTATAATATCCTGGTATGAAACTCCTGAGTATTGTACTTCATTGAACCCTTCAGTGAATTTAACTCAGAGTATTTGAGATTTTACCGGTAATTGATGAACTATAGATATATCAGATGTAAATCAGTTATCACCAACAGAATTAACAAGTAATCGCTTAATATCACAAATTGATGGTAGTAGAGATTTTACCTTTGGGTACTGCTGACTCAGTGGTGCAATGAATTATGGATTAGTTTGACACCTGAAATTCCCGAATTCTAATTTCCAAAGAAATTGAGAGTGTGCACTGCTGCAAAGTCTAACACAAGGATGAAACAATTATTCAGTTTTCCCTAGTTTTTACTTTATGAAATCTACATCACTCTGTGATGGATGAAGGCAAATGAACTTAAATTTCACTAACGGTAGACAACCATTGAGAAGTTTCATACTGAAATAAAACAGCTGTATAGCGACATTGCCCTGGTTTTAATGGTTTTCTAATTGAGTCTAGTTAGCCATAAGGAATTCAGTAATCTTCACAACACTTTATTATACGGTAGTTCAGCTTAAAACAATTTATTACCTTCCCATACAAAGAAGCACCTGAAAAGATGCTCCACGTTCTATTTAGGAAGAGTTGGGAAAAAATTCAAAACAGTTACCAACAGATTGGGAAGAAGGATACCTTAAAAGATACCTGTGAAAGACAATGATTTGTGTGAGAAGTGCAGAGGTGTTACTGTAATTTCGGTACCCAAAAAAGTCTTCAACCGAGTGTTGCTGGACTTAATAAAACATTCACTTTGGCAGAAAGACTAAACCAACTGAAATCCAGCTAAGTAATTAGGAAAATATACCGAATATGGATAGAAGGAGGAATGAGCAAATCATGAAACTAAATCAAAAGACAAACACTAACATGGACTCCTGAAGACCGAAGTAAAAGTGGAAGACTAAGGAACATACTGCACAGTGATTTCGAGGCAGATGTAAAACGAATAATTAACACTTGGAAAGAGCTTAGAAAGGAGATCCTAGGACATAGTTGGTTTGATATTACTGGTAGGCTTCCTATGTTCCACAATAGGTAACGATCGTTGATCGGTGAAATAAGTGATTGACTATATGTATGCAGCTCACTATTTGATATGCCGGGAACTTAGTGAAGATGGATTATCTTCGAGAACTGTGCTATAAAACATTATTTCAATTATTATAAGTGTGGATAATGTAATCATTCCATTTCGATGACTGTTATGTTCCTCTTACCCAGTCCTCCCGTTTAGTGTGCCTACTCTTAGTATATTGTTTATTACTATGAACTACAGTTACTTAGTTGTGTACAAGTTGTCCCCATCCACTGCCACTATTCCCCTTGCTCTGTATCAATGTTAGATTCTTGATTAATTTACTGTGTGGTGTGATCTTGTGTATAAGTGAAGGCATGATTGAAATACAATACGTTTTTCTGCTTCTCGATTCGGGTTCTTCTATTTTCGGACTGGGGGAGGTGGGTGAGTGGGCATAGGGTAGTCGCTCATTATCAACTGGACACACCTCATTGGCGTTCACTACAACCAACCAAATCTTTTATTTTCTCACGTCATAACACCATTACAATATGATTAAAATTGGCAGATATTTGGATGATCTAATCGTTTACTATTCACTGTGATACTCGTGAACTTAAACATTGGTAAGGTTATTCAGTTCATCATTATTCCAAGTTGTACCGCCGCCGCCTTTGCTCCAAACTGAAGTTATTCAATAATCAATACTTTCTACTCTATCGAAAATTCCTTATTTCTAATCAACAGACAATTGTCTATGATGTTATGATAGACAATCTATTTGTTTTAGTAAAGTAACCAAACAAACCAACCAACAAACAAAAATTGTTTACATTCAATACAGATTCATTTACATTTTCGCCAGGTGAATAACTTAATTGTATGCATGTAATTTATTGATGTGTAATTTATGAAGAAATAATTTTTTTATTCTGCATAGAGACCAAAATACATCTAGTTACTATGATGGCACTTTAAAGCATTTGATATACTCATATGCATATATATATATACATTTATATATACTTGTAATTTGGTGGTATCTATATTCCCAATGGATAGTAACACAATAGGTAAGAACAATCGAAAAAAGAGAACCGATTTATAAGACAATGTCTATAGGGAACTGAGAGAGTGAGAAAAAGTGAATGGATATGATTATTTGTATCATTTAGAGAGAGAACGGTTGAAAATGTAAACTGTTTGAATTATAGAGTAAAAAGAATCATCCTCATAAATCATTGAAACACAAGGGCTAGTAGATATGCGACAAGTTTACGATATGCACTACTCATTAGAATGAATCTGTAACCACTCTACTAAGAACTACAAATAAGTCTATACGGTTTGTCAAGTGGAGATTACTTTAGACACATTAGTTCATCGAGTTAGAAAACGCTGATTAGCATTTTTAACTTGAATTGGATTCAGGTGATTTTGTAGAGATAAGTATTAGGTTTAGTGAACAGGTATGAGCTTTAGTGACTGTTTCTTTGACTTTGATAGTAGTTAAGGCAACATTGACTAATGAGAAGGTAGTTTAAGATGAAGTATTATTGAAATGCATATAATATATTTACATGTTGAATGAATGTTTGCAAACGCTTAAAATTAAAGTAACTTCTTTATAGATACTCACCCATATGGCCATAAAGCAGGGTTTCATGAGTTCCTTTATGTATGTGAAGATAGTTTTTTCAATCTAGGCCACATAGTTGCTATGTTATTTGTCTAAATTCCTGTTGTGGAATCCACAAAGTACCGGTTTTAAACAACGATATAATGATTGTATGCAAGTCTTGATAAGTCCTTGTATAGCCTAAAGTCACCAGTGTAAATCGTTGTTCGTGGTTTGACATATTTTCTTTTTATTAGGATTAAGGTAACCTTTTCTCAATCAGGAATCCTTCCAAAGTGTCCTTTACCGGGATGTTGATACCTAATATCTACTGTAGCTCTTAACACAAAAACTACCTACCTATACAGTATGAATGATATATCTTCAACTGCAATTTCTTTTTCTGGGAACTATTTCATCAATCTGCAGCATTTTATCAACACCTCCCATCGATATTGGTGCTTTCGTTAGTACCTCAGAGCAGACATTTCTGCAGTACTCATACCACTGAAAAGATATAACTTCACTAACATGGCTGCCGCTACAATTACAGGTGTCTGCAATAACCACTATATTACTATTATTTTATGAAGGGAAATCTTGTAATTGGTAGCATCTTTTAACACCTGTGACACCAAAATATAGATATATCATGCTTCTCCAAATATTCATCCAGATGAATATATCCACCACTGTTACATAAACATGTTCATCGAAGTGAATATTTCTGCTACAAATAGATGACAATAATTTTCAAGTCATAATTATCTAACTTGCAATACATCGTAAACAATGTTAAGTAAACTATGCACTCATCTCAACGGTTCATCCTCATTTTTTAGTTCAGCCGGTTTAGTCGTTTGTGTATGACACACAATGATGTCGGTTGGGTACTAGTAAAAAATATGGAGCACTGGACATCTATTTCTTCCTAATAAGTGACTTTCTAACTGTACACACTCTCGATTCAACCACCAATTCATGCCTAACCAATATCAATCTGTAAAGAATACAAACAGGTATTTTCATAAAGCTATCTTGGTTCAATTACAATATTCATCTCACTAGTCACTAACTTCAGGATGTTACCGAAGTTCTTGTAAGAAGTCGTGACTAGTGAATTTCGGACACGTCATACGTGAGACACTTATCATCACTGGCTGTGGATGATTATCACACTATATCTCAAATTGACTGTAATAGGAATTCTACGATTGGACATTGTCTAACGTGGTCACGTAGGGACACATTACCACTATAAAGTTTCATAATAAAATGGAATAGCCATACAGTTTTTCTTAATTTCCAGTAATTATCTAATATATGTCAATTCATAACACCTAATTTAATGCTAATAATCATTACTATTCTTAATTAAAAATCAGGAATATCGAGAAAAAGCAGTATCTTCATATAGTTTGAATGCATATAAACTTTTTCGTTGGTATGTCATAGACTGAAATTGATTAGTCTTTATTACCATATACTAATTCTGGGCGGATTGCCTCGATACAGTTATAGTTTACAAGTATAAAGTGAGTCAGATTGTAAGTCAATCAAT
The DNA here is from genome assembly GCA_034768735.1 of Schistosoma mekongi. Taxonomy (NCBI): domain Eukaryota; kingdom Metazoa; phylum Platyhelminthes; class Trematoda; order Strigeidida; family Schistosomatidae; genus Schistosoma; species Schistosoma mekongi. The sequence goes on from CM068305.1 coordinate 83,914,789, forward strand.
CAACCAATGTCTATTACCCCATATGAAGCATAGGCCGGTTACTAGTTGGACTATGAAAGATAAATAAAATCCAGGAGGCGTGGTTTGTTCCGTTCGGCATGCACCAGTTAAATACATCTGCATCCCAGTGTTGATGTTCATACAAGTAAGTCTGTCTAGACTCAGGAGCTTAGTGATGAAAGCGGTGGTGTCTGACACGAAACGAACTATATACGAGTCCTAGTGTAAACATCAATATTGGGATATGAATGCATTCAACTGACTAGTCACAAACCAAACAAAGTGTATTTCCTAGATTCCACTTCCTAGCCACAATTCAACTAAAATCATTCTGCCAATAGCATTCTTTTCATATAACAGTAAAAATATCATCAGTTTATCTTACTGTTAAAGATGAATGAAATCAACAAATGATAACATTCCATGATAGTCATTACTTCAGTAAATAGTGTAAACATTTCAATGAGGATATTGTATATGATAATGATTACATAAGACAGGAATATATGTGTCTATTTATTCTTTTAGAAGTATGATATATCTTTGATGTGAAAAGACTAATTGTTTAACAATAACATATTTCATTATGATTAAACTATAATTGACAGATAGATACAATTCATTTTCTAGTATCTATGCTGAAAATAAGTTAGTGATTACAGTTTATGTAACTTGTCATCATATAATCGTATGTTGCATACAAAAGGGATTGAAAGGATTCAGATTATCTGTTATTGAATGTGATAGTTGTTTTTCACTTCTGTGTAAAAGATAATCATAATTTCATTGAATTTCAGTAGGTAAATATTTTATAGGTTATGAAATGACATAGTTTCGATTAGTTATGTAATACATTTAGTATTCGTTACAGATTAATGTTGGTTAGGTTCCATCAAAAGCAAGAAGCAATGAACAGTTATTTCATTTTATTAAGGAACTCTTCAGTCGTACATACCTATGATTTCGTCAAGGGATCTAACTCAGGGCATACAAAAATCACGGAGTATGCTCAGTCATTTACACCACTAAGCTGGAGTCTATTTATAAAATTTTGACTTCCATTCATTTATGATGCACGCTGGTAAAATGTCTCATACTAGGACGAAACAGTTGTTCAGTGTCCTCCATCCCCTTGGTTTTTATTGATATGAAACCAACATTAATTTATGAAGAACATAAACAGCTAAACAGTACATGTCTTCATAATACCACCTGAATGAAAATACTATATCTGTGTGCAGGCCATATAATATGTGGCAATTAGATGTTTATTATCGTAATGATGGGTATGGTATATATTACTAAATAAGTGATTGATTGAACTGAATGACTACAAATCAGAAAATTAAGGTCATTACGTAATGATGATACAAGATATTCTATGTAACGATAATGTTAATATACTGAATAGAATAAATAAATGATAGTGAAATATATTAGAATGTAGATTTCGAGAGGTGAAGACAACATGGGAATTAAAGGTACGGTACAAACATAAGAGATATACTACTTTCTTTTTAGGTAGCATAAGCTACTTGGTTATACACGTCAATCATAACAGCCTTTTGTTAAAGTCAATACGCAAATTTACGGAAGTGGGAATCCCACAATTGGTTGCAAGCCTAGTGCTGCGTTCACCATCCTGAAGTCCTAGAAGCAAAATCTTGGGAGTACACTGCTGATAAGTCCCATATTTAGTCTTCATTAGTATCTGATCAACATCAATCTGTTATGAAGTCAATTAACTAAACACATACTATCAATCTCTATAAACCACCATAATTTACACCATAAATTACATAACTAAAGTTTTTCTTCATTTTAAAGATGATTTCTAGTTCTTTTCATTAGGAAATTATTCATTCAATGAATGATTGTTCATTTCATTCATGAAGTAGTAATACAGTAGATTTTTTCATGTAAACCACTTCAAAAGAAAAAAAAGAAAAAAACAAAAATAAAAAGTAGTTTTAATTTCTTCTTTTCTTAAAAAAGAGAGAAAAACACATTAAAGAAAAAAAAAGTAAACAAACTATATTCTCAATGAGTGAATATGTTCTCATTTATATTTCATGTTATAACCATTCCAAAATTATGAATGGATGCGTATGTATGTATAATCAACATAGAACCTGACACATGTGTGCATCGGTTCAAGTTGTCATATCTCTATGGCACCGCAAGATTGACACTATCACCATTAGTAGAAGTTACTTCAACAAAATAGAATAATAATAGTAACAAGGAGTGTGAGCATATAGAATATAGTTCAGGGAGTATGGAAAGAAAGTTATAGAATAATTTGAAACTTACGATCTAAGAGAGGACAATGAGTGAATGCATCTGTGCCATTGTGTGTTTCTAGCTAATTGTTACGGTAATCGCAAGGACCCCATCCAGGTAGTCTGCAGCTACCAACACGACTTAAACTGGCAGTCAGTGACTTCATGGACTGATGCGTTGTCTTGGTTTGGCCGTCTCTTACTTTCTCCCATCCTTCGCCTATATCAATCAACATTGCGCGTCGAGGTAGACGGTGGTTGGGCATACGCAACACATGCCCCAACCACCTCAGTCGATGAAGATTCACAACCTCATCGACTGACTTACCACATTTGCCTAACACCCGTCGTACAACCTCGGTATTACTTACTCGGTGATCCCAGCTAACGCGGTCGATGTTTCGTAGACATCGATGGTCAAAAACTAATAACCTTTGAATGTCATCTAATCTTAATGGTCATGTCTCACACCCATACAGTAAGACAGAGCAAACTGTTGTGCAGTGCACTCTCCCTTACGTTGAGAGACGATTATTTCGTCTACGCAATTGGTGAGGTAAGTTGGTAAAAGGCAAACGAGCTTTTTGAATTCGTACTAATATTTCGTCAGAGACCTACCCATTAGGGCTAACCAGACTTCCAAGAAATGGATATATTGATTAGGTGCTTTATTGAATACAAGTAATATAATTAGGCAAAAAGCCATTTCTTTCTTCTACTGCTACTAGTTATTATTTCAGTAACTAAGGAGGTGGAACAAAATGATTCATTCAACTGATAAATCCCAAACAGGATGAAATGAACATCCTGGATTTTGTTTACCAGTAACAACCTAAAATTTCGTCATACTTATGAACTAGTATTGTATCGAGGCAATTCGTTCAGAATGCACATATGATAACAAAGATTGATCAATTTCAGTTGATGAAAAATCAACCGGAAAATGTAAATGCATTCTAAAAGAATTTTTAAATTGTTTTGCTTTCCAGAATTTACGTTGGCATGTTTTTGTCCAGATTGGTATTTAGTTTTGTTATTTGCATAGGCCATAAAATGATCTCGGTTGGATGGTTATCGCCAATAGCACTCACTGATCATTGCTTTATAACACAAATCGGTGTATTTAGGAGTTATAATGATAGGTGTTGGCCCAGTACTGCTAAGTGTCAAGCTTTTACCAAGAGACCTGAAAGTCCTGATTTCGATTCCCTGATGTAATCAAGGGTACGCATCGCATAGGAGTCCCAAACTGGGACAAAACAGATGTTTAGTGTTTATTGGATTGTACCGGTACCCACAAGATATAATTCTTCGACGAATACAAATATCAAAATTATTACTATACTACTTGTTGGAAGAAAGTTTCCTTTATGCAATGGACTCAACTGGAGAGCATATTTCTAACCACCTATCTCCCATATCGTAATCCGAATGATTATGTGCTCGAATAACCAACATTAAGTAACATCTTAATCATTTGTACAAGTAATTACTACAGTTAAGTTTGCCTATAGTAACAGCGTAGTAATTACATTAGAGCATTTTCTGAGTGCTGATTTGGATGATACATATATATATATATATACATTTAAACGTGGCCGCCAAAACATTCTGATTGTTGCATACAAAATGTGTGGTGTGTTATTGGAATGTCATAATTATCCATATATATGAGGAACTTCTTATATTATTGGATGGCATAAATCGGGCTTCACGTCAGTCAGGTGTATACAGCGATGTCCCAGTTAACACAGCTCCTGTGCTTCTTAGAAAAATGGAAGAAACATCTAATTAATATATGCCTGAACACTTGATACCCCATAACTAAATAACATCTACTAAGTCATGGACTTTTCCTCTTCTATTCGTGTATAACTTGTCAATTAAAGTTCATTGACTCTTTAAATGTTAGTTATAATAGGGATAAAATAGTTCTTGTTTTCTGTTTCGATATTTCTAAAGTATTTGATCATGTTTCCGCCTACTTTGTTAACTAAACTTAAGACATTCAATATCTACTACCGGCGGTTAGACTGAATTAAGTCAGTCTATAATGACGACACACAAATTTTTAATTTTGATTCCATGTGTTTCTAATCAAAATTTATGATATTTGGAGTTGCCGAAGATAGTGTGCTTGGTCTGCTTCTCTTCACTCTTGCTGTTAATGGTATGTATAACTGATTTCTAAATGATAAGTTATTTATATTCTTTGATAGTCTTTGCTTTGAATACTCTTTCCATCCCGAGGAATGACTTAGAGCTGTCAATCACTTGGTTTGCCATTTGAAAGCAACAAATAAAGTTGACTATGCTTTGATGCACCACATACGAACATTCAACTGACTCTCTATTGTAAAACTTTTCCGGAGCTAGGTAGTTTTGATCTAGAGCTGGAATAATCATAGAAAGATTATTCCTTAAAACTTGTAACACCATTGAATCATCAGTCGAGGTAACACTTAAGAAACATTCGTCTTAACTTCCACAATCAAGAAGCCAGCATACTACAGTACAAAACTTGTATGCCACCCATGTACGAATATTGTTTGCATACTTATTGTTGATAAACATAAATTTTAGCCTATTCAATGGAACTTCACCTCCACTATACTTGGAAGTTATTGGTTTGAAGTTGAGATGAATTATAATGGAAGCCTAGTTCCACCCCCCCTATCATGATCTAGGTAACCAAATATTTAGTGTCAAAGTTGCTAATTTAATAACTCTTTCATGAATAAATATTCACAGGTTTGGAACAAGCCTACTTTAAATCTAATGGCTTATTAATCCGGCTTTCACAATTCATTGATTTATTATGGAAATTTCTTTCTTCGGTTGAGTTCATTAATTGACACTTCACAGCATTTAATCACACTTCTACATTCCACATCGTTGATCCTCTTAATGTATAAATTACCCAAATTATTCACATCAGTTACACCTTTCTTCTTCATCTTTTCTTTCAATTTGGGTAAGCAGATATTACGAAGTTTACGACTGTCCACTATCTAACCTACCATCGAAAGATAAACCAACAGTTACGATAATACTGTGTCATACATGATGGTTATTCACCATTTCGAATTAGTCAACACCACTGTACTAACTTCGATCGCTGTATATGAAACCATATTTGATACTTGTTATTACTTCTTACAATAATAACCGTATTAAACTTTATTTATGCTAAGAAGAGATGGGACTAGTTATTTTACTTTTGAATATTCTCATTTTTGCTAAATTTTATTAAGTATAAAGTTGGCGGTAATCAGTACCACTATTCATTCTTTCTGTATTGACCTTGTTGTTTCTAATTGGTTGTTGTAATTTTTAGTGTGATAATCATACTAATTGTTGGAACAAAATAGAATCTAATCTTCTGATTACTGTGTTCTTGTCTTCTTGATTTGGGTTTGGACGTTTAATCCAGTTGTTAAATCGTTGGTCACTGGTTGTTGGTACTTGTTTTATTTATGTAGATTGGTAAGCGCTTCCGGGTATAACGTAGGTGACAAGACGTATCAGTATGTTATTTGTTATTATCCTGCGTGTACATACCTTACAACAAACAACCATTAGTGTTGCTATGAACATACAACTTAGTACATAGCATGTATGAAATTGCATTGTTTAGTCGTGAAAAAGTTTTGTGACTTGCCTCTGATGATGATATATTTGCATCTTAAGCGAATTATCTAGTCACAGACGTAATTCATAAGTATGATGCCAGTATATCCAGATCATGAATTTCAAATAGGAGAAGATATGAGATTCTGGGTTTCACATTAAAGTCACAATAAAATACTTTCCATTCAACAATTGAATCCAAAACCTATCATTTGATCTCTATCCAGTGATGTAGATAATTCAATGCTCACCACAATATTTATAAATTATATGATTGATTCCCTAACGAGGTCAAGTATGCACTATGTAGTATTGTACAGAATCTGATAGTATACCAAACTATTTTATGGCAGTTGTACTAAACTACAATCACATGTTATTGGTTAATTATTAATTTCCTTCATAAAGCGATTACGTAACTAACCTAATTCTGTCATTGATGTATTTTTTCTTTCTCGTCTGTTATCTAAATGTCAATTGGTTCCCTACATGGTAAATGCTTTAATTGTCATCCTAGATTCATGTTTTATGTAGTTTAGTGTAATTTTCACTTGTTTAAACTACAACTATACATAATACAGTTAAATTTATGTATATTTTTCAATTTATCAAGTAGAAGAATGAGAAAAGCCAAAGGTAGATGCTTATTTGCTATGTAAACTAATGACATAATGATTATTCTTAGTGTACATAGTGAAACAGTCTATTTTGACTAGTTACAAACTTTATCATCTTAACTGTTAAGCCGTTAAGTTTAATTTCATTCCATTACATTCGACTATTAGTTTATACGATAAAACATCTTGTAAAATCCCCAAGTAGAGAATAACTTTGTACATTCAGCATACTAACTCTTGAATATTTTGACAGTTGTTCTATTTTAGTCTGTTTCTGCTTGGTATCCTCCTTTTAGATGATTAGGTATAAAGACTAAAGAGAAAGCATCTATGTTACATCGTATTATAGAATTTAGCTCCAATGCACAGGAATCACATTGTGTCCCATGCAAAATAGGTTAATCTAAAACACTTCTTTATGATTTGTAGCTGCCGCTAATCTCTTTGACAAGTACTACAAGTACTACAAGCACTACAACCTCAGACATAATAAATAGCAACTTACTACGGTAACGAACATGTCAACCAATCTCCATTTAAGGAAGAAAGTTCGGAAATGATGTTGAAGGTCGATAGGATAAACATTGCAAAATTCATAAAATTGCATCATAAGACTGGTATTAACTTGAAATCATCATGGCCAAAGAACACAGTGCTCTGTGAACTAAAGGCAGACATGATACTATGCGGCCTGTTTGAAGTTTTTGGCTACCAAATTTCTCAAGAAGTTACTTTTTTGCTTTCTGTTTTCCTTTAACTGCCCAACCACGTCCCAAAATCGAGTTGTGTACTTACACGCCTTTATAAAAAGTTTACGATCTATCATGAGTAATTCAGTTAGATCTAAACGCAAACATCATAGTGGCTGGCAACATGCGTTAAAAAGGACCAATTCCTGAAATTATCAGTCTTAACTGCAGATCCCTTATTGGAAAAGTGGATTAACTGCCATTTCTGATTAGTCTTAACATATACCGTAACCGTGGTTTAATCACTCTTCAAGAATCTTGGTTATATGACCTGTATGATGACAATTTGGTATCGTCAAAAGGTTTCCATATTTTTCGTCAGGATCGTTCAATTATCAATAAAAAGTTTGGTAGTGGTGGTGTTACTACTTTCGTGAACGAGAACTAGTATAAATCCAGTCATGCATTTTTAAGTTTTAAAATGATTGTATAAATGGTCTCACACTAAGATGTTGTCCAAAACGTCTGAATAAATATAAATACATGCATATTACCAATATTTATGTGAATCCTGACGGCATGTCGTATCTCCTATCTCACTTTGCTGAAGCTACTCTTAGTGGGTCTCTTTCAGCTGTATGTGTTTGTTTTAACTATTCTGAATTCACTTTTCTGTCATCTTTAGGCCACCAAAACCCAGTACACTTCCCAACTCGCTGCAATGCAGTGATTGATTTAGATTTTGTAATTGAGGTTAGAATATACAGGACTCGTTAACGGGCCCCTCTTCTAAATTCTGACTAACACGTCATTCGAGTTTTGCCAAAAATTTATGGGAAATCAGCAAAATATAGAACTTATTATCTGACCAAAAAGATAGAATAAATAAGTTACTTAAATAAAAACATCTCATACGCTGGAATGAACGAACTGGGACCTCATAACAAATGAGTCTTTAGAAACCACTGTAGTTGTCACCAGTCCTTATCTCAAGTTTTGTCTTGATGTCTGCCATCACAGTGAAACAATTTTTTTAGATTTGACATCTTCCATGATTCTTTTAAACTATTTATTGATGCAAATGTAATTGATTTGGTTCTAGTTATTGTGGTCCACTGAAACCCATGAAGCTCTGTGTATGCGTTTGTAAGATAATATGGTGCCACTTATAATCACTTTGTTGAAGGCACACAGGTTTTCAAACCTCTCATTGTTTTCGTTTTGTTCTTTTAGTCCATATCGTCCCATGATATCTTCATATCCGTTGTTATACACTTCAACCTTAATGTGAGGTCTTCCATTGAATTAGTCAGGTCCTTGGCTAAACATTTCTCGATGATTGACTGCAGCCTCGGATAGAACTGGTCTTTTTCGTCTTCGTGGCTGCCATTAGTGGGTGCATAGCACTGGATGACATTGATTGTAATCTCTTCCTTCTGTCTTGAAGGATACTTTGATAATCCCAGGTTCACAAGGTTTTCATCCTATAGGAGCCTTCGATGCATCGTGGGACAACATTAGTGCTCCTCCTTGTGTGTGTGAGGAATTTTCTTCATGGCTGGAGTACAAAAGCTGTTCTCTTAAGGATAACCTTTGCTGTGCAGATTCTAATCAATTGGTTTTGCTAATTCCAAGTATCTTAAGGTTGTTTATTTTTTAATTTCTTTAACTATTTGGATGCTTCCACCTGTCTTTCATATTGTGTGAACACTCCATATACCTATATTAATTATTGACCTCGTGGCTTTTACCATGAGGCGTCGCAACTCGTCAAAATGAAGACCTCATGCCCAACTCTCATTCTTTATCTGAGCTTGGGAACAGCTGCAACCCTAGAAGGGGTGGGGGGGAGGTACGAATTTCAGGCATAGTTATTATCCACCAATGATAAGATTAACAATTAACAAATTTTTCAAAAAAATCATTTACTTTTTTACGAATTATTTTAATCTTTTTAATTTTCATATCAGAAAGGAGAAAAAAAAAAGAAGATGAAAAAGTAGAGAACATCATTTAAAGATTTTACATTTCTACTACAAATCAATCAATTTTAACAATAATAATAATCCATTAGAAAAAAGAAAAATTTTACATCTTTCTCAATTTACTACTTAATACAATACATAACAAAACTTGTCAGGTATAATAATGGTGACATTTGAAAAAATAAATATTTCAATGTTTCACTTAATTTAATGATACAAGTTTCATTAGGTAAAAATTGTTATGATTGTGAATTTTTGACTAATTACTTAATATGACATAATCTGCATTAAATTATTACTATCAGGGATAGATACAACTGTTTAGTTGATAGGCATATATATCTGCCCTGATGTCTACATAGTCCCCGAGGGGGTAAGTGGGTGTGGATTAGGAAGAATATAAACTGATGAAGTAACTAGATAAATCAAATTATATTTCAAGCACTCTTTTATGTATACATAAAACCTGATTATATAATCAACTAATTATGAGACATAACATCAATGCAACATCAGGAAGGAGGGTAGGTAATGTATGCACAATTAGTTAACTATAATTTATAAATGGAAAATGACATTCTAACAGTTTATGAGTCGAACAGGAGGACAAATAAACTGTTAACTCTACACATAACTACAGTGATTGAAACAACCTACCGAAAAACAGTTGTAAGAGATAATCATCTTGCTTTTGTTTCCCAACATTTCACAAATAACCAAAACCTAAAGTCATCGAGTAGAAGGAGAGTTAAGTTGGCCATGTACAATGTCCAAACCGTCTCACTGCATCCCAGTTATCCACTATATTCTCCGCTTCCCAGAAATGTGTAGATTTTCATAATCTAATTAATGACGCAATGAATGAGAGGTGAAATAGTAAGAGTTAAGACCCTTGTTTGACATTATTCTTTACTTGAAATGAAAGGATCTCTGAACTGCTATCTGTTATATCGGTCCAATAAAGAAGAGTGAAAAACTTCCAGAACTGTGTTTTAGAGGACTAATTCATTTATTCTCGTCATGAGTAATGCAAACATCACACTTCTATTATTGTTACGTTCCTCTTACCATATCATCCCGTTTAGTATATTTGCTGTTATTATATTGTCTCTTACTATGGACTACAGTTAGTTAGTTGTGTACAAGTTACCCCTATTCACTGCTACAATCTCTTCTGTTTTGTATTAATGCAAAATCCCTAATTGGTTTGCTGTGCGGTCTGAATTTGTGTATATATAAACGCATGATTGAAATACAATACGATTGAATTAAATTGGATTGGATTATGCCTGTTTGGCTCATAACTCGTTGTTTTCTTTATTCCGGATTTGGAAACTAGTAGTCGCTGGGAGGACGTGCCCGTATACCAAGGTCACTGTGTATTATTTAGTAATATATAACAGTTTCCATTTACGATTTTTAAGTTTAGTCTGTAGTATGACTTCTTTATAATGTTAATAGTGTTGAAGAAGACTTTATAATGTTATTCTCTCCAATCAATCGAATTCCTTTTGATTGTCAATGAAATTGATGTAAAGCGCTGAATTCTATTTAATTGATTTATCTATAGTGTAAGCATTTGATTAGCAGACTATCGATCAATTTCACATTACATAACTAACTTTGTTGACAAGTATGTATGAACACAACTAAATCAATGTGAATCTAGTGTTTTAACATTTTTCATAAGTGAATAAAATCAATGTTTATTTTAAAAGTAATTTGGAACGAGAAAAGAAAACAAAGAAAAAACAATTTTAACAAAAAAGTAATCAATGATGTGAAAAATCTACACAAACAATACTATTGAATAACTTTCTATGCTTTTTATGTTAGCAACTAATTAGAGCAGAATAGTATTAATGCAATATTCTACATTATTTTATTCTCTTCTCATACAATATGATCAGTGAGTATTACATATAACTACATAAAATATGATATATTTATTATGATTAGCTAATCAACCATATAAAAACACTTACTTTCATTATGATTACTACTTAAATTACTACTTAAATATATTTAGAATGACTGACAAACTTCGGTCTATAACAAATCAACTGGAATATACAAGTTTATCCTAATACCATTGTGCCCGTTGCACAAGTGTGACAAAACTGGACTCAGTAGTCGAGTGGTGAACGCGGTGGCATTCGACACGAAACGGACTGAGTTCGAGTCCCAGTGTGAACATCAACATTGGGATGCAGGTACATCCAGCTGACGAGTCCCAAATAGGATGAAACGCGCCTCCTGGATTCCACTTGCCAGTCACAGTCCAAAGTATATAATAATTAGAATCCTATTTAAAACAATTTGTCCCTTTGATAAATTTTGATAATGCAACAAGAAGACGAATTTTATCAGAGCTATGTGATCTACATATTTGTGCAATAGATTTCGAACAATCTGATCACACATACACTTGTTAAGGCATTTATATATGCAAAAGATAAAGGTCACTAGACCATTAAGAGTATAAGCTAAGTAAACAAAGAAAATAAAGATAACAATATAAGTCACACTCTACCAAGGTAGGTTAAAGGAAAGTACAAATTGTTTTTGAACACACAAGGGGGTTTTGAACTTCCGTTTAGCTAAGGCTTCAACAAACTTTAGTATACGTTCTTAAGCACTTTCATACAACATCACAAAAGATGATTTGATGCCGATTATGTGACTTGTCTCGACTAAGTGTTTAGCAATAGACGACGAAGGTTGTTTATCCTGTACTTTTATTTTTCCCTTCGAGTCCATTTGTTTTTGGAGCCATTTAGGTATGTATTCAGCTACCCTTACATGCAGATCACGATTGCTCCTCCGTATGTATGTGCGTCCACACATACACGTAAATTGATAGATACAGTGGGATGTGATACATTCGTGTGCGTGCTGTTTAGGCTTATTGTGAATCAATGATCTATACTTTTCTACTACAACTACCTTAACAGCATAAAATGTTCTGTTCACAACTGACTTAAGCCTTTGTTTTAACACAAGGCTATTTGCGTCACCTCCGAAGGGTAACGTGATATAGACTGACTTTTTCGGGTGCTAGAAATACAGTAGGTTACACTATAGTGCAACATTTCCATCGATTTTGGATATCCATTCAGCATTACTGTTTCTGTCAGTAATTTGTCATTTTCTTCAATAGTGTCAAAAGTACAAATACGATTAGTCCTATTAAATAAAGCTTTTATTAGGTTCTTTTTATACTGCACCGAACAATAACTATGGAAGCTCATATACTGCTCAGTCCATGTAGATTTTCTGTAGACAGACCGTTTGATTGAGCCGTCATCCCTCCCATTGATTAATATATCCAGGAAAGGGAGTTAGTTATTATTCTCCTCTTCACAGGATAAACTAATATGATTTTGTATGGTATTCAGTTTCCTTAGTAACCTGTTTGCATAGTCGATTTTCGTGCATATAATTAGGATATCATCAACGTAACGTTTATAAAGGTACATTTCTCCTATTGAATCGCCGACTAGGTTTTCTACGTGTGCCATGTACACATTAGCTAACAATTGTCCTAAAGGGCTACCCATCGCAACTTCATCATTTTGTCTAAAATATTCACCCTCAAATGTGAATTGTACTTTGTCTATGCATAGTAATAATAAATCTTTAAGAGTTGCTAAAGGAATAGGTAATGAAAAATGACTTGTCAAGATATAATCACATAAAATATCTATAGTCTTTTTCAGAGGGACGTTAGTAAACAGGGAATTTACATCAAAAGAACACATTGTCTTTGCCTTGATATCAATTACCTATTATCAAATATCTATTATTATCACTAATATTACTAGGTTATACACTTATTTAAATCATTATTATAAACTTTACATGAATCTATACAACATAAGTAATTAATGTATCTCTGGGATATGTTCTGAGTTGTTTAAATGTAATTTCAAATTAGTTCTTTATTCACCAATAATGATGAATCAAAAAGTTGAACTTTATAATGATTTGGATTATGGATGATAAGTAGATTCCAGAAAGCGCTTTTGAATCAATTTTGGACTCGTCAGCTGGATGTAACTTTAAAATGGCTCATTATGAGTACAATTTTGATAATATGATGAAGGGGGGGGTGGAGCGAAGGAGGAGTTATTGTTGAATAATAGTTTTCATTGAGAAATAAAATCTGCAATGTTGTCAATAGAAAATTCTATAGATCATGTTATCATTTATGAAACCAGAACAATCAGACATAAGTGTAAAACCCAAGCATCTCGATAATGTTCAGAAATAGACGTTGTTACTGTATACGGTTGATAGGTTCTTGAGTCACGGACCAATCCACAAATGGATAAGCAATAACATAGTTTCTTGGTGTAAAGATATTACTATATTTAACAATAAACACTAATTTAGTACAAAACCGTCAACAATTTCTTTTCCATATACAACCAGAAGGATTCAATCAATTTGTACAATTAATTTATAACACAACAAATAAGTAGTAAAATAGATCGATTTAGTTACTTGTCCAACAAAGAGTGTTCATAACTAATAAATAAACCAGATTCTGTCTGCAACCAACTAACTTAGTCAAACCACTCATTTACAGACAGCCAAAAGCATCAATCCAATATAGTTAACAACAAGACCTTTAAAATCCAGTAGAATAGAAACTGAAGATATCAGCGATAAGTAATCTACATCAATAAAGACACATTTAAAGAACCTTATGGTAAACAAGAATCCAAATAGCCCGTGGTGTGGAATCTAGGGTGCGCACTACTGAGGAGTTCCACACTAGAACGAAACAGCTGTCCAGTGCTCTCTGGTTTTCAATGGTACCCTACCAACATCAATCTGTGATATATTCAATCAAATAAATATCCAATCCCCACAAAAATAACCATCCCAATCCAATAACTATTATAATAAAGGAGCAAATGAACAGAAATACGGTTTGTTACACAGATGCAGAATAATAAAGTGATATCGAATACAGGTCAAAAGCAATTTGTTAATGTTGTAATGATAGAAGAATTTTCATACAAGCTAAATGAATTTTACAATGAACATTACATCATACTAAGCTTAATTGTTTATTAATGTTGGAAGTTAAAGTCAGCTAAATCGTAGAACTTGAAAGTTTGTACACTATGAAAGTGTACTTTAAAAACAGAAGTGGAGACAATGTTACCTTTTCATGAGACTGTGAATGTTGATTTAACTTTGATTATTATAACTTCAGCAAGTTGAATCATGATGAGATCTAAGTTAAGGTGAGTTATGAATGTATCCTAAGTGTGAATACTAGTTTACTGCATGTAAGAACCTCCTGATATATTTTGATTACAAAATAATATCTCTTACATTCATCATATGTGAATATATACCATAAACTTAGTAGAATATATATCATCAAATAAGTTAGTGAAAATTAGTCAGTCAATCACTCAGTGCCTGTTACCTTACGCCTATTATCAATTCTGTCCTCAAATCTCCGTCACTTCCACTTCTACTCAAGAGCTGTTCATTCTCATCATGTCTGTCACCAATTCGCAGAGAAATGTGTTCTCTGGTCTTCCTCTCTTCCTTTAGCCCTAAGGATTACAAGTTATTACTTCACTTGTAATGCAGTTTCGTGAGTTCCTCGGTGTGTGTCCTATCCACTCCCCCCAACAAACTTTCCTCATTTCTTCCACCACTCGACTTCTGATGGTTTGTTCTCTGCTACAACAGGTTGTTCTTTATAAATACTCGTATCTTTTAAACGATACTTCCGTAGTTCTCCGTTCGAATTTCAGCTTCATACAATACAACTCTCTTCATATTTCTATTGAAATTCGTGACTTTGATGTTGTCTGACAGTTGGTGTGAGTTCCAGATGTTTTTCAATTTTTAAATTGTTGCCCTTATCTAGCATTGTCAATCCGAGACTTTACATTTGCATCTGTTCCTCCCTGTTAATCCATGATACTGTCGACGTATGTAAATTTTCCCACATCTTCAAGCATTTCTCCTTGATGTATGATTGAGTTAGTCGTCGTGGTTTTGTTTCGAAGGTCCCTACTTCTCTCTTTGCATACTTTGAGTTCAATCATTGGGGGTAGACACTGCTGTTACATTGTCAGTCTTCACGTGCAATTGTCGCTGTGTGTGGGATAAAAGAGCTAGGTTGGTGATGTATAAATTCCATGTCATCTAGTGTCACCCATGTTGTCGACTGTATTACTAGCTTCCTCTGAGATGTTGAATGATCCTGTCAACCACCAGTAGAAGTGAAACCCAGCTGGATGATTAATTTAATATTTGCATAGTGTAAAGTTAAATATCTAACTGATCGTTTAATATCCTATCTAATAATAGTATAAAACGACAGCATCTACTTACTGTTTATCTTTGTTAATGGATGATGGTACCTTAAAATAATGCATTTGAGTAGTCATTAGTGTCGATTAAGCTGTCTTATCATTAGTTCTAGTTAATATTAGAATAAAATTGTCTTCAAACAAAGGATGGTAAAGACAATGGAATCAAAAGTGAGGAAAGGTAATCTCTAAATTTACAGAAGCAGGACTTACTAATGGAGGTGCTACACTGAGGTTGACTAACAGTTCAACTATACACTATTGAATTAAGATAGTGCAGATGCGTAACTTCTGTGAGCTCAAGCAAAAGCCGCATTATCCACTGACTAAGCCACCTGCCCCACCCCAACCTAGGTGACAAGGCTTTGCTTTTATTTCAGTACCAGTCACAATGCAAACTTAAAGAATGATTTAAAAGTAGATGGCTCAAAAATCCATACAGAAATAAAGAACGTTAGTAAATATTAGACATCTTTAAGGGAGTATTGCAATGTATATTAGATATTATCAATGTTTCAACTTCTTCTAAAAGTAGTCCATTGTAGCCTTGAAAGACGATTTTCATAGGAATGTTATATGGGTTTGATAGCAATATTTTATTATAGAATGATAACTATACATCAGTAAATGATAATACCGAGTACTGGATTGTAAAATGTGAATATATTACATAAAGGTGTGTTTGAAAATGAAATGACATTAGAGGCTGGTGGTGTGAAGTCAGGATACTAAACGGATGAGGTACGTGTAACACTGACTTTGAGTTTAGAATGGACCAAGGTGATCTGCTAATATAGTTTGCAGGAGCTGACTACTTAGAAGCTGACCCAGAAGTACAGAGTGAGAGAATAAAACACGAGCAAGTAAAAAACAGTATCAAGTGGTAGTATATAGTGTGAACAAAACCTTTTAAATAACACATACTCAACCAACAAACTCTGCCTGTAGCTCACCTAGGGTTACTGCCAGTCCCAAGCCCGAGTAAAGGAGGAGGGTGGGGCATGGGGCTAGCATACCCATCCTGTAAAACCCAAGCCTGCTAAAAACACGCTAACCAGATTAAACAAGCTAAACCATTTGAACTCTGACCTGGGAGTAGAAGGATTGTTTATGACGCCTTATGATGAAAGCCGAAATTCTTCGGAAGTCATGAGGCCGGTGCCCCCCCTTCTAACAAACAGAGCAAATATTTGTATAGGTACATAGAATGTTCTGACAATGTGGGAGAGCGGGAAGACAAATCAAATAGCTGCTGAAATGAAGAGATACAACTTGACAATACTCGGAATCAGCGAAACTCACTGGACTCAATCTGGACAGTAAAAATTGGTTAGCGGAGAGATGATACTATACTCCGTCCACAAGGATAAAAGTGCTTGGAACACCCGAGTTGCTCTGATGCTGTCCAAATAAGCACGTAATGCACTTTTGTGATGGGAACCACATAGACTCAGGATCATCAAAGCATCTTTCAAAGCAATGAAGAGGGGGGATTTCAATGAATATTATCCAATACTATGCACCAACCAATGACGGCGGTAACAACGAAGACAAAAATCAGTTTTATGATAGACTGTAATCAATTATAGTAAAGTGTCGAGGAAAGGATCTGACAATCCTGATGGGGGACCTAAACGCCAAAGTCGGAATGGGCAACACTGGATATGAAGAAATCATGGGACGACAGGGACTGGGAGACAGAAATGACAATGGTGAATGATTTATAAACCTATATGCCTTCAACAAATTGGTACAATATTCGACCACAAACGCATACACAAGGCTACATGGGTCTCATTGGATCATACTACAGAGAATCAAATCGATCATATATGTATCAATAAAAAATTTAGAAGATCAATGGAAGATGTGAGAACCAGGAGAGGAGCTGACATAGCTTCAGACCACCACCTGGTGGTTTCTAAAATGAAACTGAAGCTAAAGAAGCACTGGACAACTGGAGTGGCAGCAGCACAACGGTTCAATACAGGCTTTCTCCGAGACACTGACAAACTCAACGAATTCAAAATATCTCTCAATAACAGGTTCCAAGCCTTACAAGATCTGCTGAAAGAAGAAGAAACCACTATGGAGGATAACTGGAAATGAATCAATGAAGTACTAACATCAACGTTAGGAACGGATCTCCACCCAGACATTGAGCAAAATTCAACAAAGGAGGAACAAGAAGATAGAAATCAACAACATCCGAACAAGAGCAGGGAAAATCAAGGCTCAAGCTGAATACTCAGAAGCAAATAAGCAGGTAAAGAAGAGCATTAGAGTCGACAAACGGAAATACATCGAAGGCCTTGCAATAACAGCGGATAAAGCTGCAAGAGAAGGAAATATAAAAAAGCTATACGACAGATAAACATGGCAGATAAACATGGTAAACCAGAGCGACCGGTCAAGAACAAAGAAGGCAAGACACTCACTGAGATTCAAGAACAGAAGAATAGGTGGGTAGAACACTTTGAGGAACTCCTAAATAGGCCAGCTCCACTGAATCCACCCACCGGACATCGAAGCAACACCTACAGATCTCCCGATAGATGTCAATCCACCAACGATAGAAGAAATCAAGATGGCGATCAAACAAATCAAAAGTGGGAAAGCAGCAGGACCGGACAATATACCAGCTGAAGCACTCCAGTCAGATATCGACCTAACAGCAACGATACTCCACGTTTTATTCAAAAAGATCTGGGAGGAAGAACAAGTGCCGGCAGACTTTAAAGAAGGACATCACATCATGATACCAAAGACTGGAGATTTGAGCAAATGTGACAACTACAGAGGGATCACCTTACTGTCAGTACCAAAGAAAGTCTTCAACAAAATGTTGCTGAACAGAATGAAAGATTCAGTGGATGCTCAACTTCGAGATCAACAAGCTGGTTTTCGTAAGGATCGGTCGTGCACGGACCAAATCGCAACACTACTGATCATCGCTGAACAATCAATTGAATGGAACTCGCCACTGTACACCAACTTCATTGATTATGAGAAGGCGTTTGATTGTATAGACAGGAGAACACTATGGAAACTTCTTCGACACTACGGCGTACCAGAGAAACTCGTCAACATCATCCGGAACTCTTACGACGGAACACAGTGCAAAATTATGCATGGAGGACAACTGACAAATGCATTCCCAGTGAGGACCGGAGTCAGACAAGGTAGATTGCTCTCAACTTTCCTCTTCCTCCTAGTGGTTGACTGGATTATGAAGACCTCCACATCTGAGGGGATGCATAGAGATCAATGGACAAGTAGGATGCAACTCGATTATTTGGACTTTGCGGATGATCTAGCTCTTCTAGCACATACACACCAACAGATGCAAGCAAAGACAACTAGTGTAGCAGCAACTTCAGCATCAGTAGGCTTGAACATACATAAGGGAAAGAGCACGATTCGTAAGTACAACACAGGGAGCACCAACCCAATTCAACTTGATGGAGAAACTCTGGAAGAAGTGAATACTTTCACATATCTTGGGAGCATCATCGATGAACATGGAGGGTTTGATGCAGATATAAAGACAAGGATTGCCAAAGCAAGGGCAGCATTCCTACAATTGAAAAACATTTGGAACTCAAAACAAATATCAACTAACCTCAATGTCAGACTCTTCAATTCGAACGTGAAGACAGTCCTGCTGTATGGAGCTAAAACCTGCAGAACTACTTCAAACATCCTCAGAAATATACAAATATTTAAAAATAACTGCCTACGCGAGATACTGAATGTCCGCTGGCCAGAAACCATCAGCAACAGCTTACAATGGGAGAGGACAAACCAACTTAGGCGAAGAGGAAATTAGGGAAAGACTTTTGAAATTGATAATTCATAAATTGAGGAAACCATCATACTGCATCACGAGACAAGCGTTAACGTGGAATGCTGTTTGGAAACGGAAATGAGGATGTCGAAAGACCACGCTGCGTCGTGAATTGGAAGCAGATAACAATATAAACAGTTTGAAAGGATTGCTTAGGATAGGGTTAAATGGAGAATCCTGGTGAGCGTCCTATGCTCCTCTGTGAGGGGTAAAGGGCGTAAGTAAGTAAGTAAGTACATTTCGATGTCAACTATTATGAGAACTTACTGATTCAATATCTTATTAAGATTTGTTACGACGATTCTCAGCAGGACTTATGCATTATTTAAGAAACTTCTATTTAACATACAGATGAACTATAACTGTTAATGAAAGCTAAGAAAACAAAACAATCAGTAGTATTTATATTAACTTATTTAATGAATTAACAATAAACCTCATAGAAGATAGTAACATTCATTTCATTGCTTTATTCTTTAAATCTTATTTATGTATATAGATTTTATAAGTAGTATATTGCTTTGTTATACATAAAATATGCATAAATTAGTTTCATTAATTCATAAAAATACAATTTATAAATATGCATAACAGGAAAATATATGATCAAATTAGATAAGTGAATTGATTACGTAATCCATTACAATGATTGTTATCAATTGAATAGATATATATTACTAAATTGAATTAATAATTCAAGAAATATTTGTCTTGTCCTGGTCTAGTAAAAGTACTCTTTAACGGAACCACAATCTTATACTTAAATCAATTTGTGATATATAGCGCGACGATCATTCATTGTTATTGATGATAACTATCTCACTACTCCCGACAAGTCTGAACTCAACTAGTCACGACTTCTCACTAGAGCTTCCGGAACATCCTGGAACATCTCCTTGTGCGGAATCTGGGGTGCGCACTGCTGAGGAGTTTCACACTAGAACGAAACAGCTGTCAAGTGTTTTCTAGTTTTCAGTGGTACCCTGCCTACATCAATCAGTGATACATTCAATCAAATAAATTACCAATCTCCACAAAAATAACCATCCAATTTATACTTAAATGATAAAATTAATGAATTACCAATAATTGTAAAGTGCTATTTATATACTATCAAATACCTGATGAAATATTTTTAAATTACATTTCTAAAACGATGAGTATTCAACTGTGAAAAGAAGCCGGTCTTTATACGTCTGTATACAAAAGAATACATTTCTGCAGTTATTTGATTTGTCTTCCCGCTCTCCCACATTGTTCGAACATTCCATGTACCTATAAAAATGTTGCTCTGGTTGTTAAAAGGAGGGGGCATCGGCCTCATGACTTCCGAAGAATTTCGGCTTTCATCATAAGGCGTCATAAACAATCCTTCTACTCCCAGGTCAGAGTTCAAATGGTTTAGCTTGTTTAATCTGTTTAGCGTGTTTTTAGCAGGCTTGGGTTTTACAGGATGGGAATGCTAGCCCCATGCCCCACCCTCCTCCTTTACTCGGGCTTGGGACTGGCAGTAACTCTAGAAGAGCTACAGGCAGACTCTTTATTTCGAACGTCAAGACAGTTTTGCTGTATGGAGCTGAAAAGTGGAGAATTACTGCAAACATCATCAGACGGATACAAGTATTTATGAACAACTGCCTACGAAAGATACTGAATGTCCGTTGGCCGGAAACCATCAGCAACAGCTTACTATGGGAAAGGACAAATCAACTTCCAGTCGAAGAGGAAATTAGGAAAAGACGTTTGGAATGGATAGGACATACAATGAAGAAACCATCAGACTGAATCACGAGATAAGCATTAACATGGAATGCTGTTCGGAAACGGCATTGAGGAAGGCGAAAGAACACACTGCGTCGAGAATTGGAAGCAGATATTAAAAGGATGAACAGCAACTGGAAACAATTGGAAAGGATTGCTTAGGATAGAGTTCAATGGAGAATACTGGTGAGCAGCCTTTGCTCCTCTGTGAGGGGTAACGGGCGTAAGTAATTAAGTGCGTATGCAAAAGAATACTAGCTGGTTGATATCCAGTGGTATAATTTCTATGTTAGTCAATTTGTGAACTAAAATGACGATTACTTATTGCTGTAAGTAATAGTTATCACATTCACGGCATATTTGAACTTTATTGGTAACAATTTCTAACTAGAACATCTACAGTGTTGTAAACTAGACGACAAAAGAGCTGAACAATTTAAATGTATTGGATTGGATTTATTTTGCTGTTGGCATTCATTATAGAATTATCTTGTTTAGATGTTTGCTGAACTATTACACAAATTGCCTGATGTTGAAATCTTATGATTGAACACCAGATGGTTGCCGCTTTTGCTGGGACATAAAGAAGTTTGTCGAATGAAACTACTAAGACAAAATAACTGTCCACTCCTTACGAGTTTTAATGGCACTTGTCTGAAATCAAACTTTAATGAGTATAAACAATGAATTATGTTTCTTTACTATTATAAGTCAAATAACGTCTTCAAAGATCCTTTACGTTGATTAAAAAAGTACGAATTGATGCATAATTTATTGACTTTTTTCATTCATGATACAATTTGTTACTAACCAACTTTAAATGATTTCCTGTCAAACTGTTTTTCTTTTATCATGTTATTTTGCAAAAAAATTCACTTAGATACATGTTGTTCAACAAAATGACATGAACTAAAGCTAGAATAGACTACGATGAACTTGTATATTCCGGTTGATTTGTTATAGATTGAAGCTGATCAGTCTTTGTTACTATATGTCCATCCTGGAAGGATTGTCTCCATAAAGCGATTGTTCACAAATATTCTTTAAGTTGGATAGTGACTATTTCAGATATCGATGTTAGTAGAATGTGAATGAATCAATTAACTGTATTTCGTAACTATCTTCGTGTACTTATTAATCACGTCTGTTGTATTCTAACCTCTTACTAATAAGTGTAATGATAATCACAAAAGCGACAACAGGAATAAAGTAAAATGTACACTATCTGAGATTTTGAAATGTAAATGAATTGTTAGCAATTGAGATCTAGTTGATATCACGAATTGGTTTGAAATAGGCATCCGTTGATTATCAGAAGGAAATAGGCAACTGTTTTACCCTAGTATGGGACTCTTCAGCAGTGCTTATCCACGACTAAGAGATCTGATCCAGGACCCTTTGGTTCTTCCGTGAACGTTTAACCATTAGACCACTAAGTTGGCTCTCAAGTGTTGATATTTGTGATTTAATTAGTTCATGATACATATGCACGAACTCATCTATTGTGGTAATTAGGTTGTTGCCTCACACTATACACGATTGAACTCCACTGGTCACGTTTTCTCGCTAGAACTCCAAGAATTACCTCACTAGTAAGCTTATATTTATTGTAATTGGGTTTTGTGGATATTGCTGAATGTCAATTTGATATCACGAGTTTGTCTGATTCTGATGGGGTCATGAATGTACATTGATGATAAGTCTCGTACTAAGACGAATTGTAATGAATTCCAAGGTTTACTGTAATGCTAACAGTTACGTGACTTAAGTGTTGTATAGTATGGTATGTTAACAAGCCAACCAAATGTATTGAATTGCTAGTGTCTACATTATGATTTAAGTGGTTTCACATTATGTTTAGATCAATTGTCATATAAGCCTTTCCATACAATGATATAATCATAGGCGGCTTGCAAGACTGAGTTGAACAGAAGGTGCCATTGATATTGAATCACTTAGACCAGTAGCAACAATACAACTTAATCGACAGAATTCGGTCGACATAATAAACATCTAATTGATCACAATACAGTGATCAATTAACGTATACTATTTGGATAACAATTGTAATTGTATGTTGTGGAGATTGTTAAGTGTCAATTCAACTAATGCCCACAAATTCCATTTCATCTTCAAAGTAAATAGCCATCGTTTAAGCACAGTCTCTTACAAGTATACAGGGAGCTGAACTAAAGATTAATTGAGGTTCCATGTAAGAACGTCTGATGTCATCAAATACCGCTTGTAGTGATCCCACGGAACTAACACAGGCAGTTTACAATTATGAAGGATGCTTGTTTAAGTAATCAGTATCTTCAAGAGCTCGTATCATGCGTTATTTCTCCAGCTTCTAGTTATCTTACAACCTACTCATAGATTATACTGAATCAATCACTGAAAGTATTTATTACATTTTAAAACCACACAATTGCATCAATCGATTTTCATCTTGGCAAACTCAGCGCTAATCACTCAGTCGTTTATAGGTACTCGGTCAGTGAAAAAAAGATACAATCGAGATCAAAAACCTGTAACTTTTACATATTTTCTATTTTTACAACTCATGATTCACAGTCACTGGTTACTACAAAGCAGATTTAACCAGAGTAAAATAGTCTCATTGTTAGAGGGTGGACATCTCACCAAAGACTTAGGTGACGCAAATGATCAAATCCAAAAGAGATTTCTGAATACTTTGTTTAACTGAGTTATACACTAACCTATAAAAGTTGAAGAAAAATCTACTAAAGAGAAGTAATTAATCTAGCCATTTTCTTTGTTTCGAAATACCATTTAACATTCAGAGGAAGGGTGACATCTCAAACATGTCTGCAATGTTACTCGACATCTTCAAAAAATCTATGAATTAGGTCAGAGCCTTCATCATGTTTCCACTTCATTTAGAGATGATTTTAAAAGAATATTCATTACTTAAAACTTCTGATGAAGAAAATGTTATTTCTAAGAAAACATATCTTATTGAATCATATAGAAGTGGAGGGGGGGAATTGATAGAAAGCAACTTTAGGAAATTACACGAGGTTGACAGTTATAATCAGTTTGTCAAGTACTCTATCTACCTTAATAGTGCTTACGGCGTTTTCAGTGTTTTCACTGCAACAGCGGTTACTACTTTTGTAGTAGTTTACTCACTGCAATCCATGTTATTATCAAATATAAAACTGGAAATTAGTACCAAGACATCAGATATTATAAATTATATCACCACCGTAAACTATTATTCTTAAAAATGATTTAACTAAGACGCTTGCTGGGGTTTGTATATTCAGCTGATTGAACAAATCATAATTTGATGTTAAAAGGGAACCACCGAAAACCAGTGACCACTGTACAGCTGTTTTGATCCATCATGGGACTCCTCAGCATTGTGCATCCTAGTCTCCGCTCCAAGATCTTTCTTCGACTAAATATCTACCAATTTATCATATATTAACCAAATTCACCTATAAGAATACCCATACCCACACACTATTACCACCAATTTCTCATCACCTATATCATATAGGTATATACATATATACACCAACTTTCGTCACACAACCACCATCTAAACTCTTGTCATCATCCACATCCTCAAACTACTACGAAGTTTATTTCACCATCACTCTATGCGCCCAGCCAGAACTCAACACATTATCAATATTGACATCATTAATGGGATTCAATCAACCATCATCCATAATAAATCGTCATATTGATATTCTTCTACTCAACTTCATCATCATGATGATTATTGTTATCATTCAGTTTATTGTCATCATATTATATCATTGAGTATTGTGTATAGGCGAATGACTGTTTAGTGCCTATCGATCGACTCATTGAAATAAACACACTTGAAAACAGGCTTACCGTCCAAACTACTGATTATTGTGTATGTTAGTAGTATGATGCGTCGGCAACATGTGAAATTACATGATGAGATGATGGTTATGTAGTGGTGAGTTGGTTAATTGCTTACTTGATATTTGAATTTGAGAATCACAAACAGTTGTTACATCTTTTTTTAAGATTAAATTATTACACTTTCGCTACTTTATTACGGAATCAAATTTTGGACTTTCATTATTCGCTGATAAAGCTTAAACCTTATATCATTAACTTGGCCAGCATCTAACAGTTGATTTTTCAATCAATTCATGATAGATTTTCACAACCTCATTGATTACCGTCTGCGGGTAACTACTATGCACAAAAGGTCAAAGTAACTTTCGAGTTCTTCATGGTTTTCAATGGTTGTCTAACCCACACTAGTGAAAAAAAAATTTAATTCTACATTCAAATATAATCAGTAGTATGAGTGAAATGCCTACAAACTGAAATAAATGGTTATCACTAATTCCACTCAATTGTACTTTATTATTAAAGGTATTGAAGC
Organism: Schistosoma mekongi; assembly: GCA_034768735.1. Classification (NCBI taxonomy): domain Eukaryota; kingdom Metazoa; phylum Platyhelminthes; class Trematoda; order Strigeidida; family Schistosomatidae; genus Schistosoma; species Schistosoma mekongi. Next base: position 83,940,346 of record CM068305.1, read on the forward strand.
GTAAAGAACTTTTTTTTTGTTTCTCAAAAGATCTGGTGCATGAGGGATATTTAATGTTGACATAAAGAAAATCATTAAGAAATTTGATAGTAGTATATTAAAGTTTATACAAAATATTCTTAATCGATTGACGGATACAATAAACATTTGTAATTAAAGTTAATAATAAGTAGAAACTATAGAATAACACTATAGTGACATACTGATGGGATATGGGAACCATAGTTTAAGGTCAGGGTGAATAAGTAAAATGATGATTTTCGTTCTAAAGAGTGCGTCTTATAACTTAGATGAATCAATTATAATAATGTTGCTATGAACGGAAAAGTTTTTCAGTTACTAGCACGGAATAAATAATTTAAGACATCAAGAGAAACATGACAACTACATTCTTGATGTTGTAGTTACGGTTACAAGAAACCAATTTGAATAGAAAGAAAGTGATACTGAATAAGATTAGGTACTTAGTGGTGTGTTGGATGATGAAAGTTCCAGTAACAATTACGATAGCATTATTTAATGTTACCGAAATTATATTGGTATAAAGGTATGAATATTAATAAAACATATGCTCCGAAATGATGTTTAGAAACGGTGTATTAATGGGTGCTGTCTTGCAAGTTGTAGTGATTAATAAGTGTGAAGTTAGAAAAAGGAAGTAAGAGGTGAGTAAAAACGGTATAGTTAAGTTCTTTGTACATTATGACTTCTGAAGGTTTTCGGAATTTAGGATGAAACCCACGTTATAAGATATGTTTTACCTCGAACAACAATATACATAGACTACTTGAAATTATACAACTAAATTTGACATCGCTGGTGTGAACAACAGGTCATAATTTATAAATGTCACTCTATGGAACCGCTGACAGGATTACATATCAAAACATAGAAGCAAGTTGAGGAAGGTTGAAAAAGAAGAAACATGCTATTCAGTCATATAGACGAGTTTCTGTAATGTTCACATTTAAAAACACTGAACTACTAGGTGACTTTTAAATCTTTATTAATCATGCTTGATATATCTACTTTAAATTGTGGAAGGTGGTTTGGGTTATTCAGCAGAAAACCTTGAACTTAGGTCTTTGTTCTACTTGGAACTCGTCAGCTAGTCATACCTAAAATCATTTGGTGGAAATCGTACTTCCATAAGAATTCGATCCTCTGATCACATACTTTCCTAATTGACGACTATTACCACTATAATGGGATTAAAATATGATGATTTTCTACTGGTTAAAAAAACCGCAAGGTCATTTTATGACCTCCATAGTAAATTGAATATCTTTTTGTGCTTGATTGAAAACTTTTAATAAGTAATTAGCATGTTGTTGATTACTGCATACGATAAAGGTATCATCCACGTACCTTAAATAATGTGTCATTTCCTCGATCACCTCCTTTAGTTTTGAGCTTTCAAGATTGGTCATAAAAATATCTGCTAGGATAGGACCTAATGGACTACCCATTGCAACACTATCGATTTGACGATATATCTTGTTATCGAACCGAAACTGGACGTCCTTTGTACACAGAAGTAATAGTCATCTAAATTCAATCACTGGTAGAGGAAGTAGGTCCGAATGTGTGCATATAATGTCAATGGTTTCAAGAAGTGTTATATTGGTGAATAAGGATGTTATATCGAAGAAAACCAAAGACTTACCAGAAATATCAATTTTCGTCAATGCTTCAACGAAATGGAAGGAGTCTTTCAGTAAGAAAGTAGACAAACGTTGACGGATAGGGTCAAGTTTTGCTGCTAATCATCGAGCCACCTTGTGATGCAGTGAATTTACCATAGACATTATAGGTCTAAGTGGAGTATTTTTGTTTATGTACTTTGGGTAGACCATACGGCATCCGAGATCTTCTAGGTTTCAGATTATTATAAGTCTTGTTTTCAATTAGTTTCTTTTTTAAAAGATCCCTCAGTAGATTGGTGATTCGTTTCTGATCAGTAATTTCGTTGAGTCGATGTGAGACTTTGTTATGCGTCGAAGGTTTTTAAAGAAGGTGGTAGATTACACGCACGTAATGATTTAGTAAAAGGACGGGAAAGCAGCATAATTTAAGACACTCGTTGAGAAACTTGATTCTAGTAACTTCTCTAGATATCCTGCATCGAATGGTCACTGAGCTACTCAGTGACTTGAAGAATTTGGGAATCAATCAAAAGTCGACAGGTATCCTTCTCATGTTACTGCCAACTGCCTGTATAAATTTACATGTACCTGCAGTCGCAGTTACATTGGCTGAGCAGAAAGAAGGACCTACCTACGTTTTTAATGAACATGTCCCCAAAAATCTACGATTCACAGGAATGAAAACATTTAACAGTGCAATCGGTATACATTTGATCGACACAAGACACCAGATTAATATCAATAAATCATTCAAAGTGTTCAATAGACAAAAAACTTCAAATCTCCTAAAATATACTGAAGTGATTGCCATTAAACGAATGAAACCACATTTATGTGTCCAAAAAGAGACTGTTATTAGCCTTTCTTTACCCTGGTAACCTGACTTATGTATCGTCATTTTCATTGCCTAGTTCATTTATTACTTTTTAATTGGATTACACTTTTCGTTACATCACCACATTTTAAGATAGTTGAGTTCAACTTTGTGTTTAATTAGGTCATTTTAAGTTTAATAACTGAGCTTAATACACATAATTATCAAATATTTCCAATCACCTCATATTATGCAATCATTTGAACTTTGATCTCTATTTTGCTTTCTGGTACCTCCTTTTGTATTCGATATGTATGGTTATAACATTTTCTCCAACATTCACATGTCTAACGTGATTGATTTCAACCAAGTTCAAACATTCTCATGAGTAGGTTAAACTTTATTTCAAATATTAACTTTGTAAAAGTGTATCATTCTTGGTTGTATACTGCAGCTGATGTGAAACCAACAAAATAAAATGAATTCATCTTATTCTGAACAAATATTTGTTCTTGCTCTCTTGAAATTAATAAAGGGAAAAAAGTGTATGAAATATCATGAATTGATCTGAATAAGATAACCATTGATCACCTGGATAGTTGTTTCTTCCTAGTATGCGACTCTTCGGCAGTGAGCATCCACGACATCCTCTAAGATCTAACCCGAGGCCCTCTGACTCCGCGGCTAACGCCTTACCGTTGGACCACTGAGTCGGCTTCTAACAGTTGACATTTCCAATTCAGTCAATTAGTAATACGTTTACGGAACTATCTCTACAACTCCCCCCCCAAGTTGTAACTAGTATAGGCTCACTATTGACTATCATTTTAGGGTAATTCCTGGAGTTCTAGTGTATAGACGTGACCGGCGGAGTTCAACCAGTGTAAGGCAGTCACCCACTGAGAGCATATATGGGGCCGAGCAAACGTATCACGAACTGACTGAATTGGAAATATCGACCGTTAGGAGTAGTCCAATAGTCCTGGGTTCGACCCCAGATGGGGTCGTGGATGAGTACTGTTGGAGAGTCTTATACTAGGACGAAACGGCTCTCCAGTGCTTCTAGTTGGTCAATGGATGTCTGACTTAGATCATTTCGTGATATCAGAAGTGGACATTTAACTATCTCCACAACACTCCTCCACGCGCACTTATTATCAGGATTATCATATCACAATAACAGTAATGTCAGATTATATAATATGAATATTTAAGGTGGTTTTTTGTGAAGACTAATGTTGATTTGGCACCACTAAAAACAGAGAAGCATTAGATAACCGTTTTTATATGAGATTTCGCAGGAATGCTCATCCTTGATTACGTCCGGAAATCCAACCAACAGCTTTCAAATATCGTATGGAATACCCATCTATCGATAAAACTAAGTAGGCTTCCAATGATTGCATTCTCAAATTCTCCACCTTGTGATATAACTTGACGACCGGTCAAACATATCGAGAATGTGACAATTGTCATCAATGCCGGTGAGTGATGACCTCGCTTTAGCACATATGGATGAAAATCAGGACTCCACTATTGCACATTTGCTGATACACACGAATAAGCGTTCACTGTGAAAGCTGAAAGTTCCGGTTCAGATTATCTAAAAAACGACCTGCTGAAGAGTATCGTACTAACACGTAATAGCTGTCGAATAGTCCCTGGTTTTAGGTATTACTCTACTGACACCAGTCTGTGACGAATGCAACCAACTGAACATTTCATTTTTCTGATAATACATGCTTTAAGGTATTAAAATATTATGAAACGGATTGATTGAAGTGTCTGTTGATTAATAAATTGATCAAAATAGGAATGTTTTCTCTCTGTTACTGGGTTTGTAATGATAGGTACATCACTTGTAAGTGTTATCGTTTGCATAATTGAGCTACTTATCATTACCAGTACTACAATCTTTAACATGAGAAATATAGAAATAAAAGTGTTCTGTGTACTTCATAGTTTTTTTTATGTTTTATTTGCTATTTCAACCATTTGGTTGTTCATTCATGAACAACAGAAGATCCAAGGCATATTCGAATAAATCCATGTTGTCATTCCACACTAGAACAATAAGATAAAATATAAAAGATTGACACAATGATATGCTTCAGCAAGAAAACACCGAGTAAATGTATGGAAAGTAGAGTAATGGAACTTATCACCTAGAAAATCATAAACAGTGATTACATTTACGCTACTATGATCGATTCTGAGCTATGTAACCCAGTTTCTCCATCCATTGATTACAATTATTTTGTGGACTCCAACCAGGTAATTTGCATTTGCCAACATGACTCACAATGTCAATTACTTACGTCATAGAATAATGCCATGTTTTAATTTATCCCATCTTACTCCTACTCCTACCCTCCCTCAGCTAACATAATGCACGAAGCCAGGAGGTAATCAGGCATAATACATGACCCGGCCATCACAGTTAATGAAGTTTTACGTTAGCTTCGACTTATTCAAAATGTTTTCTATGGATCTAAGTAACTCTAAAGTATCCAAAGTAACTTAGGCATAACCATCATTGTGTATTCTCATTAAACTCCCGCTTTGGGAATTGTAAGTAACAAGTTTAACTTTAGTAGAGAATAAAGTAAATCCTACTAAAAGAAAGGTCTTCTATTTCATTTATTGAAATCATTTTTGTTCTTCAAGATTTCTATTTATGTCGTATCTGTACATGTATTCTATCTACAAAGACAATTGAATAAGGTGAATATATAGTTGCTGGAATATTTGGTAGTGTTCCTGCTTAGTAATCCATAATTCTTATATGCATCAAACGAGATCTTCCACTTTACCTTATATTGACAAATATCCGCATATTTACATGATAGTGTTATATTTACTCTATAAAGCGAATACTTTCTAAAAGCATCTCAGTGTAGGGTTTTTATGGAGAATGTAAATTGAACATTAGTTCAATACAAAAACATCTTATCAATTCTCCTCACGTCTCCTCATGAGAACCTTCAATGACTATCATCTATGTCGTTAAATGCGTAGGCTTATATACACCGACAAGTCAAAGCTTATGTACTAGAAGAACTTTAGTATTTCGTCAATTCAAGACTGAACTCTTACATGTATCGCTTTTTCAGCTTGTTTATTGTTTTTTTTTCGTCCAATTTCATATTCATAGTAATTTATCCTTCTTAACTTTTGACTTGCCATAGTTATTACTATAATTGATAAGTGTTTATTTGCTTCTTTATATCAGTCAAGTGGATACTTGTGATATTCTCTTATAAGTTCATGGATTATCTTCATCTTAGGATATGGAAAAAACCAGTCATTAAACAACATTGTCATATATGTTAAGTGGTCAGTTAATGTAATCAAATCTGATGATCAATATCAACAATGTCCTACTTCATTTCATTATTACAAGATACTTTACAAATGAAAGGTTCTACTTTGAATGCTGAAAGGACATTATACTGATATTCTAACAGTATTAAACTATACAGTAGTAGGCGGGAAATCATACACTTAGTCATAAACATTGGCAGATTGATGCTATTCTTTCACATAGGATAATACATTGACTGAACTCTGTGTAGTGACTAACCTATTGCCTATCTAATCCTTTTTAATGATAAATCAAATTCAGTGAAACGGGTTAATATGTGATCAGAAGTCTAAGTGACTGGGAATATTTAGAGATAAGAAGTTGCCTATAAAAATCGATAAGTGGTATTAACGACTTAATAAGCATCCAGTTTGTCACTATACAGTGATCAACCAATGTCTATAGCCTTATTCTACTGAGACAATCATGCCCTGGAGAGCTCATTAGTTATGGTAGGTAAATATGGAGCTAAATAACGCGGGACAATGTCCTCTGATGAGCACAAGTTCCCTCAAAGATTTCAGGTACTGCTTATTGACAAATGCAGAATAGTACAAAACATAGATCCAGAATTTCATTCCGACAACCTTTAACATAACTTTCTACATAAGATAATACACTAAATAATTTACAGTATCATCATATTTACATCAGTTAATGATGAATAGACTTATTTTGAGAATAGTCAAACATGATAAAAGATCAGTGAACATCTTAACTGGATTATTATGATTCAATGCATTTTAAGATACAAACCCTTCTTATTATTATCATTAAGTGTTGTAGAGATTGTTGACTTTAAATTTGACAACATTAACTGATTTCAGTTAGATTGTCGATGAAAATCATGAAGTACTAGAAGGTTACTTCATCTTAGAATGGTGTACCTTTGATAAGAAAAATATGTCAAATTCTATTTCATATAAAGTCTGCTATAACTATTGTTTTACATCATTATGTAATAGAACATTCACCAAACCATTTGTCTCATTACAATCTGCACTAAAACATTAAAAATCATAAGTTTCGACGATTATAGTAACTATGATGTTTAGTTCATTTAATAAGTTTTTATTAATTAAGAACATTAAACTAAGATGGAGATTGGTGGTCTTGACTGGTGGAGTTCAGACTTTTCTGGGGTGACAATAGGTGATCGGTGGGATACATCACAATTTGGTAAAAGTTAGAATTCTATTAATGGATGCAGTCCCAGTGGTGTATAGGTTTGGGTGTTTACCAACCTGAAAACCCTTAGCTTGATTCTTCTAGTGGAATCAAAGGTGTGTGTACTACTAAAGAATGTCATACTCGAACGAAACAGCTGTCCAATTTTCACTGGTTTTCAATAGTACTCTACTAACACCAGTCAATGATGAATCTAATCAACTAGACATAGACACTAAACATTATGAGATACAGTGGATTCATTTTCCTATGTTCATTAATTATTCCATATACTTACGACTAAATCTTGTAACTATGTAAAATGTTGGTTTATAAGTATCATATACGATGTAACACAGGCGTATAACAGTAATTTAGTTTCATTAGTGAATAACAATTATAATGACAATTTCAATTTACAAAAAGGAATAAGATAAATAGAAAGGGTTAGTTATGACGTAATCAGTGTTTAAAAAACATCTACCAGTTATTGCATTAACTGTCCATAAAATGATCAAAATCGATATCAATTACTAAAATTACCAATTAGGATAACATTGATGACAATAAAACATTAAGGTTTCGAGAAAAACAAAAAAAAACACAACAACTTGGAATGATAAATTGATAGAAGGTTATGCATTTTGATGAATAATGTAAGAAAGCACTTTGACTAGACATTACAAGTTCTATCATGATTACGTAAGAGTTGTTTGTGAAAGATGAAAAATAAGTTTAGAAATGTAAAGAAATAAAGTAAAATACAAAGATTTTTTTGATAAATAAAAAAAAAACAAGACCGATGGAAAACGATAAAGATGAAAGGAAAAGATGAAAGTTCAGCAGGAATTCGTTCATCATGGTAATTTCAGGTGAACCACGAATTCCATTATGCACATGAATTCAGTAAAGCAACACGTATTTCCTGGGATCATTAAGTAAATAATAATGAGGTTAAACGTTAGATATTATGAAAATATCTTAAATCAGCTGATATGATTGTAAATCATCATTGACTGAGGTGGTTGTGACGTGTGTTGTATATGACAAACCACTGTCTACCTAGCGAAGCCATACTGATAAGGCCCGAAATCGGTCACAGAAACGCACATAAATTCACTTTTTGTCCTCCTTTAAATCGTGATTTTAGAATTATTTCATAACACCCTCTCATTAAACTAACTCTTTCACGTGGTGCCATACTCCATCTTGCCACTCTTTTCATTATTATTGTCATTAAGTGAACGACTAGTTCTATTTATTTGGTGTTTATTATGATGTGCTGCTGAAGTGTGGCAAACTGGAACGTTGAATGCATTTTTTAGGTTCTATGTTATACTTACATTCATGCATACATAATTTCTGGTTTTTACGACGAGTTGTAGCCTCTTCTGTAAAACGTAGAAAGGTATCTTTGTTCTGAATACTTATTAATCGAAACGTAACACCTTGAATTACTGAGTGAACAGTCTCAATGATCTGTATTGCACAGGCATTAGTAGGTAATTTGAAGGCATTAGGTAATATGCTCAAAAGTCTTGAAATATAGGTGATGCGAGATATATACATGGTACATATAACTGGAGGTAAATAAGTGTGATCTGTTATCTGTGTTTGATTTGCTGAATAAGCGGTATTCGAAGTAGCTTATAATCAATAATGTAACAGGATATATAAGTTTTATGCTGGCCCGTAATCAGCTACTATTCTCTCTTTTCGAGGATCATTCCTTTTAAATCGATGATTAATGAATATATTTTCTACATTGATATATTGAGTTGGAATGCATTTTCTATGGCCTTTACAGGATAACTATTATCAACAGAAGTTCTAAGAGTGATTTCTAATTCATTGTTCAGTGAATCTTCAGAAAATTATCTGGTTGCTCATAACAGCAACATCCTAATATTAACCTCTTTTATAAGAAACAGGATAGCATCGATTAGAATGCAAATACTGACTTTCTATGAAGGTTTGTGCTTAATAGATTTTAAAATTGATCCATCTTCATTTCTTGATATCTTTAACTTCAAGGACTTATTGATACTTCTTTACTCATAGTATCGTATGAATTTCATGTTTAGATGAAGTGAATTGAAACAATTAAGTAAATGGAAGTCATAGTGTTTGTTATTACATACAATGAATGTGTCATCGACATACTTCAAGTATAGTAGTATTTGCCTTATCACATATTTGGAGTTAGTATTTTATATGTGTAGTACTGAAATTATCAATGAGTATAATATTATGGACAGACCATAGCTACACATTCTGTTTGTCAAAAGTATTCCCTAATGAACTGTAACTGCATACTTGTTATGCATATCAACAATAATTCTTCTAGTCTCTTCGTTACGAAGTTCATCATATCAACCTAGCTACATCCGATTACAAGGATTTTATCAATGACTTAAGAATTCATGTAATTTTTCGGTTAATTTGATACTCTTAATTCGTTCGACAATGTACCAAGTGTCTTTTAAACTATGTAATGCTAGTATTAGGATAAACTTGTATATTCCCGTTGATTTGTTATAGACTGAAGCTGGTCAGTCATTGTTGCTATACGTGCATCCTAAGCGGATTGCCTCGATATAGCAAATGCTAGTTTGAGTCCTAAAAATAATTAATTAAACTTTACGGAACTATTAAATGAAATAAAATTGTGAAGAATTAGAAGTGGAATTCAACAGAAGACTGAAGTGTGAGAAGTAATTTTGAGAAAGAGGAAAGGAGTAGATGACATTTCAATATAAACAATCATTCAAATAAAATGAATACAAATAATAGGATCATTACCTTAATGCCAACATAGAAACGACAATAAGATTGGTTTCTAATGCAAACATAAAGTTCCAGATTCATTCAATGAATATCTAATGACACTCCCCTGATGTTTAAATGACTTGAATATGGAGGCGTGTTAGTAGATAAGCAACGGAGTTATTAGACAGAATTAAATTAGACCTTTAGTTTGGTGATTAATCACACTTAATCGAATGTTCAATTATGGATATTCTAACAGATTTTCTCTCGTCATTGTGTAATAATACTGGGATATACTGGTTCCAAATGTGAACACTGGATATTGTGAATGTATTTTGTCACATATTGTTAAGTGAACTGGTAGATTTACATAGAAGCGTCTAAACGTATGAATTGGTACAGACACAAAGAATAGGTTCCAATCAATCAATTAATCAATGTCTGTTACTCCATGTGGAGCATATTCCACCGACCAGTATTCTTCAACCAATTCTTTTCTGTGCTTTCCTTCCCAGTTCTTTTCAAGTGCTTTCCATTCTCATTATGGTTGTCTCCAATTTACGTAGCAATGTGTTCTTTGTTCTTCCTGTTTTCCTTAGGCCTTTAGGATTCCGTGTTTGTGCTTCTCTTGTGACACAGTTTGATGATTTCCTTAATGTGTGTCCTATTTGATGCTTAGAAGAAACTTCTTATTTGTATTATACAATTTATGTGAAAATACTCTTCACTATTATTACGTTTAGGAGTACACTGTTGAAATAAGTTTGTCATATATGAATCACATAGTATTATTGATTTCGCCCAAATGTAATAAACTAATGAGTAACACATATATGCAAAGAATATTGTTTTTGATTAGATTATTCAACCATACAAATAAGATTAATCAACATGAAACAGATAGGCAGTATGCGGATTTACTCCTACAAACAACAGAATATGTTCCAACAACAACCAACTAGGTGTAAAACTACACTCGTTGATAGTTGCCAACAGTATCACAATTGTAGAGATCCTTTAATAAACCTACTAACCAAACAACATCGTAGTGATTTAAGAAGGCTGATAGAAAATGATCAATCAATCAATTAATCAATGTCTGTTACTCCATGTGGAGCATATTCCACCGACCAGTATTCTTCAACCAATTCTTTTCTGTGCTTTCCTTCCCAGTTCTTTTCAAGTGCTTTCCATTCTCATTATGGTTGTCTCCAATTTACGTAGCAATGTGTTCTTTGTTCTTCCTGTTTTCCTTAGGCCTTTAGGATTCCGTGTTTGTGCTTCTCTTGTGACACAGTTTGATGATTTCCTTAATGTGTGTCCTATTTGATGCTTAGAAGAAACTTCTTATTTGTATTATACAATTTATGTGAAAAATACTCCTTCACTATTATTACGTTAGGAGTTACACTGTTGAAATAAGTTTGTCATATATGAATCACATAGTATTATTGATTTCGCCCAAATGTAATAAACTAATGAGTAACACATATATGCAAAGAATATTGTTTTTGATTAGATTATTCAACCATACAAATAAGATTAATCAACATGAAACAGATAGGCAGTATGCGGATTTACTCCTACAAACAACAGAATATGTTCCAACAACAACCAACTAGGTGTAAAACTACACTCGTTGATAGTTGCCAACAGTATCACAATTGTAGAGATCCTTTAATAAACCTACTAACCAAACAACATCGTAGTGATTTAAGAAGGCTGATAGAAAATGATCAATCAATCAATTCTTGTTAGTCCCTATTTGGAGCGGAAGTCGCCGACCAGAATTCTCCATCCAACTCTGTCTTCATATCTCCTTCTCTTACTGTTACTGTCAAAAAGTTAAAACAGAATAATTTGGAGGTGGATAGAAATCATCAAGCTGAGTCACATGATAAGTACAAACTTCAAATCCCCATAGTGCTAGGGTTCTCGCGAATTAAATAAACACCTCGATACCTGCTAGCGAACTTATGACCAGCGACACAACAACAAGTAAGCTAAGCTATTCACAGCGCCTCAGCCCTGATAACTAGAGGAAGAAGTTCACAGGCAGCCCGGCAAACGGGATGACAATCACACATCTCATGCGTATAGATACAAAAAGAGAGAGCGTCCTTCAAATGTTACAAATAGCGTACTAAAATAAACGACGAACCAATAGGATTTAGCGTCCCACTAAGTGGGTAACACGAACTGAAGGTAAATAGGAAAATTTTTGGCGCGAAAACGAGAAATTTAAATTGACACAAATAAATTACAAAAGTAACAGGTTTACCAAGAGAATTCTGGGCATCTGACATCCCCAACACATAGCAAAAGAAAAAGAGGGGAATTAAAGAACACATTACATTGGGAATAAGAGGCAAACATAATTAGTGAAATGAATATCATTTACGAAGAACTGGAAAACAAGAAAAGTTGTTTATAGAATTCTGGTCAATTGGCTTCTACTCCAAAAAGGTTAACATGCATTGATTAGTTTATTATTCGATACATATATATACATAAATATTCCATCTAAATGTCAACATATTCATATCTTCTATCTTCTTAGTTTCAATGTGGAGAGATTACATTTCCGTTTAGGTTCTACTTAGTATTCCGTATTATTATTTCAGGAAGTAAAATAGAATGTTTGGTTAGAATTCACGTCAAATAATAAAAAAAGAAAAAGAAAATAGCATCAGTGATCAATTGTCTTCATTGAAAAATCGGTAGATTTTCATTTTTTTTTATTTTAAGAACAAAAAATTAATTTTTTTTCTTTTTTAGTTGAATAAACAGCTCATCAATGAAGTTAGTTAACTTAAAGTATTTTTGAAAGAATAATGAATAAAGTGAATAAGCTTAACTACATTACTAAATAACTCCTCCTGATGCTGATCTTAAACGAGGGTACAGGAGAAGTGTTAGGTACGGGGCTAGCATTCCCATCCAGGAAAACACAAGCTTGCTAAATAAATGCAAACCAGATTAAACAAACTAAACCATTTGAACTCTGCTTTGGGAGTAGAAGGTCCGTTCTGACGCCTTATGATGAAAGTTGAGATTCTTCGAAAGTCATGAAGCCGATGGCCTTTCTCTCAACCTGAGCTAACATTTTTATAGATACATGGAATGTTCGGACAATGTGGAAAAGAGGAAAGACCAACCAAATATTTACAGAAATGAAGAGATACAGCTAAACAGTGCTCGAAATCAGCGAGACATTCAAATCAAGCTGGACAGAAAACATTGACCACGAGAGAGGTGCTACATACTCCGGCCACGAAGAGGAAAATGCTCCTCGCACCCAAGGAATTGCTATGATGCTATCTAAAGAATCACATGTACCCAGGATCATCAAAGATCTTTCAAAACAATGAAGAAGGGGATTACAATAAATATTATCCAATGTTATGCACCCACCAACGACACCAACAACAAGGACAAAGATAAGTTTTACGATAGACTGCAATCATTTGGAAGCAGATATTAAAGGAATGAACAGCATCTGGAAACAGCTGGAAATGATTGCTCAGAACAGAGTTCAACGGAGAATATTGGTGAATGGCCTATCCTCCTCTGTGAGAGCTAACGGGGGTTAATAAGTAAGTAAATAAATTATAAAAATGTTTAAGGAGGGTAGTTGACTCATTCATTCATTCCAAATGATGACAGTTGTGGGATATGACTGCTTACTTTCACCCGTCTTCTGTTGATTGACTGGATTATAAAAATCCCAACATCTCAAAAAGAATGTAGAATACAGTAAACAATTTGGATGTAAATAGATTATTTCGATACACATAAGATGACCAAATTAGATCTACTATGTCACAAACAGCAACAAATGTAGGTAAAAATGAATAGTGTTGCAGCAAACTTTGATTTGCAGTGCAGTTCATTGTAAGAATTTTATATGATATTGACTATCTTTTCGGATACAACATAGTGTAGATAATCTCAATCGCATATCAATACTCCTCTACAAACAAACTATTTGACAAATATGGTACTGGTTACTAATTAGTGACTAATCACTAACTATTGTTTTAATGTTTGTACTTACATAATTCTAATTAATAGTTGCAAATAGTATTTTTCTTGAATATTTGTTAGTACTTACGGTATTATTTACATGCGATCATTGAACTAAAGGTAGCAGAGGGATGAGTAGAGGTGACCATCAACAGAACGTATTTTGCTATAGGCTGACATTAATTAAGAACACTTGTAAAATAGCAAATATAAAACAAAATAGCAATGTTATTATGTGTACATTGTTAATCGTTATGATGCATAAACTGACTAAATACAAAAAGTCATTTTCGAGTAACTAAGGTGAGATCTAACAATGTGCAATTTAAATGTGTTATGTAATGCGGTATAATACACAGTGACCTTGATAACTGTCAATCAGAATGCGGACAAGTCTGCCCCACGATTACTAGTCCCCAAAGCTAGAATAGAGAAAACAACAACTACGAGCCAACCAGACACAACCCAACCCAATCCAATTCCGGTCATATTGTGTTTCAATCATGCCTTTATATATACACAAATTCAAAACATACAGCAAACCAATTAGGTATTTTACACTAATACAAAACAGGAGAGATCGTGGCAGTGAATAGGGGTAACGTGCACACAGCTAACTAACTGTAGTCCATAGTAAGAGACAATATAATAATAGCAAATATACTGAACGGGAAAAATCGCAACACTACGGATCATCGTTGAACAATCAATTGAATGGAACTCGTCACTGTACATCAACTTCATTGATTATGAGAAGGCGTTTGACAGTGTAGATAGGAGAACACTATGGAAACTTCTTCGACACTACGGCGTACCAGAGAAACTCGTCAACATCATCCGGAACTCTTACGACGGAACACAGTGCAAAATTATGCATGGAGGACAACTGACAAATGCATTCCCAGTGAGGACCGGAGTCAGACAAGGTTGCCTGCTCTCACCTTTTCTCTTCCTCCTAGTGGTTGACTGGATCATAAAGACCTCCACATCTGAGGGGATGCACGGAATTCAATGGACAAATAGGAGGCAACTCAATGATTTGGACTTTGCGGATGATCTAGCTCTCTTAGCACATACACACCAACAGATGCAAGCAAAGACAACCAGTGTATCAGCAACTTCAGCATCAGTAGGCTTGAACATACATAAGGGAAAGAGCAAGATTCGTAAGTACAACACAGGGAGCACCAACCCAATTCAACTTGATTGAGAAACTGTGGAAGAAATGAATACTTTCACATATCTTGGGAGCATCATCGATGAACAACGAGGGTCCGATGCAGATGTAAAGACATGGATTGACAAAGCGAGGGCAGCATTCCTGCAGTTGAAAAAAAAAATGGAACTCGAAACAAATATCAACTAACCTCAATGTCAGACTCTTCAATTCGAACGTGAAGACAGTCCTGCTGTATGGAGCTGAAGCGTGGAGAATTACTGGAAACATCATCAGTGGGGTACAAGTATATATAAACGATTGTCTACGCAAGATACTAAATGTCCGTTGGCCGGAAATCATCAGCAACAGCTTGCTATGGGAGAGAACAATTCAACTGGTTTGTTCCAACGGAAGAGGAAATTAGAAAAAGATGTTGGAAATGGAGACGACAAACATTGTGGAAATCATTAGACTGCATCATGAGGCAAGCATTAACATGGAATCCTGCTGGGAAACGGAAAAGTGGAAGGCCAAAGAACACACTGCATCGAGAACTGGAAGCAGATACTAAAAGGATGAACAGCAACTGGAAACAATTGGAAAGGATTGCTCAAGACAGAGTTAAATGGAGAACCCTGGTGAGCGGCCTATGCTCCTCAGCTAGGAGTAACGGGCATAAGTAAGTATGTTAGTTTTAGAGGACTAATTCATTTATTCATATTGTGTGTAATGTTAACGTCACGTTGCTATTAATGTTACGTTCTTCTTACCCTATCCTTCCGTTCAGTCTGCCGGCATTTGTTCTTCCTCCCAGATCTTTTTGAATAAAACGTGGAGCATCCTTGCTGTTAGGTCGATATCAGACTTGACTGCTTCAGCTGGTATATTGTCCGGTCCTGCTTCTTTCCTGCATTTGATTTGTCTGATGGCCATCTTGATTTATTCTATCGTTGGTGGAGTGATATCTATCGGGAGATCTGTAGGTGCTGCTTCGATGTCCGGTGGGTGAATTCAGTGGAGCTGGCCTATTTAGGGGTTCCTCAAAGTGTTCTACCCACCTATTCTTCTGTTCTTGAATCTCAGTGAGTGTCTTGCCTTCTTTGTCCTTGACCGGTCGCTCTGGTTTACCATGTTTATCTGCCAGTTTCCTCGTTGTGTCGTATAGCTTTTTTATATTTCCTTCTCTTGCAGCTTTCTCCGCTGTTATTGCAAGGCCTTCGATGTATTTCCGTTTGTCGACTATAATGCTCTTCTTTACTTGCTTATTTGCTTCTGAGTATTCAGCTTGAGCCTTGATTTTCCCTGCTTTTGTTCGGATGTTGTTGATTTCTATCTTCTTGTTCTATGTACCTATAAAAATATTTGCTCTGGTTGTTAGAAGGGGGGCACCGGCCTCATGACTTCCGAAGAATTTCGGCTTTCATCATGAGGCGTCATAAACAATCCTTCTACTCCCAGGTCAGAGTTTAAATGTTTTAGTTAGCTTAATCTGGTTTGCGGTTTTTTTTAGCAAGTTTGGGTTTTACGGAATGGGGGTGCTAGCCCCATGTCCCACCCTCCTCCTTTACCCGGGCTTGAGACCGGCAGTAACCCTAGGAGAGCTACAGGTGGAGTTAGGATTCACTACGCCTTAGATGACAAGTAAGCGGTTGTTCATCAGAAGTGCACCATGTTACAATGCTTACCTATGGTATCCTAGCACTGTATACTTTGTTGTCGTTGGTTTTTTTTCAATTCATATCTTCATATAGTGTGAATTTATTAACAGTGTCTCTTTGCCGAAATCCTTGGATGTAGATAAACTCATATCATTCTGATCATGCCTGTAAACTGGTACGCTCTAATGTACTCAATGCTACTTGAGAATAAATCTATTCTTATTATTATGTTATTAATGCTGAATGTTCGGTAATTAATCATCATAGATGATTGATATTACGTTGTACGTATTCAACTAAATGCCAATAAGGAAGTGTGCATCCATAAAATGACAGCAGGTAAGGAGGTGTAAATTAAATAAACCGACTAATCGTCTTATGTTACAGTTCATTTCCTATTCATGAAGTAATCATTTACAGATTATATGAATTACTGTAAATATAAATATTACATAATACCATTAACAAACGAATTATATGTAGACTGATTATTTCGTAGGTTATGATTTATTGAGCGGCGTAATTTATCCACTCACTACAAATTGGCGTTGACTTGAAATAGTTGATCTGTTCTGTGTTATAGTAAGTTGCAGTTGATAGTGCTAAGCCGATAAATTCAGGGTACACAACTAGCGTACACGACCGTTTACAAATACCAGGAACTTTTAAATAATGCTTTTCGTACTTCTCCAAGTTTCAGCTTCATACAATATAATCGTCTTGACGATTATGTTGACAATTATGACTTTGATATTGGTTGACAGTTATTTGGCTTTCAACAATATTCTCCAATTTTAGGAACACATTCTTTGCGTAGACTTGTCTCGCTAATCCATGTCTTCGCATCTGCATAAAATTAGATCAACTACGTTGCGAATCATTGGTGTTACTACTCAGGTATGTATGAGTTTTCACATCATCCATCTCCTCCGTCAAATGTGATTTGGTCGATACTCTCTGTATATATCCAAAGATGCTACTTTTCCCCTTGTGAATCTTAAGGTCTACAGGTAGCTACAGAGACGGCCGCTACATTGCCTGTCTCCACCGTGATTTATTTCTGTTTGAGGTTTAGGATGGATAGGTCGGTCAGTCAAGATCATTTAATTATATCCAAGTTGTTGAGGTTTTTGTGTTGCAGTCAACCACGAGAAATAAAGTTGGAAGGGTGAGAGTAAACAACCATGTTGGACACCGGTCTTCATTTGAAATAAATAATCTGTGAGCTGCTCTCCGTGATAATTTTGCAACGTATTTCGTCGTACGAATCCTGATTGATAACGATTATCTTCCCAGTTATATTGTAGTTTCAAAGAGGGTTGAATAACGTTCTTCTATCGACACTATCAAATACTTTCTCCTAGTCACGAAAATCTATGTAAAGTGATGTGTTCCATTTAAATGATTGTTCAACAATAACCTGTAGTCCGGCAATTTAGTTGATGCCCGATCGATTCTTAAAGAATCTATCCTGTTAATCTGAAAGTTATAAATTTTATTCATTGATGTGAAAACAACCAGTCCTAAATAGAACAAAACACTCTTGCAAGATTCCACTTATCTGCTGTAATTCAACTTCATTCATACGTGTGAATTACCGTTGTATCGATGTTTTCAGCTCAGGATACATATATAGCAACAAAGACTAATCAATTCCTATCTTTATCAAAGTAATATCATTCTCATATTTGTTAATGAAAAACTTTTCTTTCACAACTATCCACCTAAACATTCATTTACGCAGTAATTTAGCTAATACAAATTGATGAAATACCTTACAATTGAGAAATAAGAAACCTTCCTAATCAATTAGTAAAGTGAATATATATATATATATATATATATATATATATATATATATACTAGATTACGTAATGTAAGTTTTAGACGAAACATAGTTACATAATACAATCACATACATACAGAACAATCAGTAAATGTTATGACGTGAAGAAAAGAAGAGTTTTAGGTGGGTGTGACGAACGCCAATCAGATGTGCCTAGTTGATAATGCACAACTGACCTAAGCCCACTCACCCCCAGGCTGGCAATAGAAGAACCAGAATTGGGAACCGGAAAACGGAGAAATGAGAACTGAGAACGTATTGTATTATAATTATGCCTTTATATATACATAAAACCAGACCACACAGTAAACCAATCAAGAATCTAACATTGATACAGAACAAAGGAAGTAGTGGCAGTGAATGGGGACAACTTGTACACAAGTAAGTAACTGTAGATTATAGTAACAAACAATATACTAAGAGTAAATATACTAAAAAGAAGGACTGGGCAAGGGAAACATAACAGTCGTAGAAATGAAATGATTACACTGTGCACAGTTGTAATAATTGAAATAATGTTCTAATGCATAATTCTCGAAGATAGTCAATCTTTGTTAGGTGCCCGGCATATCAGTAAATGACATATTCAACAAAATATCAATATCATGAAATATTTGATTTTGTTGATAATCAATAAATCATTATACACAGTCATATCAGTTTATATATAAGCCACTTGTAATCAGCTAGTTTCTTAAAGTTTAACGATTATATCTTCATAGCCAGTATCAACTTACACTCAATATTTATGAGAATGATTATTCTTAATTAGTTTAACATCATATTATATAGTACTTAATGTCAATCACTCTGCAATATATAATCGATAGAATTCAATCAGTAACAAAGAATTGGTAAAATGTCACTCACATAGATACTCTCAATGATTAATCAATATCTTATAAATCAAAAGTAATCAACCATAACATTGAAACCCGACTATTTCAAATTGGTAAGTGCAAATGAAAACAAAAGAAAATGAAACAGACAGAGTTTCAAAGAAGATTTTATTTCATGTAATGTTTAGGCTATTTCGAGGCAATCTACTCAGGATGAACATATAACAACAGAGGTTGACCAGTTTCATTCAACCAACCAACCAATCAGTCAATGCCTGTTACCCCACGTGGAGCATAGGCCCATGACCATCATCCACCAACCAACTATGTCTTCAAATCTCCTTCACTTCTAATTCTTTCCAAGTACTGTACATTGTCCAATTCCCGACACAATGTGTTATTGAGTCTTCCTATCTTCCTCTAGTTTGAAGGATTCCAAGTTAATGCTTGTATTATTATGTAGTTTGGTAATTTCCTCAATGTGTGACCTGTCCACCTCCAACAAACTTTCCTGATTTCTTCCATAACTGGATTTCAGATGGTTTGTTCTCTGCCACAGATGGTTTTTGCTGATGGTGTTTGGCCAATTGCACCGAAATATTTTGCTCAGACAGCTATTTATAAATACATGAAACTTTGAAACGATGCTTCACGTAGTTCTCCATGCAAGTTTTAGCTCCACTCAATAGAGCTGTCTTCACATTTGTATTGAAAATTTTAACTTGATCTTGGATGACAACTAGTAGAAGTTTCAGATTATTTTAGCTGTAGAAATGCTGCCCTTTCCTAACCCTGTCAATCCACGCATTAGACCCTCCTTCTTTATCTATGATGCTGCAGAGGTATGTAAAAATTTCTACATCCTTATATTGTCAGTCTTCACCTGTATTTGTTCCTATACGTGGAATAGAAAAGCTAGGTTGTACAAAATCCAAGTCATCTAGGTGCACCCATGTTGTCGACTGTATTCCTAGCTTTCTTTGAGATGTTGTTGTTTTCATGATCCAATCAACCACTAACAGTTCCAGTCCATAACAAATCATTGGATAGTTACAAATTCAACCTAAGATTTCATTACATTTATAAAACAATTAAAATGGATTTGTTATGATGCTACAAAATAAAAATTGTGTTTATAAATCTTTTTCAGAGATAATTCTATTGAGATATTCAAAAAAGAAATGAGTTAAGGCTTGTTAATCACTTTTGTTGCCATGTCAACATTTATGAACAAAATCTACCATGATACTTGTGGTATAATTTTCAGCATGACATTTATCTACCACCCACCCAACTAAAGGGACTCATCTTATTTTTGAAACAATAAAACATAAGTCATATTTATTACGTCACATTTTCTATGAAAATTTATCTTAAAGGTATCTGGATAACCCATTTACTATAATCAATTACATTACTGATAGGCTTTTCTTTCAAAAATTTGATTCCCTGGCGTAGTCGAAGATAATACATTGTTGTGGAGTTTCATACAAGTAGTAAAAAGTGTCTACTGTTCTCTGATTTGAATTGGTACTAGACCAGTAGCTAACTCGTATACTTTACAAAACATTGTAAATGGATTTCACTAAATCCAACTACTTTTTAACTTGTAATATCCTATCCTACACATGAAAAATTTTTCAAAACAAAAATACAATAAAGGAAATATAAACAATAAACAAATATGATAACGTAATGCTAGGGAGTAGGGGGATGTATAAAAGACAAACAAACAGATTCAGTTATCTAATCAATATGATATTACTGACTTTGAAATAAATGTAATCCAGGCAACATTTGGAACAAATAAATAACCTAGAAGAGTTTTAAAATATGACTGATAACATCGATAAAGAGAAAAGTCAGTGCATCTTTCAAAAGGGTTAGCTAACACTGTACTGATTCAGTACTGTAAAGAAACATCAGGAGAAATCAGAAGGTTACATAATAAGCATAATATAAAAGTTAATTATCATGCGAGACCATAAAATCTGTTCTGATGAAAGTCAATGATCGGATATTTAGAGAGGTAGAGTAAGATTGTGATTATGAAATCAAGTGCAGTGAGTGTAATGCGGATTACTTGTGTGACTCATTTAAACGGTTGAATTTTAGGGTTAAAGAACACAAACTACACTTAAAACATATTCTTATATCTTCGAAAAATCTAAGAATGTCCGGAAATAAATCAATGAATGCATTGCACACCTTAGAAATAGGCCGTAAAATTGACTTCGATGGTGGTAAAACACTATTGAAATGCTTCACCGAACAAAAAGAACAATTGATTAATGAATCTATGCATACACTACTAAACTTAAATAGAAGACAAAGAACACAGTTGGTCGTATAATATCAACTTTTGATAAACAAGAAAGCTTCACCGTTACCAATCACCTCATCAATCAGTCTGGCAACAACGACAACAGTGGTTGTTAATTAATGGATCATTGTACTAAATTTATCGCCATATATTTTATTTGACATTGTCTAATTAATGTCACTCACTATAATCGTTGGCATATTTCCTTATCAAATATGTTCTAAATATAGGCACTACTGATTAGTCCCAAACTATGACTAAGCATTTGTCTAGTGCTCCCTGATTTTCATTGGTACCTTAGCAACATCAACCTGTGATAAATTCACTCAATTAAACTTAATACCAGTCTCCACAAACCATCTCAATTCATATACGTTTATTTGTCTGTCTCTATCCATAACCTAGGGTTTAACTTGTCATTGTACAAAACAGCAATTAAAAGTAAGTAAACGCATCAACATGTACATACTTGTTACTTGATTAAATTTATACACACACACACACAGACACACCTTTACATCGGATCTCTAACACAATTTATTACATATGCCAAGTGGACAAATGGATTAGTTGATTGACCCTTAATATCTAACTTCGGGAATTTTGATTTTAATTAATTTACTCTAAAGTAGCTTAGATAAGACTGTCAGGTGAAATGTTCATTGAAATCTTTAAACTTCAATCGCTGAGACTATTTCAAATATAATTTATACAAATAAGAATTACACTAGATGGTTATGTAACATTTTTAACCGAAGTAAATGAATAAAAATGGGAATAGAATTAGTAGGCGGTAAATAAATGAAAGTAGCTGAAACTATGTCAACATCTCAAAAAGATTATTAAAGTTATTGTAAAGAAAAAATGAAACAACTTGAAGCAGGATTCAAAGAGGAGGGAGAGGAGTGAGAAGTAGTTTTAAGATAATGGCATGTTGGTAGATTAGGAAGAATTCAATATACAGACTTAAATTAGGCCTTTAGTTTGGTGATTAATCACACTTAATCGAATGTTCAATTATGGATATTCTAACAGATTTTCTCTCGTCATTGTGTAATAATACTGGGATATACTGGTTCCAAATGTGAACACTGGATATTGTGAATGTATTTTGTCACATATTGTTAAGTGAACTGGTAGATTTACATAGAAGCGTCTAAACGTATGAATTGGTACAGATACAAAGAATAGATTCCAATCAATCAATTAATCAATGTCTGTTACTCTATGTGGAGCATATTCCACCGACCAGTATTCTTCAACCAATTCTTTTCTGTGCTTTCCTTCCCAGTTCTTTTCAAGTGCTTTCCATTCTCATTATGGTTGTCTCCAGTTTCCGTAGCAATGTGTTCTTTGTTCTTCCTATTTTCCTTTGACCTTCAGGATTCCATATTAGTACATGTCTTGTGTCACAGTTTGATGATTTCCTCAACTCATATCTTATCCACCTCCAGCGTCTTTTCTTTATTTTTTTCATTAGCTAGAAGTTGATTTGTTTTCTACCCAGTGTTGAAATTTAGCAAATGTTTATCAGCTAATATTCATAGGCAAACAGTTTCTAAGTATTAAAGAAGCTTAGCCCACCTTAAGTTCCAGATTTATAAAAAGATTCTTCTTTAAAATGAAACTTCAAAATTATTTTCTATGTTTCTTTCATATTTTTATGTATGGTACGCATATGATATTAATTTTTAATATTGCTCTTCTAAGAAATTCTTATTCTTCCACAATAAATTTTTCCACGGAAGATTTTTCTTTATTCGAGTAGTATAATGATTGGATGAGATTTCACTTTTTGTAGAATGGCACTCAACGATGGGTATTAGTCAGTTGGTTACTTTATATTCATTTTCTAAGGTAACACCAATTTGTCTTGTCCGGAGTATATGTAGACACGCGATCAATGAACTTACTTTCGTACATATGATTAATTTTACACCTGAATGTTTGGTATATAGGGTGATTTGTTGATTGACATTCCCACTACAAATAAAGAATATTTCATCCACATGTCTTTTATATACCTTGGATTGGTTGATTATTGAACTAAACTGATTATTCATGAGTTTAAACATAAAATGGAGACCTTATTTGCAATTCTGATTTGTCTTCAGATGTTTCCTCTCTTAAAAACAGTCAAGAGAAGGAGCGATCATTTAGTAAACATTCTAGATAACATTTTAAGCACAGTTACAACATTAGAACAAACTAAGACAGTTTTCCACAATATTGAGTATTAATAATCAGTATGCTCTATCTGTCCAGGATAAAATTGGTTAGAGAATACTCATCGGTGGCTTATACTTTACGTAGACTAACAGACATTGATTGATTGATAATCTTTCTAGTGACTGCATCAGAGTGATAGTTTCAGTTCCTCATTAAAAGACCTAGGAAATAGATTTGAATCACTTGACCAGTAATACCAATGAGAAAGGTACCCCAGTATTGCATATTGTATGAAAAATTAGTAATGTTAATTAGAAAATTTCAACATAGTAGTCTAATGAACAAGCAGTCAATAAGAAAACCTAAGGCCCTTAGTTCAATCCCTTGTGCGTTATGCTCCTCGCTAATAAGATGTTCTATCATCTAAACAATCAACTTTCCATTGTTCCAATGTTCTCAGTAGTTGTGTAATGAAATAATAGAAAATTTTAACTTTTACAATACCCATAATATCGTATAATTAATACTTTCCTAGGGCAGAATCTACGATACACACTGCTGATGAGTCACATACTAAGAGGAAACTGCTGTCTAATTGCTGGAGATGTCAGATCCCCAGAATTCTCTTGGCAAACAAGTGAATTTTGTGATTTATTTGTGTGAATTTAAATTCTCGGTTTTTCGCCAAAAAGTTCTTTTTTCACCTTCAGTTTGTATTTCTCACCTAGTAATACGCTAAACTTTATTAGTACTTTATTTATGACATTCCAAGGATGGTCTGTTTTTGTATATATACGCATGAGATGTGTTGTTGTTCTCCGTTTGCCACACTGACTATGGAATTAACCCTTCTTGCTGACGTTGGACTTCTTCTTCTAGTTAACTGGGCTGGGGGGGGCGTTGAAATAGGTTAGCTTACCTGTTGTTATCTCTTTGGTCATACGTTCGCTAGCAGGTATCGAGGTGTTTTCCTTAATTCTTGAAAACCTGGCACCAATACTCCCTGGTCTTCACTGATACGTTGCCAACATCAATGTGTGATATATCCAATTAACAAAATTATATATATATATGTATATATATATCAAAGGAATGATTCTTTTGTTTGAATAATTGCTATGAAAGATGGTTACCAAGTGGTAGGCAAGATACCAAGCTTCACATAAGTTTCATACTATTCAGCATTCATTAAGATAGAGTATCTGTAATCTTGACAGAACTTATGCTGTCTAACAGATATGATCTTGAGTCACAATTTTACATCCTAAGTCTGTTAATATTGAGCTATTCAGGCAAAATGCCTTGTGAAGTTGGGTAACTTGTGGTCAAATTCTCTATTGTACATCGGTCCTCACAAGATAGTATGCATAGTTCGCTAATGAAAGCCAAATAGTGCAAAACTTAATTGAGTTAAAGTTTCCTTTTGATAGACTATTATACTCTATTTCATTTATTATTATTATTATTATATCGAATTTGTCATGATACCTAAGAGTCGCATTTCTAAAACATCTCACATAGAGATGAAGCTTCTGTTCTGTTGTCCTCAGCTTTTCAATCTAACTCTACCTCGTGTTAGCTGCTTAATGTTAGCCATCTTTAAAATTAAAAAATATCATTAATGTATATTCAGAATTTAGATGGAATATAAGTGTATATCGTTGGTTTCGTGTTGTTTGACGTTCATCAGTTCAATATTATCTTGTATGATAACAGAACAATTTAAACTCCACTGAAAATTAAATGTAACCAGATAGTCTTTGAAAATCAGGAATCGATGAACTGATATTTTGTCATAATGAGAAATTCCTTAAAAGTGTTTATTCACGACATTATCAGTGAGTGAATCCTAAACCTTCAGGTATGTAAATGATAGTTTCTTCTTAGCATTTAACAGATTGACAATTTGTATTATGCAATACAAAAGATTCCATAACAAATAAATACTATTGTAGACAAGAACAATAATAAATGTGCTATCTAGTTTAAAATGAAAGAAAGCGTAGTTATAACATAAAGAAGTTGAAAATCTTGTCAATATGCTAACAAAGACAATACAAAACAAAGAACAATGTATAACTTGATAAATTTTGTTCTAATAAAAATACCATTTAATATTAGGTTATGAAACACTAATAAATCACTTGACAACAAAGAATTAGGACTAATTTGATTCATTCTATCCACCCACCCTCACCCACCGTCACCCACAAGCTAATGAAGTAATTATTATAGGTAAAGTTGATGTGAGAAAGAAAAATAAACAGTTGGATAGAATAACATGATGATTCGTTTCATTTCGTTCAATTCTCATCAGCTATAACTTTTAATCTGGAATATTCTGAAATTATAGTAACAAAGAAGAAATTGAACATACTTATGGAGTGAAATTAGTCACATATAAGTATATGTGTTACATCATCATCATCATCGTCATCAACATCAACATCACAGATAGATGATGAGACCGAAATATTTTGAACTCAATACTAATTGTTGTGATTGAAAATATAATCGGTAGACAAAATCCTAGAATAACAGAAATTAATGAAGTTGAAGATTTTACAATTAGGGGGTTTGTAGAGATAGTTAACTGTCAATTTTGATTTTGATATCACGAATTGATCTGAATCAGACAACCATTGATCACCTGGAAGCACTGGACAGATGTTTTGTCCTAGTGTGGGACTCCTCAGAAGTGCGCATCCACGACCTCATAGATGGTCGAACCCAGGACCTTCTAGCTCCACGGCGAACACTTTAACATTGGACCACTGAATCGACTGCTAACGTCGATATTTCCAATTCAGCCATTTCGTGATACGTTGCGCGACTTTCTCTATGTCATCGGTGAGTTACTGTCTCACACCCGACACAGTTGAATTCTACCGGTCACGCATTCACACTAGATCTCCAGGAATTGACAGTTAACTATTTCTACAAACCCCCTAATTGTAATTAATATCAGCTCACTAGTGACTAGCTCCTTGAGGTAATTCCTGGGTTCGATCCCTGATGGGGTCGTGGATACGCGTTGCTGAGAAGTCCTATACTAGGACGAAACAGCTGTCCAGTGCTGCCAGGTGATCAATGGTTGTGTGATACAGATCAATTCGTGATATCCAGATCAAAATTGAAAGTTAAAGAGTATTAACTGATTGCATAACAGAGGTATGGATGCAAGTGTGTTTTGATTCAAATTCAATTCTTTACGAGATTGAAACAATGAAGTTGAAGTTAAAAGAGTTTAAAGATGATGTAATCGAAATAGGTAAAACGTTTTAAGAATAAAAACTGTATGATATAATTGAAGAATGTTAATATTACTATGGGAAGGAATGACTAACTACTGATTCTGTTTGATTGCAGAGGTTTGCTGTTACATGGCTGATGATAAATTTTAGTACGATAAAACTTGGTTGTTGATTGATTACTTTAAATTATTTTAAAGTATCAGTCGTGTATTGTCTTAAGATAGTACTTTTGAATGTTTTCGAATCGTTTATTCGAGGACTCTCTGAAATATGCTCCTAGAATTGAATGTAGGTTAGTTTCCAGTTTGCTGAAATGTAACTGCCATAGTAGATACACGTAAATTTATAGATGCAATTGACGGTAACACGAGAAAGGGCACCTAATAATCTTTGAATGTGATAAAAAACATATTGTTTTATATATAATAACCAGCTTGGTTATAGGATACATACTATTCAGTGCCGTTCTCAGTTCTAGGTTGATTATCACAAAAATGTCGTCACTTTCGAGTAGAAGTTGGAAGAGAATAGGTTTCTTTGTCATGCATAGGTTCATTTGGTTTATTCTCTTCAACTTTTTCATATTTCTCAATAAACCTATGTAGATATCCACCATTTTTTAAGCACTCTTTCTGACCATAATCGTAAGTTTCATTACTAACTTTCCAACAAATTCATAACCCTATGTAGGGTGAGGTACAGCATCACTTAATGTAAAGTTGAGTAGAGCTGTTACACTAAACCGGTTGGGTACAAAGTTGCGAAAGCTCTGTGTTTTTCATATATTTTTATCAATGTTTTACGTAATGATTTCTCTAACCTTATATGATTTGGCATCAATGTTTTGATTCACTTGGATAATATCATTTTCACTGTCATTGATTGGATTGTCTCGGTTACTCCTGGTGATAGGAATTTTGAAAATTGAGTTATTTTAAAAAATGACTTTATGTAATAACTCATTACAGTATATTTCCTCTGCAAAGATCTTTAGCAAAAGGTAAAGTTTCATTTGTGAAATGGTATAACCCACGTTTTGTCCTACACTACTTTGTATTGGTTCGTACTCTGGTTGGCTGTGCATACTTCCAGCCCTAAACAAGTCTTCTTGTTAATTAGTATATCATTGTTTATAACGAAGTTATCTATGTTAATACAAAAGGAACAACGATAAGGGAATTTATCCAGATGGCTAGAAAGTTGTTGTTCTCTAAAACTATTGTCGAGACGTATAAACTTTCTTAGTCGGTCAATAACTGCTGGAATGTTGTTTGTATAGACACCGGTGCATTAAACTATTGCCTATGCATTTTAAACCAACCCAGTCGTCTAAATATAATGTAGTCCTCAGGAGAACAAGTTTATTACTTATTGGCATCGACGTTTAATACGATCCCATACACTTTGAAAAGTAGCTTGAACAGTTTATTTTGTTCTTGTTACTGAAAAGTAATAACAGTGTGTTATGTATTACGAAAAATAGTGCCTTTAATAATTGATAGACAGTGTACGTACACGTTGTCCTCGAGACTACCAGTTCACAAGCTGCAATAGAAGGAAAACAACGATTGATGAGCTGACAGATAAAACTGTATTGTATTTCAATCATGCCTTCATACATACACAAAATCAGACCACACAGTGAACCAATTAGCGATTTTACACTAATATGAAACAGAAGATTGTGGCAGTGAATGGGGGGGGTAACTTATACACAAACCAATGAACTGTACTCCATAATAAGAGACAATATAATAACAGTAAATATACTAAACGGGAGGATATGGTAAAAGGAGCAAAATAATAGTAGAAATGTAATGTTTGCATTACTCACAACCAATATAAATGAATTAGTCCTCTATAACAGAGTTCTGGAAGTTTTTCACTCTTCAATGATCCGACATAAGACGGTTAAATTTATAAATTCTTACTGCTTACCGATTCTTCCTGTATCTTCCTTGCCTTTTTATATGTCCGTTTTATCATCAAGCGTTCATCAATTTTACCAACCTTACCATCATCATCATCTAACCACAGTTCAAAACTTTCCAGTGTGTCCGTACGCGAACTACGGCATTACGCATGTAAAATCATGGCTGTAAGTTGACCGGTATACCATAATGATGCCAAACTAAATATTGAATAGACCATTAGGCAGTGTACTAATACGAGGAATATTTTTCTTATAATCACCTTGCAACCATGGAAAAATGAGTTCGTTCTTATTAACTTCATATACTAACAAGGGTGACATAAGAAATTTAACCATCTCTTTTAAATTCACAAATTATTGTGGTCATTATTCTACGATGGTTATGTTAAAGACTTCTTCATAATAATATCCTATCTATTGTGAGTAAGATGTAATCATATCTTCCTTCAAACAACGGCAACGTTTGTCCATAATGTGCATTCTTAATTGAAATTCGTGGCAGACTTCATACCGACAGTATGTCACTGATGGGTCTTTTAGGATATTTTACGTGGTCATTTGACTATTTCTACTCATCGTTCCTTTATTAAACTGGTTTTATTTTTGTAAAAGAGCAAAAGATTTGTCAACGATCACTCAATCAATAAGGAAACGGTGTCTGTTATACCACATGGAACATAAGCCACCGACTAACAGTTTGCTACCAGTTCTGTCTTCAAATCTGCTTTACACACGATCTCAAATAATATTCATTCTTTTCATATCTTCCACCAATTTCAAAATCAATGTGTTCGTTTGTCTTCCTGTTTTCTATTGACTTTGATGATTTCAAGTTAATGTCTGCCTTGAAGATTTCTTCACTGTATGTTCTATTCATCTTTAGTGTAATTTTTCAATTTCTTCTGTTTGAGGTTAGTCTATTCTCTGCTACACTTGGTTGTTACTGATAATGTTTGTTCAAGAAATTCCAAGAATCTTATGTCGACAATTGTTTATAAATACTTGAATCATTTAAATGGTGGTTTTTGTATAAGTTGGATTGTGACTAGCAAGTGGAATGCAGGACGCGCATTCCATCCTATTTAGGATTCACCGGTTGGATGTAGCTGCATCCCAGTGTGAACATCAACATTCGGATGCAGGTACATCTAGCCGATGAGTCCCAAATAAAACGAAACGCGCTTCCTGGATTACATTTGCCTGTCACAATCTAATTTATATAATACTTGTGAAAAATTTGCTCTCAGGATGCACATATAGCAACAATGACTGACCAGCTTCAGTCTATAACTAATCGGCGGGAATATACAATTTCATTCTAATATTGATGATTTTTGTAGTTCGTTATGCTTCAACTCTATACAATAAAGCATTATCATATATTTAGACAATTAGATTAATACGTAAATCATTAACATAATAACTTATTACTTACAATACTACTTACATTTTCTGATACTCACCTATTGAATCAATATAATCATAAGACAGTAAACTACACATAATCATTTCTATAGACGTAGTACAAAGATACTATTTTATTCGTGATCACAATTTCTTTTTCAGTAAAGATACAAAAAGAATAAGTAGAATAGAAGAAGAAGAAGAAGAAGAAAAAAGACTTAGTGAAGTATACTTAAGGTTTGATAGAACTTATAAAAAATACACTTTAAGCTTGTACACTGTAGCAAAAAGAACTAATTGAAAAGGTAGTTGTTTCGTGATACATCGTCTAAGTAATTAGATACATTCATAAAATAACTTGTATTACTTCTACATAAGGAGTTATCATGATATATCTTCTACTTGTTAGTTGATAAAATTGTCTACATACCTCAGAATTCGAACACTTAGAGCTTTGAAGTTATGAATCAGAATAGTTGGGACCTTATTAATGATTGTATACTACTACAGGTTTATATATTAACGCGTAGAGTATGTTCAACAAACGGTTTTATTTTGGTTAGATATAAACATTTATAAACAGCTGTCTGCACAAGTTGTTACGTCGCTTCAATTGGCCAGATCAACAACAAAATTTTGTGACAGAGTACAAAGCAACTTCCACCCTCGGAATTAGGAAAACAACGCTAGAGGTGGATAGTTTATACAATTATTAAACTGCGTCACAAGACAAACACTAACATGAGATCTTCAAGCTTAAAAGAAGAGGGGAAGAACAAAGAAAGCATTATGCTGTAAGTTGGAGGCATACATGAAAAGTATGCATAGTACATGAGAAGAAGTGAAAGGGAAAGAGATTTGTGGACAGAGTTGGTTATAGAATGCTGGTCGGCGGCCTATACTCCACATGGGGTAACAGGCATGAATTGATTGATTTAATGCTTAACAGTTAGTTGGCTATATTCACTACCATTGTGATTATGTATTACTTACGAAATAATCTAAACACTATAAGTTAATATTCCATATAAACTTCCTCCCGTCTCCTTTTTTAAGAGTCTATACTCGTTTAAAACCACAAGCGATCAGATAAAATACGACAATCTTTAATAACTAGAAATTAAAAAAACCAATCAAATTGGTTTCATTAAATCAGTCTTGACTACTATCTTTAGTCAGACTAAGTAGTTACTAAGTAGTTTAAAAAATGTTAATTGTTTTCATTTACATGATACATAACATCTACGTTTATTATTTAATATTATTCTTTTTTAGATGATTGTTTTGTTTATGCCGATGGAAATCAACTAAGGTACTGCTTTGTACATACGACATACATATACATTAAAATTGATGAACAATGAAACTGGGTTTCGAGGAGATTTTTGAACATTAATTTAATACCACAAACTGGTCTGAGTTTGATAATAATCAAAGTCTTGAAACTGCCACTGGTCAACTGTTACGTTCTAGTATGGGAAATGTCGACAGTAGAAATTCATGATTATAGTATGGAATTGATTAAGTGGCTTCATGTCTGAGATAAATGACTAGTCGTTAGATTACTGAGCTGGATGATATCCAACGTTTGGTAGTTGTAACCTCATCTAATTCACAATATATCTGAAAGGATTCATTGGTTGTTATCTGTAGGTAATTACTGCACCTTTCATATAGCTGAACTCCACTTCACATGTCCTCTCATTAGGGCTCTACAAATAAGGTTTCAATTATATCGTAGTACTATCAGAAGTTTACAAATACTGAAACTACCACAATGTTGGCTATTTATTTTAGTCAGACAGTATTTATTAACCAATCAATCAATCAATGCCTGTTATACCATGTAAAGCATAGGCTGCCCACCAGCATTCTCGAACCAACTCTGTCCTGGGTTTTCCATTGCAGCTGTTATTAAGTGTAATTCATTCTATTCATGTCTGTCTCCAATCCCAGAAGCAGTGTTCTTGGGTCTTCATTTTTTTCTTTCCCTTTGAAGATTCCAAGCTAGTGTTTGTCTTGTGACACAGTTTGATTATTTTTTCAGTGTGTGTCCTATCCGACTCCAGCATTTTTTCCTAATTTTTTCTTCAGCTGTAAGTTAACATGTCCCCTGCAATAACAGTTTCTTGTTGATGGCAAGTGGCCAGCGAATCCAAAGTATCATACACAAACAGTTGCTTATAAATACTTGTATTTTTGAAGGATGCTTTTTGTAGTTCTTCGAGTTTCAGCTCCACACAACAGAACTGTCTTCACATTTGTATTGAAAATTTTGACTTTAATACTGGCTGACATTTGGTTTGAGTCCCAAGTGTTTTGTAGTTGTAGAAATGTTGCCCTTGCTTTTCTTGCCAATCCGCGCCCCTACATTTGCATCAGACTCAATAATGTTCTCCAATACACCCTGTCGAGTAAATTTTTCATAGCAAAGGAAGTTGATATAAAGTGGTGAATTCCATTCAATTGATTGCTCAACAATGAACCGTAGAGCTGCCATCTGATTAGTACTCGATTAGTCTTTACGGAATCCATCCAGTTGACCTCCAAGTTTGGAGTCGACTGGATATTTCAGTCAGTTCAATAACACTCTGTTGAAGACTTTCCGTGGTATTGAAAGTAGTGTAATGTCTCTGTAGTTCTTGCAACTGCCAGGACCACCTTTCTTTGGTACCTTGATGAGGCACCCCTCTTTCCAGTCTGCTGGCACTTGTTCTCCATGTGGAGTATCTTTGCAGTTGCTTCTATATCTATCTGCTGTGTCTCCTCTGGTATGTTGTCTGGTCCTGCTGACTTACCACTCTCGATTTGACACTCAGATGGCCATGTTGAATTCTTCGACTGTTGGTGGGTCGGTGTTTATAAGGAGATCCGCGGCTACTGGAGGGGTCAGTGTGGCTGATCTATTTCGAAGTGCTCTACCCACTTTTTTCATTGTTCATGCACTTCAGTGATTTGTTTGACAGCCTTCCTCTTGACTGGCCTTTCTGGCTTACTGAATTTTCGAGCTAGCTTTTTCGTTGGATTGCATAGGTGTCTCATATTTCCTTTTGGTGCAGTATTCCCCATCGTTATTGCTACGTCATCAACATATTTCCGTTAATCCAACCTAATACTTCTCTTCACTTATTTGTTGATGTCAGTGCATTCGGCCTGCGCCTTGGCTTACTATGTTCTTGTCTGGCTGTTAATAATAGCTACATTTCTGCTCCTCCTTTCTTGGATCTTGTCGAGATTACCAACAGAAATCCATTTTTTATGGTATTATTCCTTGGGACCCGAAACCTCCTGACATGTTGAAGTTATTGTTTCTTTAATCTTTTCCCAGTTGTCTTCCATACTACTTTAACCTTCTTCTAGTTGATCATGAAATGTCTGGAACTTATTATTGAGAGTTATTTTGAATTCGTTGCTTTTGTTTGCATCCCGGAGAAGGGCTATATTAAACTTTTGTAATACTGATGTCTTACCTGTCCAGTTCTTCTTCAGCTACAGTATCGTTTTAGCCACCACCAAATGGTGATCGGAAGCTATGTCAACTCCTCTTCCTGCTTTTACATCTTCTATAGTCTTTCTAAACTTCTTATTGATGCAGATGTGGTCGATTTGGTTCTCCATAATGTGGTCCGGTAAAACCCATGTAGTTTCGTGTGTACGTTTGTGGTAGAATATGGTGCCACCTATAATCATTTTGTTGAAGGCACATAGGTTAGCAAACCTCTCACCGTTTTCGTTCCTTTCTCCCACTTCTTGTTGTCCTGTGATGTCTTCATACCCGGTGTTGTCCATTCCAACCTTGGCGGTGATGCCTCCCATTAGAATGGTCAAATCCTTGGTTGAAAATGTATCGACGAACTGGTCTTTGTCCTTTTCGTGTCTGTTGTTGGTGGATGTGTAGAACTGGAGGACATTCATTGTAATCCCTTTCTTCCTTGTATTGGAGGATGCTTTTATGATCCTAGGTCTATGAGGTTCCTATCCTATAACAGCCATAAATGCTTCTTGGGACAGAATTAGTGCTCTTCCTTGTGTATGTGGGGCATTTTCTTCTTCGTGGTTGGAGTATAAAGTATTTATCCTGGGGGCAACCTTTATTGTTCAGCTTGTAACCAATGGGTTTGGCTTATTCCAAGTACCTTCAAATTGTATTTTTTCATTTCTTCAACTAGTTGCATGCTTCCCCTTCTCTCCCACATCGTGCGAGCATTCCACATACTTATATTAATTGTTGCTTTGGTTGTCAAACGGAGAATCGGCCTAGTGGCTTCCGAAGAAACTCAGCTCTCACTATGAGGCATCATAATTCTTCGAAATGAAGTCATTCCACTTCACAGAGAAGAGTTAAAATCATTAAAAACGTTTTTACTGTTTAGAATATTTTTAGCTAGGTTATTTTTTAGGAGATGGGGTTTCTGACTGCATGCCCAACCCTTCTCCTTTATCTGGGCTTGGGACCAAAAACAACTCTACAGGGGGGCCTTGGGTGGAGTTAGTATTTCGTAAAGATAAACCAAATAAAAATGATGATAAAAATAACTGCATGATAAAGTGTAGAGGTCGTGGTTACCACCCCGACATAATGATCTTTGTACTGTATATTTCTTTGTTGGTGTGTGTCCTGGATGTTAGAATGTACTGTACTATTGAAGTTTGGCACGTGGTGTGATCTACAATGTTGGATTCTTTTGGGTTCAAATTTATATATACTGCATCTTCATTCTGGAATTCCAAATGATACACTTATCCTGCGGCTGTCATATGTGCACGAGTCATTGTAATTGACGATGTTGGAATTATTAATAGTATATATTTAGTTGTTCAACCTAATAGTGCTATGAATCCAACTGTACAACCAGAACCTAACAGAAATTAATTCAAACTGATACTAATTAGAAAAAGATCTACGAGAAGGTTAGTATTAGCTACGAAAACAATCAGGGAGTTAATAGCCATGACAAAATGAGTATATGGAGATGTTCTCCCAGTTAGTATTGTTTCGCTTTGAATCGATAGATAGCTAAGCTCCAGGCAGTACATAAGCTTTTGATTTGTATACTTTTAGTGCTGACTCGTTTGAGTCAATGGGTGATTTGGAAAGATGATTCTGATGACACGATTTGACCAGAAGTTACTAAGTGTTCCAGAATAAAGCACTTAATTGACATGAAAACACCTTTGAACAACATGGCTGGATAGTATTTAAAGATATATCTGGAAAGAGCTCACTTTGTACTGTTGATGTAACTTAGTTTACAACCGTAAGTAAATTTATCTAAACAGACATATGTCACTCAAACCGGTAACTTGTTTCCGATTCAGTCAAAACTCAAAGTCCTAATAAAAACAATAGGTAGCTGAGTAGAATCTTTTACAGAGTAGTCTGGAGTTTACTTTTCAAGATCATGTCACGTATCGTCTTGGAATTTTATATTCATAAAAAGGATTTTTCTTTGGCATGGTCAATATTCTTACATGACATAGTTTGGCTTTAGGGTTGTGTAATTTAACATTGAATGATGGTTGTTAATGTTAGGTACTTGATGTAGTTTGTTTAACTTAGTCTTATTTACATCATCAATACATAAACCTATACCTCTGAGTCAAATAAGTTGCCATCTCTTTTCATAAGTACCTGATTATGAAAACGTATGTATTGTTGACTGTAGGTTGATTTCCTGAACAGTTATCTTTATAATGACCAGTCATGTTTTCCATTTAGTAAAATGTAGAGTAAGTAGAATTCTGAGTTCAATGTTAATAACTGTTAAACTCTTTCGTTGAGCTGAATGTTTCAATCTCTTCACCTTAAGACACAATGATTTCACTAGAGTAAGATCAAAGATTTTAACAGTAAGCTATTGTTCAGCTGAATGATGGCGGTAATTTACCGTTAGTTTTGGACTGAATCTCGACGATATCAAAGGTCCTCACTGTCAAAGTTTCATATGTTAAGACAAAACAGTGTTAATACTCACACTGAGACATTTAGCATATTAGTCTTAAATAGAAAAGAACCTGCGTTATGGATTCCGCTTTCCAGCCACAATCCAACTTAAATAATACTTGTGAGCTATTGCTGAATAGAGGTAATCCGAGCAGTATGCAGGACAAATCAACGAGTAGATTCACATCCTTTCAAATTATTATACTGACGCTTTCAATGAAATCACTGTCTTACTTCAATCATCAAAGTCACAATATTTATATCTATAAACACAGTTAATTTAACTTCTTATCATATCATGGATTTCATCCATGAATATCAATTAGTATTCAGTGGTGACAGCTATCTCTTTTTCTTTCTCTCTGAAATACTGTCACTTACATTAAGTTGTACAATTGTAATTTCCAGCAAAATATCTTGACAATTTACTTTAAATATGAACAATTCATCTGATATTACAAAATAGTTAACTGAAATCATATAGTTCAATTGAGATGGTTGTGGAGATTGGTTATTTATTTGATTGAATATGTCACAGAGTGATGTTGGCAGGGTACGATTGAAAACCAGGAAGCATTGGACAGCTGTTTTGTCTTAGTATGTGAAACTTTGACTGTGAGGACCCGTGATTTTGTCGAAATTCAACTCGAAACTAACGCTAAACTATCGCCATCATTAAGCTGACCAATATTTAGTTGTAGAATTTCTAGGTCAATCAATTTATGATGAAGTGTGTCTACTAGTCAACTCTAGTGGACAGCTGAGGAGTTCCACACTAAAACGAAACAGCTGTCTAGTGCTCCCTGGTTTTCAGTGCTACACTGACAACATCAATCTGTGACATATTCAATGAATTCATATAGCCAGTCAAAATTCTTCTCAATGGTTACTTTATTGGCGATTTGTTTGATTTTGTGAATTCTGTATATTAAATTGATTTAATAGGAAGAAGATACTGGTTCACTGTATACAAAGGTCCTTCTCATAGAGAGACTATCTGCTTCCTATTTAATCATACTGGAAACAGTAACCACAAGGATGACATTTAAAACATCATCGGAATAAGTTACTATTTCTATGTACCCTTATTATGTAGTTCAAATTTTGTAATGAATTTTACAGATAAAGTGATGATGTAACACTATTGTTACTATAGGGCCCTACTCTAGCCGATTAATGCAACTTGACCAAATTTATAACACGGTACTTATACTAAAATCAACATTCATCCATAAATGGAATATTTTGATGATGCCATCATCAGGTGTGACGACAATAATGGGCTCAATGCTATCACGCGAAAGTTCAGTTGTTTCCATTCAGTCATTTAGGATAATTTTAGAACCATAACTATACACGAAATTTCATTTTATGGATGTTTTATTAAAAAGAAGGCTAGAATGTATTGTTAATATCAATATACAGGAAACCATCCTGGAATGTCCAGTACATGGCTTTTCAGAATCATGTTCATCTGACGACAAAGAGGGATCTAATAGACATTCTGTTTTAAACAGCCAGACTTATCTACAGTTAATAAATCATTAGCGACAAACTAGAAAATTGTAATTGCTAAGAGAAATATATTGCCAAAGAATCAAAGGAGAGGATTGCTTACAGTTCCAAAGATAGTAATTTTTATAAACGTTTAATTCAACAGAGACATCACAGTAACAATTATATTCCTGAACTCTCTAAAGAAAGTTTTCTACTTATCTAAATCTCTTATTACCGTTAACAGATGACCTATCATTCGAGTATGTATAATAGATTATTTTCAGATTTGTGCCATATCAATATACACTGACTGTACAAATCATAATCTCTTAAAGATCATCTACAAGTATTATTCTACTTGGTTGTCTAGAATGATTATACAAGGTTATCACCAACTTAATCTTAGAAGAACATCATGTTAATTCCTGTGATGTTGTTCCACATGAAGTTTATTTCATAGTTATTCATATAGTGAAAGTAAGCGATTTAAAGGGATTACAAATCAAAAAGTTACATAATACAGAGTCAATAAGCATTCACAGTTTCATCACTAATCTCTATGTACATAAGATGATATTCAATCTGTAATTGTACAATGACCTTAACTTTCTTCTTTTTCTTACTAATTGATTATTATCATGCTATTCTCCTTCTGTTTTTCTTTTCATAACTATCACTAATTATTCATTATTACGACAATTATTATTATAGTTCATTTGGGATGGTTATTTTTATGGAGATTGGTTATTTATTTGATTGAATATATCACAGATTGATGATGACAGGGTACCATTGAAAACTAGGGAACACTGCACAGCTGTTTCGTTCTAGTTTGGAACTCCTCAGCAATGCGCACCTCGTAATCCGCTCCAGGAACTTCAGGTTGACGGTAAACGCCTAACCGTCTGCACCACTGGGTGACATATTCAATCAAATAAATAAACAATCTCCACAAAAATAATCATCGCGATTGAACTATAATAATAAGCTTACTAGTGACTAACTCCAAGATGTTCCTGAAGCTCTGGTGAGAAGTCGTGACTGGGAGAGTTCAGACTTTTTAGGAGTGAGACAGTTATCACTAATGACAATGGATGTTCGTCGCGCTATATATTAGAAACTGAAGGACGTGGGAATTCTACTAGTGTATGCCGACCGAGTGGTACAGAGGGTTAGGTGTTCGCCAACATGAAACCTTTGGGGGAGGCGGAATCTAGGGTGCACAGTTCCGAGGAGTTCCACACTAGTTTTCAAAGGTACCCTGCCAACATCAATATGTGATAAATTCGATCACATAATAAATAGATTTGGTTTGTTTATCTTTTATTCTTCTAACCTTCTTAAGGACTAGGACTAACGGACAAGTAGTTATACATTGAACAAACGCCTTTGTATCTGAATTTCCAGATACTGGTTCCAATGAAGATTACTGTCGCCGCATATCGTTGCAGGCCTTAGCTCACATTATAATAAAAAAAGCTTATTAAGCTTAGTTTAATGTTCATATTTTATTCACCTTAGTTCATCAGAAGTTTTTATTATGAACCCTATTATGTAATGCTTTGATAAATTCATACACTACTCTATGCACATCGTTTAGTTTTCTACTCCTAATGCGTATTTATTGTTCGTCTGCACTCTTTGCTTTTGTCTTATTCTTTCTAATAGTAAATGAATACGAATGTTTTATGAGAAACATCTGGAGAACAAGAATCATGCTGCAGATGTATGGACACAGAACTACTGTCAGGTTTTTTGGTAATGATTCCTATCATGACTGTTGTCACTGTAGATGGTAATAGGCTGTAGTTCACATTATGACAATCATATAATAGACTGTTTTTAGTTCTTTGAAAATATTAATTATTAAAACTATCGTCTTACCATTGTTTAACTTATCAAGTTTATCTTTTCCTTCAAATCATTTTCATTTCATTGTACCGCCTTAAAAAAAACTAAATAGATTCATATGCCTTTCTAGAATACAATGCATTATTCAGTATTCTTTAAGCATTTCAATGAGTTCACTGGTATATTACATAACTTAACTTCATATTACTTCATCTAATCATTATGTCACTTTAAGTTAGTTTGACTATGGTGTATATTCATGCTTATCATTTCATCTAGGCGCCATGATTAGACAAGTTGTAATTTGTGATTTATTCATGAAATGGATCAAGATTGACTGTTGTTTTAAGTTAAAATAAGTAAAGGAACTAAAGAAATTAATAGATGAGATCACAAATTATCACTAGGTAACATGATACAGTATATGCATAGCATGTTGGAAGTAAGACAAGAATAGTGAATGATGTAGAATGTTATGAATTGGCTTAACTTGTAGAGTCACTTTAGTAGTTTATCAATGAGAAGTAATAACACATTGCATAGTTCACTTTCATAAAAAACTTGTGCTGACGAAATCGTCCAAAGTGATGATAAACTCTTCATAGTTATACCTTCTAGATCAAAGAATACAGTATAATCAGAACCATTTTCCTGAACCACAAATGTTCTTTGTCGTCACATGTAATAGTATTTTTTATTTCAGACCAATGAACTTGCTTGTTATGATATTATTTGAGATTGGTAGGAAACATACTGTATATGAATATATAAATGAGCGAGCCAGTTATATTGGATGCACTGCTCAGCAAATACATCACCGTATTCCTGATAATCACTCTACATAGATGACAAAAGGATAAATTAGGATTACAAAAGCTCTTTATGTAGACCCCTGGTTGACTCTGGTTACAATGTGGTTTCTGAGAAAGGGTTCAAAGTCATATACAG
Organism: Schistosoma mekongi; assembly: GCA_034768735.1. NCBI lineage: Eukaryota > Metazoa > Platyhelminthes > Trematoda > Strigeidida > Schistosomatidae > Schistosoma > Schistosoma mekongi. The sequence continues at coordinate 83,980,957 of CM068305.1, forward strand.
TATTCTGTCTCACTAGTTCTATGGATCTAGAATGCATATTTTATTAACAGTAAAAGTCATAGTAATATATTTGTGCAAACCTAAGTTGTTGTTGTCCTTCCTTTCAATTTAACCTGGCCTTCTGCATAACTTCTTACTTTTCTAAAAACACGTTGAATCCGACGTAATCTCAGATTTATTTCAACGCTACATAATTTGTTTGATAGTATTGTTTCATGTTCAATCAATAAACTTCAACCTCTGCACAACTACTATTTCATTTTATTGTTTTGTTAGGCATCATTACCAAGGTTAGAGTTGCACAAACTTATTTAAGAATGTTATATTTTGTGAAAGCTTATCAGCGTTGCCTATGTAATGGGTTTTGTTTTGTATTAACAGGCGACTAATACGCCCGTTAAACAAATGTGACTGACTGGAACGCGGTAGCGTTTGGCACAAAACAAAATGAATTCGAATTCCATTGTGAACATCAACATTCGGATGCAGGTACATTCGGCCGGCGAGTCCTAAATAGAACGAAATGCGCATCCTGAATTCCACTTGACGGTCACAATCAAACTTAAATCACCATTTACTTGATATTGATTTTCACTTCAAATAAAAAAGTTCATATTAATGTAGGACTTTGATGACATATCAATTAGGAGAAATACATTTCTTCACTTATTTCTTTCAAATACATAAACCGACTACCAGATATACAGAGTATGTAATTCATCATTTTGAGTTTACTTGTTCACTTGGTCAAATATACCAAAGCTTAATCTTAACTTTAGCTTCATGGTTTTACTCAGATTCACCATAATCCGTCTGAGTGTTCAAGGTTGAGATAAGTCAAACAAGTAATAAACTATTGAGTTTGGCATTACAAATTGGCTTCAGTTAAACAATCATTAAAAACTAGAAGATAACACCGAATAAATATTTCAACTTAGTATGAGACTCTTTAATAGCGCAAATCTACAACTTTACCAGGTACTTGAGTTCATCATCTTTATGTTCGATTATTTTCCTATCGAAGCTCTGATTATCCCTCCCCCCCTTCCTAACTAGAACTAATCTTTTGTGTTTCTATCATTATCACTATCTACCCAAGATTTCCTAATTTATTCCTTCTACTCTGAATATATATTCCTATAAAGCTTCTTGTTCTCATCTCTTAGTGTATATTTCATGTTTTTAATAGTAAGTACTGATCATCATATTTGTATGATAGTAAAAACAATGCTGACATTGTTCATAATCTTGCTAAATAGTAAATAATTAAACAACATGATATGTCAATTTTTGATATCACGAACTGATCTGAATCAGACAACCATTGATCACCTGGAAGTACTGGACAGCTGTTTCGTCCTAGTATGGGACTCCGCAGTAGTGCGCATCCACGACCCCATCGGGGGTCGAACCCAGGACCTTCTGGCTTGGCGGTGTGAGGCAGTAACTCACCAATGGTATAGAGGAGGTCGCGCAACGTATCACGAATTGGCTGAATTGGAAATATCAACGTTAGCAGTCGATTCAGTGGTCTAATGGTAAAGCGTTTTCCGCGAAGCCAGAAGGTCCTTGGTTAGACCCCCGATGGGGTCGTGGATGCGCACTACTGAGGAGTCCCATACTAGGACGAAACAGCTGTCCAATGCTTCCAGGTGATCAATGGTTGTCTGATTCAGATCAATTCGTGATATCAAAAATTGAAATTAACAGTTAACTATCTCTACAAACTCCCCTAATTGTAACATGATATGTATTATACGTTACCATAATCGTTCCTATTAAAAAACTTAAAATAGTACTTCTCAAAAAATTTATCAGTATCATATTATCCCACCCCCCGCCTCTCGTTTTCCTACCTTCCCTTCCCTTGGTAATTTTAATTTGCGTGACATTTAACTTCCTGCTTTCATTCTTGTTTGTTTTTTTTTGTTTATTGAGTTTTACTCATTTCAACTTCGTTAATACTCACATTCATCGTTATAGTTATTGTCATTTTTACGTCTTGACAACAGAATTCACTTTTTCTTAAATAAATGGTCTTCATGGATAATATTTTACTCTTAGAAATTTTTCATCTAGATACTAACTGTGATGTTCAATAGTCAAATTATTCTCATTACAATCGAATTCAGATTCTACACTTATTCTAGTTGAATTGGGTAAGGTACCATTTTGAAACTACGGAGGGGAGGGCGTTAAATGGATATTTCAATGTGGTATAGATCATTTCATTGAGAGTGTTCATCTTCCACATCATCAGGATATTCAACATACAGTGTTTAAAGTTACATAATGAGCACTTAATCATCAGTACTAGTGGGTCACTCACTAATGAATTGTAGGAACTGTACTTCAATCAATTCGTGATAATATTCGATACATTTTATTCTTGTTTTATCCAAATGTTTAAGTAGGAAAAATGTTTAACGTAACTTATAATTCCGATAAACAAACGTTATAGACGTGACTAATCATAGGCAAGTAATTAGCTTTGAGGTTATTCTGCATAAGTTAATCGAAGTGATACTGTCACTCCTGACCGGTTGATAAGTAGTTTAAATCCCGGTTTATTGAATTATTGTTGTGGATCTGAAATGTGCTATAATAATTGCCTAATGTTGAGAGACCGAGTAGTGGTGTTTCGTTGCAACGGTTGCTAAGGTATTTGAATCAGATTACAATTTAAGGTTTGGTTTCCAATATGGTTAAAGATTAAGGTTGCGTTTGGGTAAAACGTAAGGAGTAGATACGGGTTAGAATTATTTTAGAATGTGATTCTTAACACAGGTGGACATCGTGTCTCAACTATTTAAATCTCCATCCCTTGCAATTAACAACAGTATTACAGTGTCATTATTACATTTCATATGTAGTAAATTTCAATTGCATTCATATGAAAACCTATTATTTTTCTTTGATAGATTATGATAGGCTTATTTTATTCAAGGGTACGTTTTTAGGTTCGTTCCCCTCAACAATGAATCATGTTTGCCGGAAACTTTTAAATATTGTTATTAACTTAAGTTAAATATATTGTATCTCCATCTGTGAAAGCGGTGTTTTAGGTGAACAGGTGATTAAACTTTCTTAGTTGGAGAAATAACAAACCCTTGAGCGTAATAACATAAAACTTCATTTTAATTCGTTCTCATCAGTTGGGAATAGCCTACAACATTTCATAATTAAAATATATAAGTGTATCGCTAGTTGACTGAATTAGAAATATCAAACATTGGGAATTAGTTTTATATAAGTTGGATTGTGACTGGCAAGTGGGATCCAGGAGGCTCGTTTCGTCCTATATGGGACTCATCGGCTGGATGTACCTGCATCCCAATGTTAATGTTCACAGTGGGATTCGAACTCAGTCAGTTTCGTGTCGAACGCCACCGCGTCCACCACTAGACTACTGAGTTCAGACAGTCACACTTGTGAATTAGTTTAGTAGTTTATCGGTAAAGCATTCGTCGCGTAACAAGAAGGTCCCGGGTTTACTTCCGGATGGATTTATAGAAACGCATAGATATAAGAGTCTTATAGTAGGATAAAACAGCTGTCCAGTGCTTCATGGTTGACAATGGATGTGTTATGCAAACTTATTCATGACATTCAACGATCTCCACAAAACCCGCCATAACGTAGAACCATAGTAGGATAATGACTCAAATAAAGTTAATATGATTAAAAAATGATTTATTTATATATAATGTAGGTGAATATTCTACAGCATCAAGTAACATCAAGAACATCTAGTAACGAAGGCTCATACAGTCAACGAATTAATCGGTTGTATAATGGAATAACAAATTAAAATTAATTACGAGTAACCAGCAGTTATTAACTATAACAACAATAACGTGAATTGAGATTAGTGACTAAGAACACCACACTTAAGAATTGATAAATTTAATCAATCAATGCCTGTTACCACATGTGGAGCATAGACAGCCCACCAGCATTCTCCAGCTAACTCTGTCCTGGGCTTTCTTTCCAGCTCTTCCCAAGTGCTTATCATTCCCTTCATTTCTGTCTCCAATTCCCGATGCAATGTGTTCCTGGGTCTTCCTCTTTTTCTTTGGCCTTTGGAATTCGTAGTTAGTGCTTGTCTTGTGACACAGTTTGATGATTTCCTTAATGTGTGTCCAATCCATCTCCAGTGTCTTTTCCGCATGAAGCCCCCTACGGTTGCAGCCGGTCCCACACTCAGATAAAGGAGGAGGGTTGAGCATGGGCTAGCAAACCCATCCCGTAAAACAACAACCTTGCTAAATGTTTCTAGATTATCTAAGGGTTGTAAACAATTAAAATCGAAGTAACTTCTATGTAAATACACGCCCATGCGGAATACAGCATTTTTCTACGAGTTCCTTTATATTTTTGAAGATAATTTTTCAACCTAGACCACACGCCTTCTATGTTATTCGTATGAGTTCCTGTTGAGGGATCCACAAAGTATCGGCTATGAACAACGATCTGATGACTTGCTAGGTTTCGCGAATTCAGGAAAAAAATACCTCGATACCTTCTAGCAAACATATGACCAGCGACACAACAACAAGTAAGCTAAGCTATTCACAGCGCCCCAGCTCAGTTAACAAGAGGAAGAAGTCCAAAGTCAGTAGAAGCGTTTAATTCCACAGGCAGCCTGGCAAACGGAGCGACAACCACACATCTCATGCGAATATATACAAAGAAAAGAGAGCGTCCTTGGAAGGTCACAAATAGCGTACTAAAATAAACAACGAACCAATAAAATTTAGTGTCTCACTAAGTGGGAAACACAAACTATAGGTGGTAAAGGAACTTTTTTGGGGCGAGAAGGAGAAATTTAAGTTTACACAAATAAATTACAAAAGTAACAGGTTTGCCAAGAGAATTCTGGGTATCTGAAATTCCCAACATAACTGTATCCAAGTCTTAATAGGCACTCGAATGACTTCAAATCAACGTTGTAAATTGTTGTTCCTCATTCGACATGCTCCCTAATAATTGGAATTAAGGTAATATTTTCCTGGTCTGAAAATCTTTCGAAGTATTCTTTTCCTAAATGTCGATTCCAAATACTAAATATCTAATATAGGTCTTAGTATAAAAACTACCCACCCACACTGTATATATGTTGCGTCTCCGATTATATTTCTCTTTCTAAGAACTCTTCCCCCGTAAATAGCTAACGATAACTCCCCCCCTCTACATTTAACGATATAGTCAACATTGTCAACTAAACTTTGTTCAATAACTTTGAGATGAAAAATCGCCATCTCATTTGTTCGCCCCTATTCTATAATCCTGCTCTTCCGTTTTACCAATCTATGTTTTGATAGGTGCATGTAAATTTACATATGCAGTTAGCATCAACGTGAAATAAGTACAGATTAATCGTTAATGACATTAAAGAATGGGTTATTTTGTTCAAGATGATACATTCTGATTAATCTAGCTCTTAGAAATCTATTGATTGTTCCTGAGTTGTTGTAACCTTTGAAACTTAGTTGAGCATTTATCATTATGTCGTTAAGTGATATTATCTAAAGACATTTTAAATCTTGTACAGAATCCATACGTTTCACGTATATAACATGAAACTAAGTGAACTATACGTGTGTCAAACATAAGTTACGGTGTTTTACCTGCCCACCAAGATTTTGACAATTGCTCAATGAATGATTTGGTTGAAAACAAAACAGTACCTATAATGTATACCTGTTAGAAATTATGTTGTTCCTAAAAATTTTCTGCTACAACAGAGAATCAAGTCAGTTCCAGTGGTTTGTTCAAGACTGAAGGAGATTAGTGTCTGTTGATGTATGTACCTTCTGGGGGAGATAGTCTTGACACAATGACGGTTCACATGTACGACTTAATTGGGTTTATGGCTGGCAAGTAGAATTCAGGAGGTGCATTTCATCCCATTTGGGACTTGTCTCTTGAATGTACCTGCATCTCAGGGTTGATTTTCACAAGGGGAATAGAACTCATTGTGTTTTATGTCAAATGCTATCACGCTTATCAGTAGGTACTGAGTCCAGGCAACAACACTTATGCAACGAGTGTGTTTATATGATTGAATGTGTTTTTAAATCTTTCGTTTGGTTTGATATGAACTGAGATTGATCAATATCTTTTGCCGTATGTGAATCCCGAGTGGATTGCTTCAATGCAGCCAAAGTTCATAGGTATGATTTTAAATTTTAGGTTGGATTACGACTGGTTAGCAGAATCCAAGACCCGCGCTTCTTCTTATTTTGAAGATACAGACTCATCCTAATTACATATACACCCGTTACACTAGCGTGACTGTCTGGACTCAATTGCCTAGTTATGAACGCTGTGGTGTTTGGCACGAAACGGACTAAGTTCGAACCCCAGTGTGAACACCAACACTAGGATGCCGGTACATCCAACTGCTGAGTTTCAAATATGACGAAACGTACGTCTTCACTGTCAGTTACTAGTCAGAATTAAACTCAAACATAACTTGTGATTAATAGTTATATAGAAGTAGTCGAATGAGGATGCACATATGGCAACAGTAACTGATCAGTTTCAACCCATGACTACGGGAAGATGCAAACTCATCCTGATTATGATTTTAATTGTTTTAATAGTTTTAAAATTTCCATGATTATCGAAATAATGATGTTGTGAACGAAAGAATATTCATTTGGATAGATTCTCATATTTATGAGTTCAATATAGTGACTTGGTTATAAACGTTTACTGCATATGTTTTATACTAGGATAGAGAATCGTAAATTCCGAACTATCATGTCTAACTTTTTGTTCTATCGGTACCCTTAAGGCTAAGCTGTATTTGGTTAAATGCTCAGTAACATATGATATCCATATTACTTAAATGGCATGCTTGTCATAGGCTCACTAACTATTGTCATACGTGTTTCTTTCTTGAATTATTGTGACCTTATTATAATTCTGTTATCCCAAACTCTGTACACAAGCCTTGATTGTATCCTATATTTCCTGTTACTAATTGGTCCAGTATACGATATATAAAAGCCATTGTTTTAATCAATAAATGTTTCAATCTTAAATCTCATTTAACGGTGTTTGTTCTTTCTATTCATACTTCTGAGGCTCAAGTATCGTCCCAACCAATCATCCATATTTCAAGTCTATCACCTACTAGTCATAGCACAAGTCCCATATACTCTTTGCCAACCCCCCCCCGCCTTCAAGAAAAAGTTAAAGATCATTTCAGAATGTATTTGGGATTGTATTTATAAAATGTGACTGTGCTTGTTGAAATAATATTCATACAATGTTTAACTTGTGTATATTTTTGCTACAATCTAATTGGAACAATACAATCATTAATCAAAATATAAACATTCATACTTAAGTTGGATTTTGACTGGCAAGCGGAATCCAAGACACGCGTTTCGTCCTATTTGAGACTCATCAGCTGGATGTACCTGTATAGTTGATCTGGAGGGAGGGCAACAGAAACTACGATCATTTTAAGTGTTTTTAGTCAAAAACTAAATTTTACATAAAGTATCAGTCTTCAGTAGGTTCCGTAACTTATGTTAATCTTTGCAGTGTATAATCTAGTGTAGATCCAGATTCTTCTTGACATATAGTTCATTATCCAAGTGATAATAATCAAGTAATGATTCATAAATTGATGAGAGCGATAATGAAATTTGTCATGTTTATCCAAGTATAATAATAATAATAACAGAAAAAATTATAAGCTGATCATGTAATGATTGAGTTGGATTGTGACTGGGAAGTAAAACTCTGGACGTGTATTTTGTTCTATCTAGGACTCGTTTTTATGAATGTACCTTTATTACAATGTTGATGTCCAAACCAGGATTTGAACTCAGTCTGTTCCGTGTCAAATGCCAACGCATTCATCACTAGATAGGACAAAACGCGTGTTTTGAACTCTTCTTATCAGTCACAATCTAATTCGAACAATACATGTGAATTATTGCTAAATCAAAACTAACCGTTTAGAATGCACATATAGAAACAGACATTGATCAATTTCAGCCCATGACAAATCAGCATGAAGATCCAATACGTTGTAACTATAAATGTACGAGTGGTTTGAGTGATCTTCAAATTCACTATGTGTAACCATGGTTAATAATAATAATAATATGTAAATTTGTGAATGATAAGAAAAAAGAAAGTGATATTTATATAATATAAACTTCAATTGTAGATATTCGGAGGGCGAAGGTTAAATGTTCATAAGTCCAGCTAGGTTGCCGTATAATGTAAAAACCTAACCTAATGTCTCAGGAGTTGGCCACAACTAAAGAACAGGTTGAACATATTTCTTTTGTGTGTCAAAGTCTGGACTCCTAACCTTTATGATTGCCGAATCTATTGTCGATAGGGCCTTGAGTCTAACTGAAATTTTGACAGATAACTATTGACATAGTAGATTAAAGTAAATGAATTGTTCATGATAGCTGTATAACCCATTTAAACAAAGTTGACTTGCTTAACTATCCTACGAGAAGCTTACGAGCACGGTGGAGTAAATTTATAATACACTTACTAATGTAGGTTATTATATATGGTAGTTGAACTGATTGATGTAAAAAAAGGAATGGCAAGAGTAAATGATTTACACCCTAATTTGGGAGTCTATATAGGGCTGGTAGGTGACATCAGCTGGAGCTCTTCCAAGTTGAATGTTTTTCTTATGACTTTGCGTAACCTCCCCAGCATTGATATTTCGTTGAATACATCACTTCTAAATTACTGTTGTATAGTGTGTGGTTGTTTTATTTACAATCTGGATAGTTTTTCTATTTACTTTCGTGGCTATGTGTTTGTTAAAAAGCTTTGCAAAGAAGCCATTTTCCCTGAGGGTTCTATGCAAAACTTTCATTTATTCTTAGACTTTGTTGGGGAAGCAAATTGCTATCATTCTATAATAGAAGGTTTTCTTTAGATGTCTTTTATGCTATGCAGCAACAAAACTAAACGTGTTTGTGTATTGTCTTATCTCTGTAGTTTTCCTGATCAGGTTAGTTCTTAGTGAAACATCTACTATTCCCGTAAGCAGAATATCTAGAAGTATTATTTTACATTCACTTTCAGAACATGTGAATAATATAGCTAGATGTATTGTATGAAGCTGAAACTTGAAGAACTACGAAAAGTAGCATTCAAAAGATACAAGTATTTATTAACAGCTGTTTACGCAAGATGTTACTTCGCATCAGTTGGCCAAATCAACAACAACATTCTGTGACAGTGAACAAACCAACTTCTAACCACGGAAGAAATTGGGAAGACGATGATACAGGTGGATAGGACATACATTAAAGAGATCATTAAATTGCGTCAAAAGGCAAACACTAACATGGAATCTTCAAGTTCAAAGTAAGAAGGGAAGAACAGAGAACGCAATATGTCGTGAATTGAAGGCATACTTGAAAAGAATGTATAGTACATGGGGAGAAGTGAAAGGGAAAGAGATTTGTGGAGATAGCTGCTTGTAGAATGCCGGTCGGTGGCCTATGTTCTACATCGAGAAACAGGCATTGGTTGATTGATTGGTTGTAAAATTTTATCTGTGAATCACGGGTAGATTACTCTAGTGTTTACTGTGATTAAATGTATCATCCACACATCGACAGTAGAATGGGAAGTTCGCTATGAGTTGTACAAGTGAATAAATTTTCATTTTGGCTGATAAAAGATCGGTACCCATAGTTGTGGAATCTGAGAACAATCCATTGAAAAGACTATTCTCTGTTCAAACATCTTTTTCCTTTAAACTACTCACCAACGAGAATATAACAGTACTATCAAATGAATCTTCTACAGAGTATCTGCTACAGAGTATTACACTCCAAGGTTATTTATTGATGTATAAAGTGCAGTCAAACGGAGAGACAGATTTTCTTGATAATTTTATACTATTACTTTCATTTGCAGCTTTGTATAGATGGTAAATAATGAATTATGCCGACTTTTCAGATTCTAGATGCAATGGTTAAGCACTGTGTACTGATTAATTTGATGTTCATCAAGTTCCTTTTAGTACTGATCGAGTTTTATTGGTCTAGTTGTACTATGACCATTGATCTGAGGGACTCAACATCAGTGGTATGAAACCTAGGTCGTTTCTCCTACCGATTACCTTTACAAATCAGCATCTTTCATAAGTTGCAAATACGCCTTACTGACGATTTCTAAATTGCACGAAACCTAGGTTCAGTGTTTCATGTGTATTATCCCTAGACCAAATTCTAGATAATTACTATCTCATAATTTTCTTAGGTCTACTATTTCCCTCTTTAAATACCCCTTGATATGGAAGATATATATTTATATAACCAAGTCGATTCCGTTTTCTTAGGCATCATTGTTTATTATATAATAACATGGTATATTTAACTTGCGTACAATTGTTATGCAACTGATGACGATAATCTATGCTGTAAAAATGAACTGTTATTGTGCTTCAGTTGCTGGACTAATAGCATCCAACTATATTTGATTCAGTTAAGTTGGTGTAACTATTCAACTTTAGTTGATACGAAGACTCTAAAGCTAGGCCATCATATGACTTCTAAGCGTGGCCTACCTTAACCTTGGTGGTCAAGTTTTCTTGTTTCTTAAGTACATGCTACATAAGAGACTGATTTAACAAGATGATAGTAAAATAAGTACATAGTTAAATTGTAACTCCTGCTGCTGAAAAATGTAAAACTCACTCTTTATATTCAATTGTATGTTGATCTTAACGACTTGGAATTATTGAATCAACGTCTAATGATCAAGATGTACAGTGTAACTTGGTTTGCGTTCAGTGTCAACGCCCTAACACAACAGTGTTATATCCAAATTTTGTTGGATACTTATAATATAAATAATCATTGTTAATGAGCCAAAATTGTTATAATGGAAAGGTACAATTAATTAATTAATATGACTATGTGCCGACAAATTTACAATAACAAGCACCAATGAGAGTGCTTAGTCAGTCCATGTACATCTGCTGGTTGCTTATTATCCTAGGCCGTAATAAGAACACAAACCCACCACACAGTTTACCACATAGAAAATTAATGACAATACACAATAAGGTAGACAGTGATAGTGAATTGAGCGAATGTATGTACAATCAATCAGCTGTAGTTTGCAAATAGGAAATGATATACTAACAGTGAATATGCTAAACTGGAGAACAGGGTATGAGGGACATAATAATCATACGAAATGAAATGTTTACTTGTGATACAACTAAAACGACTGAAATAGTCTCTTAGAACATACTTTCAAGAGTCCGTTATTCTGCTTGAATGATGTAATACAAAATAGAATGTTGCTACAATATTCAAATGATAACCAAACTCAAACATATCATTACCAAGGTTAACTTTGATAATTTCAAATAAATTGAGCATTGGATAGATTGTTTATAATAAGTGATATATATTTGTAAAATTCCAATGAGTAGAAATTAAAATTTCTGCCTTTTCGCGGCTTAGTGCAAGTCGCTTCTTCAGAGAAATGAATAGCCGAATTGAATTAACACAAGAATAAATAATACAATGGAACAAATCAAAAACATAATAAACCCGTACAATCAAAATGCGAGTTTGATCGTGTTATGATGTCATGTCATATAGGTCAAGGTGGTTTGAGATGAGACATGTTTGTACATGTTAGTGTGATGTGTGAGAATAAATTGTATGTATGTTCATGTGTATGAAATTCGATGTACTTTATTTGTGGCTAGTTGGATAGAAAGTCCATGTTGGGTGAATAGAAAGGCCTTCCTTTTTGTTGAGTGCAGTTGGATTTAACAAAATATGAAGCTCCTCAGCTATTCGTCTTTCCTTATAGTTGGAAAAACCTTTTTGAATGATTCGGATATTTTTAATATCGATCTTATGGTTGTGATAGATAGCATGTACTGCTATTGCTGATTTAATTTGTAATTTTTCAAGTTCAACAGGATTATTAGGAGGTCGTTTAGTGTAGCTTTCATGTTGTTTGGCACGAGTTTTGATTTCTCGTGAAGATTCTCCAATATAGAAGGCATCACAATCAACACAACCTAGCCTGTAGACACAATTCTGTGTTGAGGTGAAAGGGATTTTATCCTTTATTTTAACCAATGCACTTCGAATAGTGTTGGTAGTTTTGTAGAAAGTTTGAATTCCGTGTTGTTTTAGAATTCTTTGTAATTCATCAGTTGTGTCTTGACGGTAAGGTAGAACGGCTGTACCAATCCAAGTTGTTTTGACTAATTTACTATTATTTAGTAATGAGTCGTTTTGTTTTTGCAAATTGTTAATAATATTCATTGGAAAATTATTAAGCCGTAGGATGTTGACTATATTTTTGTATTCGTGATTCTTGTCGTCTTCAGATGTAATGAGTCTACTGGCTCTTCTGAATAGGTTTAGAGCCAGCGATATCTTTGCACTGAATGGATGTGCTGAGTTGAAATCGATATATCGATTTGAATGTGTCGGCTTGCGGTAAATTCTCAGATTAAGAGTTCCATTTAAATTTCTTTTTACTAAGCAGTCTAAAAATGGTAACTCATTGTGTTCATTTTCACTTTCTAAAGTGAATTTGATATTCTGAGATAAGTTGTTGATTCGTTTTGAGAATGATCTTAGAAGAGTCTTTTTGATGATGACAAAAGTGTCATCAACATATCTTAGCCAAACCCTTGGTCTAATGACATTATTGAAAATGTGAGATTCAATATATGTCATGAAAAGGTTTGCTACTATTGGTGAAACGGGGGAACCCATCGCTACTCCGTTGGTTTGTTTGTAGAGAATCCCTTTGAACGTGAAAAAGGTTGAATTCAAGCATAGTCTTAGGGATTTCATGATTAAGCTGATACTTAATGGGCACCGTCTAGATAGTGTATGATCATTTTCTAGTAATCCATTAATAAATTCTAGTCATATATCAATTAGAATACTAGTATATAAAGATACAACATCATAGCTTACAATCGTTTCAATATCTTCAATTATCAAATCTGATATTTTTGATTTGAAACCATATATGTCTTTGACAACATTGTATAAATTTTGTTGTAGCGGTTTTAAAATGTTGCTTAGATATCTAGCAAGCGCATAAGTTGGAGTGTTGGTGAAATCAACTATTGGTCTCAGTGGGACACCAGATTTATGAATTTTTGGTAAACCATAGAAGCGAGAAGTTGTGCATGATTTAGGATATAAAGTAAACCAAAGAGAAGTACTAATGAAAGGTTTCAATTCTTTCAGAAGTTGACCCGTCTCCGATTTCACTTTGTTTTTTGTCGTTGAATGATTTTTTGAATCAATCATTAGATATGGTCCTGTGGATAGATGTTCAAAGGCTTTTTCTTCATAATCTGTTTTATTCATTACCACTGTGGTATTACCTTTATCGGCCTTGGTAATTATTATTAATTTATATTTTTGTAGTGAGTACAGAGCTTTTAATTCTCCCTTTGACAAATTTGAAGGAAGATGATTTTGTTTAGTCAGGACGTGGGAGGTTTTTTGACGTAAAATATGCGCTTCTTTAACGGGTAACTTTTCTAGTAATGGTTCCAGAATTGGTGCTATTTCTAATGTGGTGAGAGGCTTTCTGTGAATATTGAAGTTAAGTCCTCCTTCGAGTAAAGCGATTTCATGTATATCTAAAGTCCTATTTGACATAATGTGGACTGTTCTTAATTTGGTCAGTTTCGGCATAGTTGTTGGAGTTTTTCTTTCTACTGTTCTTCCTTTCATTCTGTCATATTTTCTAATTTGTCTTAATTTCGACGACTTTAAATAGCTGTTTTCTCTTTCATTGAAAAGGCTGAAAACAGGAGACTGTAGTTCCATTGGAGTTAGATGTTTAATTGCATCATCAAGATTATTGATGCGATTTCGGTATTTCTCTAGCAATAATGTGCATTTGTGAATACGTTCTCGTAAGAAGATGCGCGATACGCGTTGAGCAGCCTGAATGGATCGTCGAGAAGATTCAAGTGGCTTTATAAGTAGCGATTTAGGAATGATGTTGTCCTGTAAACAGCGTTTATTAAATATTCGATGATTGTACCAATTACATATACACTTCGATAATTTGATTCTACAAAACTACCAACACTATTCGAAGTGCATTGGTTAAAATGAAGGACAAGATCCCTTTCACCTCAACACAGAATTGTGTCTACAGGCTAGGTTGTGTTGATTGTGATGCCTTCTATATTGGAGAATCTTCACGAGAAATCAAAACTCGTGCCAAACAACATGAAAGCTACACTAAACGACCTCCTAATAATCCTGTTGAACTTGAAAAATTACAAATTAAATCAGCAATAGCAGTACATGCTATCTATCACAACCATAAGATCGATATTAAAAATATCCGAATCATTCAAAAAGGTTTTTCCAACTATAAGGAAAGACGAATAGCTGAGGAGCTTCATATTTTGTTAAATCCAACTGCACTCAACAAAAAGGAAGGCCTTTCTATTCACCCAACATGGACTTTCTATCCAACTAGCCACAAATAAAGTACATCGAATTTCATACACATGAACATACATACAATTTATTCTCACACATCACACTAACATGTACAAACATGTCTCATCTCAAACCACCTTGACCTATATGACATGACATCATAACACGATCAAACTCGCATTTTGATTGTACGGGTTTATTATGTTTTTGATTTGTTCCATTGTATTATTTATTCTTGTGTTAATTCAATTCGGCTATTCATTTCTCTGAAGAAGCGACTTGCACTAAGCCGCGAAAAGGCAGAAATTTTAATTTCTACTCATTGGAATTTTACAAGTACATATCACTTATTATATATAACTCAAACATTCTAAACACATACGGTAAATGTCTTGTAACTCAGCTTATAGCAACTTAGAACAAACATCATCAATATGCATTAAGAACACATTACTTCGTAATTATCTTCATTATATGACTATTCGTAAAATAGACAATGTAGTAACGGTTAGCAACGACTGCTTTTTTTTCTCCATTTAATCGTTTAACGTAATCTACATATGAGAGTATTTTCGAAATGAATAAGCGCTCGTAAGCACTGCTTTACCGAAAAATGTGTTATTCACATTACAAACTGATTGTAGTTAGACATTATTTTACAGTATCATGTAACTTCTCATCAAGCGCATCTACAAATCTAGCAAAAGTTGAAGCCTTGTGGCGAGTACTTGGACTACAAACCATTAGGTTGGAAGTTGGAATCCAACAGTTTATAACATAAGCTTTAATTTATATATTATGTATGCTGTGTTCCTATATATATACATACAGTTCTAGTCGACCACTAGCTTATTTATTGCTTATGAAATGGGTTTGGGTAAATGTCCTTAACAATTTCTTTTAGTGGTTTGTTTCAATAATCAAGAACTTAAACAGATAGTCTGTGCTGTGTCTACACCTATTCTACTGTGATTTATTTGGTTGTAACTACGCAAATTTATTAAGTTTACTATTGAATCAGAAAAGTGTATCACATGAAGACTTTTCCATATATTTTTACTTTATGCCTTTGATTTAGAGGCTTGTTTCTTGTATAGGGGATCGATCAATCATTTAATGCAGATTACCTTCCCTGTAGCACAGGTCACCAGCCAGTACTTGCCAACACCTTTCTAGTTCTTCCCTAGTGTTATCCATTCTTCTCATGTCTGTCTCCACTTCTCAATGGAATGTGTTATTCGGTCTTCCTTTTCTCCACTAGCCTTCAAGATTCTATATTAGTGGTTTTTGGTTAGTGACGCAGTTTGATGATTTCCTCAATATGTATCATATTCACTTCCAACGTCTTTTCACAATATCTTACTCAGCTAGATTTTAGTTGGTTTGTTCTCTACCACAGAAGGTTGTTGTTGATAATATTTGACTAAATGATCTGAAGTATATTATACAAACAGCTGTTTATAAATACTTGTGTTTTTTGGATGATGCATTTTGTAGTCCTCGAAATACGTTTTAACCCTATCCACTATAACTAAATGTCATCATATTTATCTTGAATATTGTGACTTATATGTTGAGTGACATCTGATTTGAGTTTCACTTGTTTTTCTTCGATTGTAGAAATACTGTTGTTGCCTTATCTTGATAACCTATGCCATTACATCTGCTTCAAATCAGAACTTAAACAGATAGTCTGTGCTGTGTCTACACCTATTCTACTGTGATTTATTTGGTTGTAACTACGCAAATTTATTAAGTTTACTATTGAATCAGAAAAGTGTATCACATGAAGACTTTTCCATATATTTTTACTTTATGCCTTTGATTTAGAGGCTTGTTTCTTGTATAGGGGATCGATCAATCATTTAATGCAGATTACCTTCCCTGTAGCACAGGTCACCAGCCAGTACTTGCCAACACCTTTCTAGTTCTTCCCTAGTGTTATCCATTCTTCTCATGTCTGTCTCCACTTCTCAATGGAATGTGTTATTCGGTCTTCCTTTTCTCCACTAGCCTTCAAGATTCTATATTAGTGGTTTTTGGTTAGTGACGCAGTTTGATGATTTCCTCAATATGTATCATATTCACTTCCAACGTCTTTTCACAATATCTTACTCAGCTAGATTTTAGTTGGTTTGTTCTCTACCACAGAAGGTTGTTGTTGATAATATTTGACTAAATGATCTGAAGTATATTATACAAACAGCTGTTTATAAATACTTGTGTTTTTTGGATGATGCATTTTGTAGTCCTCGAAATACGTTTTAACCCTATCCACTATAACTAAATGTCATCATATTTATCTTGAATATTGTGACTTATATGTTGAGTGACATCTGATTTGAGTTTCACTTGTTTTTCTTCGATTGTAGAAATACTGTTGTTGCCTTATCTTGATAACCTATGCCATTACATCTGCTTCAAATCAGACCTTCTTTGTTTATCAATGATGCTGCTGTCTATTTATATAAACTTTCCACATCTTCCAGAGATTCCTCATAAATTATAATCAGGATGGTGCTTGTTATGCTGTGTTTTATCTAATGTTCTTGCTTTTCCGTTTGCGTATGTTGAGACCTACTTGTGACTGCAGAGGATATTGATACACTATCTCGTTAATAAGCATAAATGTCTAATACTCAGCTACTTAGAGGGTAGGGAGATACAGATTTTGTTGTCAGTTATTCTAGACTTACTTTTGTAAAAATTATGAACTGATTAATTTTATTTGTTCAGAGGATGTTACGTCAGAGGTGTATCTTAAGTATAGGTTTAGGAATGTTTCAAGTAAGAAAATGTATCCCCTATTTACATCAGAGTAGTTGTCTAGATTGTAACATCTAAACCCTTTTCAATCCTATTCATTGATGTTAAACTGAAGTCGATATTATAATTTTTTATCAGTTTATGACTAGATTACATCATTTGTGGTATTATGTAATATGCTCAAAGTAGCCGAAATAGCAAGTCACGCACAATCTACTTTTTATTGTAACAAATAATCTGTAATGTAATTCTTATTATTTCTTCCATGATTCTTGTAAGAAGTGAAGTAATGTTAATAATCATATTACTATCAACATTTATTCTGTCTCTTGGATAATCCATTTAGTGCTATAATTCAAAATTAGTGATATAGAAAATTATGAAAATGTTATAAAGTCACCATACTGTTATGATGAAGAAATTAGGCCAGTTAGTTGATGCAGCCCTGGATGCATTAGGTTACAATAGCAAATGGGGATCAAAGTATAGCTGGTCTCTGCAAGTTGCTGGATGCGAATTAACTTCTGTTTGGCGAAAACGCTGACAAGATGCAGAATCTATAAAAAGCAATAAGCTCCAATGCAAGAATGTTCAGAATGTGTTTCTCACCCCCCCCCCATCTAAATGCAAACTATTGCTTCAGGACCGGTTTTTTATCGACTCCTGAACTAAAGATAGGGAGCGAAGTAGTTAAGCACGTCGACCGCTTCACTTATCTTGGAAGTCTGATTAGCCCTAATGGGTTGGTCTCTGACGAAATCTCAGTACGAATTCAAAAAGCTCGTTTGGCTTTTTCCAACTTACGTCACCTATGGCGTAAACGAGATATTCGTCTCTCAACGAAGGCAAGAGTGTACTCTGAAAGAGTTAGCTGTGCCTTATTATATGGGTGTGAGACATGACCATTAAGGGTAGATGACACTCAGAGGTTAATAGTTCTTGACCATCGATGTCTACGAAACATCACTCGCGTTAACTGGGATCACCGATTAAGTAATAACGAGGTTAGACGACGGGTGTTCGGCTAATGTGGTAAATCAGTCGATGGGGTTGTGAATCTTCATCGACTGAGATGGTTGGGGCATGTGTTGCGCAAGCTCAACCACTGTCTACCTCGACGCGCAATGTTGGCTGATATAGGAGAAGGACGGAAGAGAGTAAGAGGCGGCCAAACCAAGAAAACGCATCAGTATATAAAGTCACTGACTGCCTATTTAAGTCGTGTTGGTAGCTGTAGACTACCTGGATGGGGCCCGCGCGATTACCGTAACCAGTGGATAGAAACACTGTGTGATATGGCCCAGAATCGGTCACAATGGCGCAGATGTATTCACTCATTGTCCTCTCTTAGATCGTAAGCTTCAAATCATTCCATAACTTTCTTTCCACGCTCCCTGAACCATATTGTATATGTTCACACTCCTTGTTACTATTATTATTTTATTTTGTTGAAGTAAATTCTACCAATGGTGGTGATGGTGGTGTTAATCTTGTGGTGCCATAGAGATATGACAACTTAAACCGATGCACACATATGTCAGGTTCACTGTTGATTATACATGCATACATACTTAATCCAATGCCAATATGGAAAGAACGCAAGCTAACAAATTAACGAGACAAGTTATGTTGTATTTCAAGCATTTCTTTATATATACACATAACCAGACCACGCAGTGAATCATTTAGGGATTTAACATTAACATAGACTATGGGAGAAAGTGGTAGTGAATAGAAGTGACATGTACAGAACTAGTTAACTATAGTTCATTAATAAGAGACGATATACTAATTGCTAATATGCTAAACGGGAGGTTAAAGCACAAAGAACATAATGATAGTAAGATTACAATGTTTACATTACATGCAACAAAAATAATTGAAATAATCTTCAAAGACAGTTCTGAAAGGTAGTTATTCCTCTTGAGTCACCCAACATAACAGAATAAACTAGAAATGACTGTAGAATAAACACTAATTTCCTACCATCATAAACTTGGCAAAGGATAGATGAAAGATTTATAAAAATAAGATGATGTAAAACATGTTCAACTTTGCCAAGTCCAAACATAAGTTACAGGTGAATATTCAGTACTTTATATATTTAAGTTGGATTGTGACTGACAAGCGGAATCGAGGACTCGCGGTTCGTCCTATTTGGGACTCATCGGCTGGATGTACCTGCATCCCAGTGTTGATGTTCACACTGGGATTTGAAATCAGTCCGCTTCGTGCCAAACGCCACCGCGTTTATTACTAGACTACTGAGTCCAGACAGTCACACTTGTGCAACGGGCAAATATATGTAATGCGCGTCCTGGATTCCGCTTGCCAGTCACAATCCAACTTAAATATATAATTTGTGTAATAACGCTATATCGAGGCAATCCACTCAGTATGCACATATGGCAACAGAGACTGACCAGTTCCAATCCATTACAAATCAACGGGAAAATACAAACTTATCCTAATTGCATATTCAGTACTTTAATTCATTTCCTAGTAACGCTGATGAAACATAAACCCAGAGAGTATGCTGATCTCTGTACTACCTATTCTACAGATGTCCTTTAGTTATTATTGATAGTGATAACAGACTTCATAATTTTAATGCATTAGTCAGTTCCACTACTTATATAGTGTTAATTACATAGGGTACATGATCACAGAAATCTATCAGTGAATACCATATTACCTAGTAGAGATAGGGTAAATACTGTCATTACTTTTCGAGTAACTGATCAGTTTCTATAGAATTTATATTATGGCTTAAATATTCATTTACTGTATACACCGTAGGTGTGTTTGGTATTTAATCATAACAAACTAAATGAAACCATTCAAAGCAATGCAGGACGAGTGTTTCGTCTTATTTAGGACTCATCTGCCAAATGTACCTGAATCCGAATGATGATGAACACACTAGATTTTTAACCCAGTTTGTTTCGTGCCACCACTAGACTACTAAATTCAGACAGTCACACTTGTGCAGCGGGTATATGTAACAAAGATGAGTTTGTATGTTCACGCTGATTTGTTATGAACTAAAACTGTTCAATCTTTGATGCTTTATGTGTATCCTGGGTGAACTGCCTAGATATCACGATAAATCACAAGTAATTTTTTAAGTTAGATTGTAGTTAGCAAGTGGAATCCAAGAGGCGCGTTTCATCCTATTTGGGACTTATCGGTTGGATGTACCTGCATGGACATGTAACAACAGAGACTGACCAATTTCAATGAGAAGATACGAATTCATCCTGATCATTCGGAAAAAAATTTTCATAACTGATTTTTTATTATTTTGACCATCGTTATAGGGGAATGATAGAGAAATCATAAATATCATATCATTCCTCCTTCATCTTCGTTGTTACTATGGAAATTTTCAGGTTTTTTTATCCACTGCAGATCTTACTTAATTGTCCTACTATTCTGTTCATTCTTGTGAACTTATTATTTAACTTTTTAAATAACATTCTGTTATGAAGCAAAGAAAATTGATCGGTTGAGCAAGACGTCTATTGGGTGTGTCAAGTCGATAAATACACGTCTGTCTTATGCCCACTCAGTCCCAAGACGTAGATAGAAGAACAAGACGGTAGACCGACCAGACAGAATCCAGAATCATATTATATTTCATATATCTCTTTATATATACATAAAACCTGACCACACAGCCATCCAATTAAGAAACTAACATATATATGAAATAGAAGTGAGTATGAACCGGAGTATGTATACACAATTGACTAACCATAGTTCATCAACGAGAAATGATATAATAACAGTTAATGTGTCAAATGTGTGGATAGGGAAGGAGGAACTAAGCAATACTAGGAGTAAAATGTACACCTTAAATACAACCAAAAATAATAAAATAGCCTACAGAACAACAGTTCTCAAAGATAATCAATCTTCTTTAGATGCCCAGCATATCATGAATAAAAAACCATTTTCTACAGTGAGACTCAACAATTTCTACTCTAACCAGTTTATAAGCTTTAATACAATATGCCAAATTCGTCGTTAATATCTTCAGTACAGCATATAGTTGCTATTCTGTTAATAAGCGTAACTATAACAGGATTCTTTTTTTACTTCAAAGGTGGAATTCTAGAAAAATACATATTTTGCTCTGTTCTAGTGTTTTTCTGGTTTATGTTCCTTTCTATTGATTCATTCACTAGGAGAGTGACAGAGCTTATATTTTCTAATTACCTAGGCTTCTATAGGTGTAGGAATAGGTTTGGGATCACTCCCACACAAAGCCTTAAAAGCTGTTGCTAAGTTAAACTTATGGCCTGCAGTGTTTTCTATTGCAGGCGTTTATCGGATCGCTTGGTGTTACTTATTCTTGAAGCCACTTATGCACATTTCATCTGCACCCCTCCACCCACACTGTGATTACAGTTTTCTATTAAACTTCTCTATGTATTTGTGAGATAAAGCGAATTCATTTCCTTATTTAATGTGCTCCAATTATTCCAAGTACATACAAAATCGTGTAAACATGGAAACTGTCAGTTTACCAGTGTCATATTGAATGTAACATGCCTGTATTAATCATTAGGTTACATGTGTGAACAGCAATCGCAATAACAAGTGTAATTTGTAGATGACTGGGATAAAGGAGATAGGAAGGGACATTAATTACCAATCAGGATAATGGTGGAGGGAACTGAGTAAAAGTAATTGAACTAAACATTGAAGGTTCTATTATTTACTTACTTACTTACTAATGCCCGTTACTATTCGCTGAGGAGCATAGGCCGCTCACCAGTGTTCTCCATCCAACTCTGTCCTGAGCAATCCTTTCCAGCTGTTTCCAGTCGCTGTTCATCCTTTTAATGTCTGCTTCCAATTCTCGAAGCAGCGTGTTCTTTGGCCTTCCTCTTTTCCGTTTTCCAGCAGGATTCCATGTTAATGCTTGTCTCGTGATGCAGTCTGATGGTTTGCGTAGTGTATGTCTTATCCATTTCCATCGTCTTTTCCTAATTTCCTCTTCGGCTGGAAGTTGGTTTGTCCTCTCCCAAAGTAAGTTGTTGCTGATGGTTTCCGGCCAACGGACATTCAGTATCTTGCGTAGGCAGTTGTTTATAAATACCTGTATCCGTCTGATGATGTTTGCAGTAATTCTCCAGGTTTCAGCTCCATACAGTAGGACTGTCTTCACGTCCGAATTGAAGAGTCTGACTTTGAGGTTAGTTGATATTTGTTTTGAGTTCCAGATGATTTTCAACTGTAGGAATGCTTCCCTTGCCTTGCCAATTCTTGTCTTTACATCTGCATCGGACCCTCCTTGTTCATCGATGATGCTCCCCAGATATGTGAAAGTATTCACTTTTTCCAGAGTTTCTCCATCAAGTTGAATTGGGTTGGTGCTCCCTGTGTTGTATTTGAGAATCTTGCTCTTACCCTTATGTATGTTCAAGTCTACTGAAGGTTCTATTATGAATACATAATAATAATAACAATAAATAATAATAATAATAATAATAATAATAATGGTTTATTTTGTTTAATCTGGTTTGCGTTTTTTTAGCATGTTTGGGTTTTTACGGGATGGGGGTGCTAGCCCTATGCCCAACCCTCCTCCTTTACCCGGGCTTGGGACTGGCAGTAACCCTAGGAGGGCTACAGGCCTACGAAAGATACTGAATGTCCGTTGGCCGGAAACCATCAGCAACAACTTACTTTGGGAGAGGACAAACCAACTTCCAGCCGAAGAGGAAATTAGGAAAAGACGATGGAAATGGATAGGACATACACTACGCAAACCATCAGACTGCATCACGAGACAAGCATTGACATGGAATCCTGCTGGAAAACGGAAAAGAGGAAGGCCAAAGAACACGCTGCTTCGAGAATTGGAAGCAGACATTAAAAGGATGAACAGCGACTGGAAACAGCTGGAAAGGATTGCTCAGGACAGAGTTGGATGGAGAACACTGGTGAGCGGCCTATGCTCCTCAGCGAATAGTAACGGGCATTAGTAAGTAAGTAAGTAAGTAATAATAATAATAATAGCATTATTCATTAGTATGTTTGTTATAATACAAATTTCGGCATACAGTGTCTCAACAAGTTACTCTTCTATGTACACGTCAGCAATATGATGCATTTATATAAATATACTTAATATTAACAAAAGTATGTGCTCGATACTACCGAAACTATGTAATTGCTTCACTTAGTATATTAAACGGAAAACCCTCCCAGATATTGGTAAAATATGCGAAGACCAAGATAGATCATTAATAAAAGTTACACCAAGATAAGTAACATTCGACGTAGTTTTAATTGTAGAGTCTCCAATTTTAAAGGCTTCGTGCGAATTTACAAGAGCATTTAGGTCTTTTTTCATGTCTTAGACTGAAGCTGACTGATTAACATTTGGAGGGATTAAGTTAAAGGTAATTCAGACTGGGCCCTAGTTCAACATTAGCTAAGAAACAGTTCATTTCATACTAATTTAAAGAAGAAACGGGCATACAAATAGTAAGATCTTCTGCGTACTTAACTAAGGTATTTTTCATAGAAGTGAGCAGGTATTTCAATAAAAATGAGAAAAGAACAGGGAATAGAACAATACCTTGGGGCACACCAACTCTTATCATTAGCTGAGTAAAGCACTTTCTTTTGTAAACAGTTTATTGTTCTCTTCCGGAGAAATAGGAGTACATCCAGTTGATTATCTAGTTTTCAGTCACCATGATGTCTTCACCTAGATATAACTGGATTACTCCCGTTAAGTAGTGGACTTTTCATAAAGATACATGCGTACGTAATCCAATTTTAGGACATGATTAAGCAATTAAAGCATAACAACAAACGAGAAAGTGACTTGTTGAAACATTTGGTAAAACTTAGTAGGCAGAGTTTTCAAACAGGCCTTCTTGAAAGATAGCAAATGTTTATAAAGGTGATAAGAATAACAAACGAAATAAAAACTTTTTCACATTACGTAAAATGAAGGACAAGATCAATGAAAGTGAGAGTGAGAAAAAGGCAAAAGAGAAGATATCAAGAACCCACTCACTATGGTAACGCTACGTAAACGAATAACGACTGCTTCTTTTTAACGTAGAGGTCTAGCCAAGTTCCACCTACTTAACATTTAGAATGCAATATCAGAATTCGGTGAAAACCCTTGTCCATGTTGTTTTCCAAGAGCATTACTAGGTACTTTGGAACTGTCCAATATCAAATTACTCCTTATGTTTTCTGAGATTTTCATAGAAATACTCCCGCCGTTTTTCTGATGTACGTGACACTACATGTATATGTTAATTGGTAAATATAACTAGACTTAACGAGGTGTGATCTACTATCTGTGTTTGTTTCGCTGAGTAAGTGGTATTCGAAGTAGCTTATAACCAATAATGTAACAGGATATATAAGTTTTATGCTGGCCCGTAATCAGCTACTATTCTCTGTTCCAGGATCATTCCTTTTAAATCGATGATTAATTAATATATTTTTTACATACTTTGATATATTGAGTTGGAATGCATTTTCTATGGCCTTTACAGGATAACTATTATCAACAGAAGTTCTAAGAGTGATTTCTAATTCATTGTTCAGTGAATCTTCAGAAAATTATCTGGTTGCTCATAACAGCAACATCCTAATATTAACCTCTTGTATAAGAAACAGGATAGCATCGATTAGAATGCAAATACCGACTTTCAAATGATGGTTTGTGCTTAATAGATTTTAAGGTTGGTCCATCTTCATTCCTTGATAACTTTAAGTTCAAAGAATTATTGATACTTCTTTACTCATAGTATCGTATGAATTTCATGTTTAGATGAAGTGAATTGAAACAATTAAGTAAATGGAAGTCATAGTGTTTGTTATTACATACAATGAATGTATCATCAACTTCAACTTTAATAGTAGTGAGTATAGGGCTATATGAATAGGTCATAGCTACACATTCTGTATATCGATAGATTATCACTAAAGTTTTTAATAGTAAATTACTGGCATTATCTATCAGAATGTATTTGATAATATAAAAAAAATTCTATTGTAACTTCACGTAGAATCAAACCTTGTGGTTATGTCACTAAAGGTTAAATCAATTCTTCAGGATGCTTTTGTTTGTAATTAATCGTTTCTATGGATATTTTGTCTACGTTTACTATTATACTGTTGCCATAATGATAAATGACATTCATTGAATAGGTTAGTTAATTGAATTTATATCTATGTATCTAATATCAGTTGATTAATCTAGTTGATATACTTCTATAAATTCTATTATATTCTTAGATTATTATGCTTTAAGAATATTCATGCTTTCAATGTAAGTGCCTATTCATTGTTGTATTCTTATTTTGACATCAATGACAATTAGATCATCGTTTGATTCTTGTTGTTATTGTCTTCTTTAGTCTGTGTTTAATTAAATGACTGAATTGATTTGTATGATATGATCTTTAAAAAAATTTCATATTCTAACTCTCTCCATTCCCCTCCCCTCACTCCCAGAAGTCCCACCTTAGTTGAGTTGTAAGATTTTACTTACACATTTGCTTATATGAACCTTTTGTGACATTTTTTTTTCAATGTGGACTAGTTGATATCTGATTGTTGTCAATGAAAATTTCAATGTTTCATAGTTGGGTTACGGTTAATTTACTGAAGATGAAAGAAAAAGACAAATTTCTTCAACTTTTTTTTTCGTTAAGTTTAATTCATTTGGTTTTTGTCCTTTTCAATGAAATGAGAAACTAACAACAAGATTTATGTAGAGACTACAATGTAATAGTTTTTAGTAAGATTTTAATTACTTTTGATTATCTTTAGCTGTTGCTGTGATTGTAACTGAAATCCTTTTCAGGAGTTACTACAGGTCTCAAGCACGAATAAAAGAGGGGGGTTGGGATTATTAACCGAAATTCTTGCTATGAAAGCGTTAATTGACGAAATACATGTTAACTGTAAAACTCAAACCAACCGTCAGTCAGTATCAAAGTCACAATATTCAATAGGAAACATGAAGACAGTTTATTATATTGTATGGAGCTGAAACGTGCATCGAGAATTTCAAAAAGCATCATTTAAAACATACACGTATTATTAAACAGCTATTTGCATAAGATTCTTTGGACTCGTTAACCAGACATCATCAATTACAACCTACTGTAACAAAGAATAAATCAACCTTTAGCCGACGAAGAAATTATGAAAAGACATTGGAGGTGGTTAGAACACACATTGAAGAAATTACCAAACAAGACATGTACCACCTTGTAAAGGCCAAAATCATAGGAAGATCACAAAACACATTGATATAAGAATTAGGAGCAGATATGAAGCAAATGAACAGCACTTACGAGTAACTTTAAGGAAAGGTGGGCTCAGGATAGAGTTATTTGTAGAATGCTAGTCGACAGCCTACACTCTACGTGACGTAGCAGGCACTGATCATTAAGTTATACGTCATTTGTAGACATACATTTTTAAGTGAATTATAAAATGGTGAATTAATCAAAGTTTACTTGAATATTTACTTGAATATTTTAAACAGAAATGAGAAATTCAATTGTCAATTTCATGAGTAGTATGTAATTGTTTTAACTCCGCCTGTAGCCCCTAGGGTTGCTGCCGGTCCCAAGCCCGGATAAAGGAGGAGGGTTGGGCATGGGGCTAGCAACCCCATCCCGTAAAACAGCAAATGTGCTAAAAAAACGCTAACCAGTAAAAACCTTTATAACCATTTTCACTCTGCCCTGGGAGTTGGAAGGTATGTTATGACGCCTCATGGTGAAAGCCGAGTTTCTTCGGAAGCCACGAGGCCGATGTCTCTTCTGACAACCAGAGCAACCATTAGTATAGGTACGTGGAATGTCCGCACGCTGTGGGAAACAGGGAGGACCATGCAAATAACTGAAGAAATGAAAAGATACAACCTGAAGATACTTGGAATAAGCGAAACGCATTGGGTGCAAGCTGGACAGCAACGGTTATCCTCGGGAAATGTGCTTTTATACTCCGGCCACGAAGAAGAAAACGCCCCCCACACACAAGGAGTAGCATTGGTGTTATCCCAAGATGCATGGAAGTCTCTTATAAGATGGGAACCTCATGGACCTAGGATCATCACAGCATCCTTCAAGACGAAGAAGGAAGGGATTGCAATGAATGTCATCCAGTGCTACGCACCCACCAACGACAGCCACGAAGACGACAAAGACCAGTCCTATGCGAGGCTGCAGTCAATCATCGAGAAATGTTCAGCCAAGGACCTGACTATTCTAATGGGCGACTTCAACGCCAAGGTCGGAGTGGATAACACCGGGTATGAAGACATCATGGGACAACATGGAGTGGGAGAAAGGAATGATAACGGTGAGAGGTTCGTGAACTTATGTGCCTTCAACAAAATGATTATAGGTGGCACCATTTTCTCTCACAAACGTATACACAAAATTACATGGATTTCACCGGACCACATCACGGAGAACCAAATCGACCACATCTGCATCAATAAGAAGTTTAGAAGGACCATGGAAGACGTAAGAGCAAGGTGAGGAGCCGACATAGCTTCAGATCACCATTTGGTGGTAACTAAAATGAAACTGAAGCTGAGGAAGCACTGGACAACTGGAGCAGCAGTATTACACAAGTTTAATACAGCCCTTCTCCGTGATACTAACAAACGCAACGAATTCAAATTAATTCTCAGCAACAAGTTTCAGGCATTTCAGGATCTACTAGAAAAAGGTGGAACTAATATGGAAGACAACTGGAAAGAGATTAAGGGAACAATAACCTCAACATGTCAGGAGGTTTTGGGTCTCAAGAAACAACACCAAAAAGAGTGGATTTCTGTTAGAACTCTGGACAAGATCCAAGAAAGGAGGAACAGAAAGACAGCGATCAATAACAGTCGGACAAGAGCAGAGAAAGCCAAGGCACAGGCCGAATACACCGAAGTCAACAAGCAAGTGAAGAGGAGCATCAGGTTGGATAAACGGAAGTTTGTTGAGGACCTAGCAATGACAGCGGAAAAAGCTGCAAGAGAAGGAAATATGAGGTTCTTATATGATACAACGAAGAAGTTAGCTGGGAAATTCAACAAGCCAGAACGGCCAATCAAGAACAAGGCTGGCAAACCAATCACTGAAGTGCATGAACAACGGAACAGGTGGGTAGAGCACTTCCAAGAACTCTTGAATAGACCAGCCCCACTGAACCCACCAGTCATCGAAGCAGCAGCCACGGATCTCCCTATAAGCACAGACCCACCAACAGTCGAAGAAATCAAAATGGCCATCAGACAGATCAAGAGTGGCAAGTCAGCAGGACCAGACAACATACCGGCGGAGGCACTGAAGACAGATATAGAAACAACTTCAAAGATACTCCACATTCTCTTCAGGAAGATTTGGGAGTAAGAACAAGTTCCAGCAGACTGGAAAGAAGGGTACCTCATCAAGATACCAAAGAAAGACGATCTCAGCAATTGTGAGAACTACAGAGGCATTACTCTACTTTCAGTACCAGGAAAGGTCTTCAACAGAGTGTTATTGAACAGATTAAAGGGCCCAGTCGACGGCCAACTCCGAGATCAACAGGCTGGATTCCGTAAAGATCGATCATGTACCGATCAAATCGCCACTCTACGGTTCATTGTTGAACAATCAATTGAATGGAATTCACCACTTTACATCAACTTCATCGACTATGAAAAAGCATTCGACAGCGTGGATAGGAGAATATTATGGAGCCTTCTACGACATTACGGCGTACCCGAGAAGATAGTCAACATCATACGAAATTCTTACGACGGACTACATTGTAAAATCGTGCATGGAGGTCAGCTCACAGATTCATTCGAAGTGAAGACCGGTGTTAGACAAGGCTGCTTACTCTCGCCCTTCCTCTTCCTACTGGTCATCGACTGGATCATGAAGACTGCAACATCTGAAGGCACTCTCGGAATACAATGGACAACATCGACGAAACTAGATGACTTGGACTTTGCAGATGACCTAGCCGGCTCTTCTTGCTCACACACATCATCAAATGCAGAAGAAGACCAACAATATAGCAGCAGCCTCAGCAGCAGTAGGCCTCAACATACACAAAGGGAAAAGCAAGATCCTCCGATACAAAACAACAAACTCTAACCCAATTACACTTGACGGAGAAATTCTGGAAGACGTTGAAACCTTTACATATTTGGGCAGCATCATCGACAAACACGGAGGGTCTGATTCGGATGTGAAGGCGCGGATTGGTAAGGCACGGGCAGCATTTTTACAGCTGAAAAACATCTGGAACTCAAACCAACTGTCAGTCAATATAAAAGTCAAAATTTTCAACACAAATGTGAAGACAGTCCTGTTGTATGGAGCTGAAACTTGGAGAACTACAAAAAGTACCCTACAGAAGTTACAAGTATTTATAAACAACTACCTGCGTAGGATTCTTCGGATCTGTTGGCCAGATACCATCAACAACAACCTGTTGTGGCAGAGAACTAATCAACTTCCAGTTGAGGAAGAAATTAGGAAAAGACGCTGGAGATGGATTGGACACACACTGAGGAAACCATCAAATTGTGTCACAAGAGAAGCACTGACTTGGAATCCTAAAGGCCACAGAAACAGAGGAAGGCCCAAGAACACATTGCGTCGGGAATTGGAAACAGACATGAAGAGAATGAACAGCACTTGGGAAGAGCTAGAACGGAAAGCCCAGGACAGAGTTGGCTGGAGAATGCTGGTGGGCGGTCTATGCTCCACTTGGAGTAACAGGCATTGATTGATTGATTGATGTAATTGTTTTAATATACCGTTATAATTTGAATGTAATTGAATCATCATGTTGATTTGTCATTCACTGAAATTGATCAGTCTTTATTATCATATGTACATCTTGAGTGGAACGATATGAATTTGAGTCCCTATATGAACATCAACATAATGATACATCCAGCTGATAAGTCCTTGGCAAGATGAAACTCACGTCCTGAATTCCAATTGTCAATCACAATCCAACTCAAAAGGTAATATCCGTTTAATATTTTACCCCATTTAGAATAGCATACAACGTTGAGGAATTATTCTGAATATAAGAAAATCTAATTTACTTATCTAGTTTATGCATTTTAAAGATTGTAAATGGCGTCAACATTTACTTTTACTTTGTTGCTAGTGTAAATGTCACATTAGTCAAAGAAGTGATAGATGATATTTTTACGAATAATAAACGTATGTTATACAAAAAGAAAACTGTAGAATGAAATAAAAATAATGCCTACACTAGAAAAAATTTGTTCATTAGTGAGAATGTTAAGTTTAGAGCCATAGATACAACTTCCTCTTTTCTCAAGATTTTATAGAAAAATTTTTACAATCTAAACTCCAATCTATTCTGAAGGTGTATGTT
Source organism: Schistosoma mekongi (assembly GCA_034768735.1). NCBI lineage: Eukaryota > Metazoa > Platyhelminthes > Trematoda > Strigeidida > Schistosomatidae > Schistosoma > Schistosoma mekongi. The sequence goes on from CM068305.1 coordinate 84,011,607, forward strand.
GATGAATGTCAATTAGAATACAGATGCAATAAAAGCATACTGTATGCAGCAATTAACTTATAGCATAATATAATGTTTAGTTTAGGATGGGGTGAGAAGTATGTTTAAACTACGTTCTGCGATTATCGTCCAGACTATGATTCTGTTCCTTCACGTGTGTTACAAAGAAAATTTAAGAATACTAACTCAGGAAGCTGGATTATTAATTGGCTTTATTGTTATTTCTCTAGAAGAGAACAATATACAGCACATAAAGGGAGGTGTTCCACTCATCTATTAACAGAAGTTGACGTGCATCAGTGTGTTATTCTTTCCATTTTCCTTCTTTTATTTTTCCTACATAGACTGTCCCCGTCTTAGAAAACTAACTTTGTCAAGTATGTGAAAGGCCTTACTAATTATATGTTGCTTTCTTCATACATAAACTTCTTTGAAATTATTGGTTTCTTTGCTGATGTTCAATAATGGTCTTGTTTGAAAAGTCTTACACTTAGCTCTTCGAAAAACTGATCTGTCATTCTTAGTCTACGACATGAAAAATACCTAAACATCACCCCCCATCAATTCTCACGATGTTTACACGGTTGGAGATTTATCAATAAAGACTACTTATTTAAGTTGGATTGTGGCTGACAAGCGGAATCCAGGACGCGCGTTTCGTCTTATTCGGGACTCGTCGGCTAGATGTACCTGCATCCCAATGTTGATGTTCACACTGGAAATCGAACGCCAAACGCGTTCACCACTAGGCTACTATGTGTGGACAGTCACACTTAGGCAATGGGATTCCAGTTGCTAGTCACAATCCAACTTAAATATTACTTGTGTACAATTGTAATATATCGATACAATCCGCTCAGGATGAACATATCGCAACAGAGACTAACCAGTTTCAAATCAACGAGAAAATACAAGCTTATCCTAATGAAGACTACGTTAAATATCATTCATCTTGGTGTAATTTTTACTTCTGATCCATTTCAGTCATAGCATGTTTAACTAATATCAAAGAAAGTTATTCATTTAATTTTTTAGACATGGAGATTAAGCAGTATGGGTATTACTTAAAACTTATTATAACAATTTGTCAGTTCTTACATATTACCTATTCTTTTTCATACTATTCCCTATTATTATTTCCTGGACGTATAAGAATAGACTATGCAGTATTGTAAAATATTGAAGGCTATGAGTAGAGTATATGGTGAGATCTTCATTGTTACTATGGTCATGTTTGTGGGCAAACATTTGAAATTCTGCAAAACAACTGCCTACCTGTTATTATTATTATGACGTTACTGTTTAGTGGAATATGCAATTTTTAATACTAAGTATTACAACAACTTAAGCTAGTTTATCACATACGTTTAAAGAATGTACGCATATATGTGTAATTTCCAATGAAAGACTTATTTGAAACACGAACTTTACAGTAGTTAGATAATAAGATGCTCCTAGTAACCGCAACAAAGCTTTCAAAAGTCTTAAAAAGAGCCAAAAACATTTTTCCCAATCACTGTTCGATAGAACCTTTCTAAATCTCAATGTGACGTATCCTGAATGAATAATAACTGAAATCTACTGCTTGAGGTTTAGATGAATTGCAATGATTACGCTCATAGTAAACTATAAATAACCGAGTATTTCTTGCATACTTGATGCCTACTGTAATAAACTTTCCTTCTTGTCTTTATTCTGTCTTCCTACTAGAGATTTCGAAGGGTTCACTAAGTTCGAGCACTGATGATGATAATTAAATGTACGACATATCGTTGGATTGTCACAAGTATAGATTTCTGATCATCAAAATTTGAAATTAGACCAATAATGGTCTTGTTAGTACCAATGGAACAAACAGGGACAACCATGGTTGTTTATTATACGCCTGCAAGTTGGCCTTGATACCAACTAGTCCCAAACCAGATAGGAAGAACACAAGATTCATAAACTAAAATCAAATTAATAACAATTAAAGACAATAATGATAGGAATACTGGATAACACATACACAATTAATTAGTCATAGTTCCTGATTAGGAAATGATTATGTATTAGCCTGCATCATGCACCGAAGCATACAGAAGTAAGCACGTATCTTTCCTATACCATTTCTTGTAATTAACAAACGTATAACGCAAATGATAGCTAACCACTAATCAGTTTTGAGTTAATCAGGAAACCTAACCACCAAGATTATGATGGGCCAAGCTAATGGAGTTTATCAGGCAGTATAACTTACGAGTAACTTTTCTTAAGTTTAACAACAAGTTTGTCCCATAACCTTTAGTGTTAATACTAGCCAATATATAGGTCTAAGAATAGAAGAGATGGCAGTGAAGTCGGAAAACTTCTGCGAACGTATGATATAAGATAACTGTCACAACGATGATACTCTTATTACACTTCTGGTCCTTGTGTTATGGGTCTGTCTTACAATCATCATCATCGACGACTGTTACCTTACGCGGAGCATAAGCCTCTGACCAGCATTCTACAACCAACTCTGTTCTCGAATCGCCTTTACTTCCACTTCTTACCAAGTGCTATTGATTATTTATATATCTGCCTCCTATTCCCAAAGCAATGTGTTATTTGGTATTCATATTTTCCTTTGACCTTCAAGGTCCCATGTCAGTACATGTCTTGTAATACAGTTTTATGAATTCCTCCATGTATGTTCTATTCATCTCCAATATCTTTTCACAATTTCTTCCAAAACTAGATTTCGGTTAATTCATTCTCCTTTACAAAATGTTGTTGATGATGGTATCTAACCAATTGATCTGATGCATCTCATACAGACAGCTGTTTATGAATACTTGTATGTTTTGAAAAATGGTTTTATTAGTTCTCAATACACGTTTTAGCTTCATCCAATATAACTAACTGTCATCATGTTTGTACTGAATATTGTGACGTTGATGTTGCCTGACAGTTGGTTTGAGTTCTAAATGTCCTTCTTCAATTATAGGAATGCTATTATTACCTTACCTTGTCGATTCATACCTACACGTTTGCATCAGACAAGATCTTCCTTGTTTATCGATGATGCTGTCCAGGTATGTAAAAGTTTTCACATTTTTAGGAATTTCTTCGTCAACCGTAATTGAGTTCGTTTTCGTTGTTTTGTATCTAAGACTCGTGTTTTTCCCTATCTGTATGTTAAGGTCTACAGATAGTAGTAGAGCCTGCTGCTACTACAGGATAGAATAGCTACGTTGGTCTTCTGCAAAGTTCATGTCCTCTAGCTACAACCAGGTTGTTCGCTGTATTTCTTGCTTGCCTTAAGTTACTGAAGTATTTCTAATCCAATCAATTACTTAAAGTAAATGAAAGAGCGAGAGTATACATCCCTGCCATATAATTCAATGTTTATAATAATTTCAAATTCTCTAAAATCATGAAATAATCTAGTAAACAACTGTTTCTTCATGATCTTCTTATACAACATTTGTCAAAATGAAGTATTCATAAAGAAGTTATAAGTGAAATATACCATTTCTAGTTACATAGATTATTCAATCTAAATCAACATTAAACATTTGTGTTCCCTCTATCTTTAACTTAAATGACCTTTTTAAGTTCATAAATGGCATATTTTAGAGGTAATTAAACTGTAATCAATGAAAAATGTTCATTATTGTAACATGTATTATTATGTAATATATGCAACCTATTGATGTATATCATATATCAGCTAATATGATGTCATAATCTTATAGTTATATGATAATTACGTATCATTAAGTGGTCTGATTTCAATAACTATTGATAACTAAAACGCAATAGACAACTATTTCTTACAATAAATATGGAATTCTTCCCCGGTGCTCGTCTAAGATATCAGCAGTGACGAAATCCTCGACCTACTGGTACTACTTTGAAAGTTTTGACATTAAATCGTTGAGCTAGCCGGTAGACAGCGGTTGATATTTTTAACTTAATCAGTTCGTGATATATTTGAATGACCTCATTCATTGTCACCTGTGAGTAACTACCCTACACCTGACAGGACTAAACTCCACTGGTCACATTTTTGCACTAGAACTCGGGGAATAGCCTCTATAATTTAGTCACTGGTGATCTGGTATTGAAAGTAATTAGATGTTACTCCCTGGTTGGGTCGTGGATGAGCACTGCTGAAAAAACCTATACTAGGACAAAACAGCTGTTTAGTACTTCTTGGTTGTCAAAAGCTGTCCAATGCACACCAATTAGCGATTTCAAGTTTACTTACAACAATCACCAGGATATCCAATTACATAAATTTATGGATGAAGGAGCATGACGATAACGTCGTCCAAAAGCAAATCATTAAAATATATTGATTAACACAGTTCGACAGTGATAATGCTCACTGGTTAGAATACAGTACAGGAACGTGCAAAAGTGGTAAGTCAATGACAGACACACAATTAGCGTCAAGGTTTCCGCGAATATGAATTGAAAAGCATACCATAGACAATGTTTCATAGCAACAATTAGTATTTAGGTTAAAGAATAAGAATTTTAGTTAAAATTAAACTGTTAATGTTAGAAATATGATCTTGTGTTCGACTTCAAGGTGAGTAATAGGTTTTAACAGTAAGCGTAATCGACGAATGAGACTCTCTACCACAATACACAGTTGTAACTTCATATGTTGGCATATTAAATAAGAAGTCGAATCAAGTGTGAGGCTCATCTTGCCAGGCGAAACAAAGGTAATACAGTCTTCTATCCAAACCACATTAAAATTGAAAATAACCTATTGAACCTATAAGTTTGTACCTAATCAGATAAAGTTTGATAAACCAATGTGCAAAACATTAAAAAAAGTGCATATAAAATGTAGAGCTGTGCAACTCCGCTCAATCTTTTCGTGTAACAGTGTTTTATGTGAGTATACATTGCCTTTCTACCCAGTCATGCTTCTCTAATGAGCTAGAATTTCTAAATCATACTCCTAACATTAGTACATGCAATAGATACTGCTTCCAGTCTTAAGTCTACCAGTTCTGTAAGAGTAGACAGACATAATAGAACGTAGGGTAAGAGGTAGGATAACTATATGTAAAACATAATGTAATTTCACAATCAGTTATTGAAGCTAGAAATTTATTGTAAAGTTAGTTATTAAAGTAGTAATTCGGGTTACATGCTAGATGACACAGTAAATAGGATTTTTGACTAGTTGGATTGTTTTATTTGGTAATAGGTATTTGCATCAATAATGAGACAAGGCTCATTCTATTACTGTGCTTTCTCAAAGGAGACTTTGAGTATTACAATATTTATAGTGAGAACCCCCCCATTTATATATAATTGAAACTACTGTAGAGTTCATCCATCTGCTGATAACTCTTTTCCTCTTAGTAAAGATCTTATTAGTAGAGGGGAAACATACTGTATGTAATCTCCACTTCGGATTCTTTCAAAAAAAATTATCTAACATTATTTCATTCAAATAGATGAATTTCTTTGTTGTCATTTCTATGGTTTATAGTAACAATACCACTACAAAATTATGATTCATATATTTATCATGGAGATATTTATATCCTCTGTAACCTAATAGCTTTCTTCCTAATAAACGGTTCAGACCTATATATTGTCTCTCATTGGTTTAAAGTGGTTAATGATGCCAAACGGTAATTGTTCTATTCGTTAACTGACCGTGGACGTATCATGTCACGCATTTGATTGTTTCTATACTGTGTTGTAACCTGTACACTAAGTATATGAGATGAATTATTTACAATTGCCATTTGAAAATCGTTAATTCATTTTGTAAACCAATCAGATACTAAACGTCATAAGTACCAGAGTCATTGTGGAGTTCGTTGCCCGACATATTCGTAGATGATTTAATCATAAGGAGAATTCACTTGAATTAAAATTTGAGCATTTCTGACTATGTGTCTGAATAGCTTACGGTACATTATATACAAGTCAGGGTACATTATATACGGTACACATATCCATAAGGAGTATGATTACTGCTTTCCTGGCAAGTGTATTTTCCCTACTTGCTCTATATGACACCATCATTTTATCCTATTGTTCGTCCACTTTGAATCAAAGTTACCATTATGATTAGCAAACCATTTGTTTTTCTAACTAGATGCCATGAAATGATCTAAGGAACAAAAATTTACATCCAGGAAGCATTAGATATGTGTTTCATCCAAGTATGGCACTTGACAGTAGTGAAGAGCGATGACTCCACAAGGGAATCTGGCTTTGAACCTTTATGCTAAATGTGAAATAACGAATCTCCATATAGGTCTGTGTGCAAAAACATTTCAGTTGTATACTGAAATGAAACACCTATTTAGTTCCTCTTGGTTAGGAATTGTTGTCTAACTCTAACCTATTTGTAATATCAGATTCAAATTCAACGAACTCCACAGCATTTAGTTACAATATTTACCGTCCAATCGCAGGTCGTGAACGCATGCTAGAATATAGTTGTATTATACAAGTGTATTTTAAATAGTCTTTATTTGCGAATTCACAATAACTATAGTGATTTTATCGTTTGTTACATTTCCCTTTCCAATATCTATCAATAATCGTTATGTATTACTGACTCGTATGGTTTTCAGTAGTTTCTATCAAGTGGTTATCCGAAATACTTAATAGAATAAGATATGTACATATTTCATCGAATTTTATTGAGATGTGCATTTCTTACAGGATTCCGTCTAGTCTTGCATTCAACTGACATCATTAAAGTCGATTGATAATGTTCATTTTGTCTAAACCACCTGACAACTAATTTTTAGTACATTTATATCATTTACTACTTAATACGCTTATATTCCTTTCATTAAAAACACTTTTAATCATAACATGTATGAGATAATTACTCACCAATGTCAATGAATGATGCCCATCATCATCTAGTAATAATAATCAATTAGTTAAACCATTAATAATCAACTTACTGGTTTGAAGGTACTAAAATAAATATTCTAAAACAATTTGTTAGTAGAAATTCATTTGTCCATTAGATTGTCTCCATGTATATGAATAAAATCACTTATTAAGGGTTAATCAACTGGTTGAATTATGATGTAGATAGCTAGGCATTCGGCATAAGATCTGGAGGTCATATGTTTGATTTCTTGTTGGAATTGAGGGTACGCTCATCCTCATTAGTCTTATACTAACACGAAATATTTGCTCAGTATGCTCTAGTTTCCATTAGTACTTAATTATTATCAATCAATGACGATAACAAATAACTAAACTTAGTACTTATGTTTATGAAACCACAATCAAATAATGATTTAATCAATTCTATTCTTAAACTATATTCTCCATAGTAACGATAATAAAATGTATTACAAAAATTGAAAAGAAAGAAAAACAATAGTGCGGGGGGGGAGAGAAGGAGATTTATAAAATTTTTGAAATGTTTATCTAATGAAAAATTTAACTCGGTCAGTTAATTTATTAGTAGTATTTAGATAAATGATCATCATGTAAAGGGTGTTATACAAAACTTTATATATTGAAATCTTAATTAAGTTTAAGCATATATCTATGGTTTCTTATAGATTCCACCCAATATATAAATAAATTACTTTCATTATTATGAACTAATTATTACCTTTATTATTAAAGCAATTCTTAAAGTTTTTGTCATTAGTTAATAACAATTTGCTAACTTTCAAAACAAAATGAATCGTTAATTGAGTCGGTCACACAGTGATAGTCGTCGGGTACAACCGTACTCATCAAAAGGAAGTATCTTAGATTCCACTGTACGATGCTTCTTGGTTTTCAATGGCACTTTACTAAAATCAATCAGTCAACTAAAACTTAATCCTAAACTCCCCAAATCAACTTAATTTAAAAACATACGTGTTGTCAACATCAGTAATAAAATCATGCATGTTCCTAAAATTACAGTTGAAAAAAGATGACCATTGAGATAATAGCAAAATTTCTGAGAAGAAACTTTTTATGTAAATAGATCATGTCCTTCTTTTCTTTATCAACAATTAACAATTGTAGATTGTAAAATTGAGTGATTTGGGATAAAATCCACAAGGGAGTACAAGTTCCCAGACAGATTTCAGGTACACCTTGCTGACTAGATCCAACTAACACGAAACCTAAGTCCAGGGTTTCCTACTAACTACTATCTATCATCTCTGAATCGTACCAGTACTGTTGAGTCACTTAGACTAGTGACCACATTACAACATGATTGGAATATGACTATGACTATTATAATGACTTGAGGAATATTCAATCGGTAACTACATAATGCCATCAACTAATGCCATAGTAATACGTTTGCATTAACCTAATCTTTTCAGGCATAAGAAATTTATTCAACCCTTTAATTTACACTGGATTGTGACGTAACTTTTGACGTTTCTTAAAATTTTGCTATCACATAGTGTCGAATTTATTTCAATTTTAGATTTACATAATCTGGTTTAGAAGTTTTATCTCATCTTCGACTCATGAACTTCAACTTCTACGTCATGACTAAGTCATTCTCTTTCATTCTAACTTATTTCCTGATGTAATTTTTGTTATAACTTGTACTTGATACCTTAACTAACTTCAAACAACTTTAGCACTCGAACGCCTTGAACCCTCCTAGTCGTAAATTTCATAAAACAGAAGACGAGTAAACAGGAACTTTATTCCAGCAAAATGGAGAGAGTCAGTTTTGTACAAAATAAACGTATATTTATAGTTTTCTGAAATAACGAAATCAGCATTATAATCCATCAAATCCCAACTACGAGGTTTCAATTATTACCCAACCAGAACGCGCCAAGTCGAGATTCTGGAAGGTTCTGTCAATCAGTGATTGGATAGAATGTCTACGGCCCTTTGAGGGTTCTGGAGGCTTTGCTGATGTTTCTGGGAGCCGTTTCAACAATTTACCTCATTTTACATTTCATAAAGTTACTAGATGATTCTTTTGTAATTATGGACAAATTTATTTGAATCTATTATTAACTAAATCATCAGCTTTTTGATTGGACTATATTCTTTAAGTTTAAAGGTTAAATTAAAGTGAATCCATCATTATCATTCTGGATGACTTCATTAGCTGTAACTTTCTGACAGAAATGACTTGATAGCCAGTAGCTTATATTGACTATCTTAAATTTGGTTGATTGTTTGACTGGCAACTCCACCTGTAGCTCTTCTAGGGTTACTGCCGGTGCCAAACCCGGATCAAGGTGGAGGGTTGGGCATGGGGCCAGCATTACCATCCCGTAGAACCGAAGCTCGCTGAAAAAACGCTAACCAGATTAAACAAGTAAGTCTGTTTGGCAGTTATTCGGTCAAATTGTGTAAATTATTTTCCATTCCCTTTCTTCATGATTTGATTGATTATATCGTTGTTGTAGGTTATTAGTTATCTAAATGATTGATAAATTACATCTATTTCATCATCTTGTAACTGTTAGGTATAAATGTCACATATAAGCTAACAGGTTCATTATAAAAATTCTTATGAAAATATTTGCAAGAAATAACTGTCCAGTGCTTTCAGATGATCATTGGTTATCTGATTCATATCAATTCGTGATATCAAAATTGACAGTTAACCATCTCCACAACCCACCCACCCCCAATTTTAACTAATATCAGCTCATTAGTGACTAGCTCCTAGAGGCGATTCCCGGAATTCTAGTGTGAAAACGTGACAGTGGAATTCAACCATGTTGGGTGGGAGGCAGTTACCCACAAAAGGCATGGATGAGGTCGCGCAAGTGTATAACAAATTGACTGAATTGAAAATATTAACAGCTAGGAACTGACTCAATAGTCCAGTGTTAAAGCGTTCTCTAAGAAGCCAGAGGGTTCTCGGTTCGATCCCCGATGACGTCGAAGATGTGCACCCACTGACGAGTCCCATACTTGGACGAAACAGCTGTCCAGTGCTTCCATGTGATCAACGGTTATCTAATTAAGATCAATTCAGATCACAGCCTCCCCCAATTGTAAAAAATAAATGACGTGGTAACAAAACAAGACTAGTCAAACATCATTTACATTACAAACTCTATCATTAATGATAAACACATTAAATTGAATAAAGAGTTTGATCTACTCGCTTTCATCTACTTGGACATCAATTGGTCGTCAAGCATTGCGACATCATCATCACCAATGCCTGTTACTCAAATTGGAGCATTGACCTCCCACCAGCATGCTCCAACCAACTCTGTCCTGGGCTACTCTTTCCAGCCCTTTCCAAGTGCTCTTCATTCTCTCCATGTCTGTCACCGATTCCCGACACAATGTGTTCCTGGGTCTTCCTCTGTTTCTTTGGCCTTTTTGATTCCACGTTAGTGATTGCCTGGTGATGGTTTCCTCAGTCTGTGTCCAATCCGATTCCAGTGTCTTTTCCTAATCTCTTCCTCGGCTGGAAGTTGGTTAGTTCTCTGCCATAGAAGGTTGTTGTTGATAGTATCTGGCCAACGAATTCGAAGAATTTTACGCTGACAGTTGTTTATAAATACTTATATCCTCTGTAGGATACTTTTCGTAGTCCTCCAAGTTTTAGCTCCATACAATAGAACTGTCTTCACATTTGTATTTAAAATCCTGACTTTAATATTAACTGAAAGTTGGTTCGAGTTGCAGATATTTTTCAGTTGTAGAAATTCTGCCCTTGCCTTACCAATCCGCGCCTTCACATCCGAATCAGACCCTTCTTGTTTATCGATAATGTTGCTCAAATATGTGAAAGTTTCAACATCTTCCAGAATTTCTCCATTACAACACCACTTAAATCATTACAATCGACATATATAGGTGAATGTAGGAATTTTCTATAGGGGAAATATAAAAGAAACTTTGAGAGTTTACTGTAAAACAGTGGCATTTAGGTCAATCAGTAATCAATAAAAAGACTAAAATTAATGAAACATCAACAGTTTCAAAAATTATTTAACAACTAAAATAATATAAATCAGATCAATTAAGAAGTCATTCAAGATAAATATTTAGACAATGATTGAACAAAAGTCAACAACAATCAGTCAAACTAGCGGTTAACAGAACAGTCTACTAGTCTTTCATTAAGAAAATATCATAACTCTCTTCTGTTAGAAGTATGCGTTGATGAAGTCGTTAAATAAGGGTGATGAAAACTCTTCAATTAAATCATTCATCTCAGAGGATGTAGTATGCCTAAACTAATCCTTCTGAGCTTCAAGTCTTTCCCTATCATCTCATTTCCATTGATTTAGTAATGAGTTCTTATTCAATTAAAGATGTATGTATATTGGTGTAGAACTTTGATGAGGAACTAATTGTGATATTCTTTTTTGCTTGTTACTTATATTCTTATTAGTTGTAAAAAAGTAATGTTAAATCTCGTTAAAGAAACTATTCCCATTACTTATATTTTTAGTCGTCTTTGACGTTCTTGTTAATAAGTGGTGATCAACTTCATATTAGTCCAATCCATCAATTATGCCTAAATTCTACAGTACAGGCTGTCATGTGACTATTAGTCTATATAACATACCACAGCAAGTAGCTTGTTTTTATGTAAGAAGGTGGAAGGAAGTCTAGTTGGGATTTATTATTCCTATAGTAATGAATTCCATTACATACAGTTTTATTCTCTGAGATATGTTCTCAGAATTACCTAGATAAAATTTAATCACTGCGAAGGATTAGGAAAATATAACAACGATTACTACAAAGCAAAGCCCAGATTCTCAAAACAGAACCAATTCCTTTATTGTTAAAGATGCTTCTTTGTGAAAAATATCAAGAAATTCAGGTCATGAGATAGATATCGACTATCTCCAACAATAATAATATCTTACGTAATAATGCTTAGTAACCATATTCAAAAAACAATAAGAAATGAATGTTTGAGTTTATTACTGTTATGTCGGACCACTAAAGAAGAGTGGAAAACTTCCAGAACTGGATTTTAATGAACTAACTCATTTATTCCGGTTGTGTGTAATGTAAACATTGCGTTTCTATTATTGTTATGTTTCTCTTAATCTATCTTCCCGTTTAGTATATTTATTGTTATTGTATTGTCCCACACTATGGACTACAGTTAATTAATTGTGTACAAGTTACCCCTATCCACTGCCACGATCTCTTCTGTTTTGTTTGCTGTGTGGTCTGATTTTGTGTAAATATAAAGGCATAGTTGAAATACAATATGACCGGAATCGGACTGGGTTGGATTGTGTCTGGTTGGCTTGTAGTTGTTGTTTTCTCTATTCCGGCTTTGGGGACTTGTAGTCGTGGGGCAGACGTCTCCGTATCCTGATTGGCAATTATCAAGATCAATGTGTGTTATTCTGCAATACATAACAATTACTAAATTACAATATTAGATATTACAAGGTATTTTATGGTGGAATATACTCAGCATATGATTATCAAATAGCAACTAGTTTAGTTCTTTCTATAAACCTACTGACAAGTTATATGTTGTACTAAATTCATTCTATAGCAGTTAGAGAGAAAGAAGAGTTTGATTAGAACTACAATTTTATTAATACCTGTAATAATTCATCTAACTATATTCATATTAAAAATATAACCAATGCTCTATGGTTTCTAGTGGTATCTGATTAAATGTAAACTGTGATGAATATAAACAACAAAATTATTTGCGAGAAATTCATCTCACTTCAGTTACAATAATAAGCAAACTAGTGACTAACTTTGGGAGGTTGCTAACATTCTAATGAGAAATCGTAACTGGTGGATTTCAAACATGTCGCGAATTTGGCAATTATCAAAAATGACAACGAATGTTTACAGCACTGTGATCAAAAATTGATGAAAATTGAAATCTTAAGATTGGATATTGGCCGTCCTAGTAGTACAAAGCATTAAGTGCCGTAAGATTCAGTGGTCCTGCTTTGGATTTACTAGGAAAATTCAGAGGCGACACTGCTACTGAGTTCCATACTAGGAACAAACAGAGGTCTAGTTCTATCTGGTTACTATAGTGGTACTTAATTATCATCATTCTGTGACGAATCTAAATAACTAAATGTAATATATTTCCTCAAAATCACTTCAATTTAATTATAACTGTAATAATAAGAAATTTATTTCAAAGTCAGTTGCCTGAATATTATTGGATTGTAAGTACTTCTTTGTAGTTGTGTATACTAACAAGTTTAACGTAAACAGGTTGAGGTAACTATGGTCATTTTCAAGGCTTACAACTGTATTGCAGTCAACATTTTCGGTTACGCTTCTGTACGTTTACTTAACGAGCTCATCATACTATAGTGTAATTTTCACTAAAGAATAGATCGTAAAGCTACTGTGGTGTTCACGACAGTGTAGCGTTATCCTAAATGTCGAATAATTAGACTGAATATTATGAAAATGAGAGTTGAAAATTAACTTTTCAATAAAAATTACACTCCAACATACAGTACTTGATAATGCAAACAGTAGTCGAAACTTATTTAAGTTGAATTGTGACTGCTAAGTGGAATCCAGGATGGATGTTTCGTCCTATTTGGAACTAATCGGCTGGATGTACCTTGTGAATAATTCGCTATATCGAGGCAATCCGCTTAGGATGCACATATAGCAACAGAGACTGACCAGCTTCAGTCTATAACAAATCAACAGGAATATACAAGTTCATCTTAATAGTCGAAACTGTTGGTTGGCATAAACTTAGTAGACATTAAAAGCCTTACAGATAATTTCAGTCATAATGTTCCGTTTCATTATATTTTCTACTGGTTCAGTTTAAATAAATTGAAATTGATTGTTGTAGAGGTTGGTGAATATGAATTCGATATTCCTAATTGGCCAGAGTTAGACAAGCACTAAGAACCAGTAACTAACAGTGGATACCTATTACTTCATACTGAAAAACTCATCAAGGGTAATTTACTTCGGGGTGATTCATGGAATCAAATACAAATTAAGCATTTACAGTCAATATCGGTTCATCATTTACTAACCATATGAGGAAATCTGTTAACAAGATGTTAACAAGATTCTGTTAACAAGATGTGATTGATCGAGTTCAGCCCTTAGGATTGTGGGACAGTTATCCACCAGTCAAAGTGGACTACGTCAAGTAAATATTTAGATAATGGATTAAAGTTTAAAACATTAAACTTTAGATTAAAACTGGCTGAGTGAACTAATCAATAATCGTTTGCTAAGAACCCAAAGCTCGCTACATCGTCGACGAATCTTATACTAGGATGAGTTCGAATCCCAGTGTAAACATCAACATTGGGATGTAGGTACATTCAGCTGATGGGTCCTAAATAGGACAAAACGTGCATCCTGGATTCCACTTGCCAGTCGCTATCCAATTTAAATACGATAAAACAGTTGTCCAATGCCAGTTCTTAGTTTCTATTAGTTATCTACCCCAGGCCAATTCATGGTAACAAATTTGAATTAAATAAGAGTTACTCATTAAATACTTTCATCAGAGAATATTTTGCATCAATAACACTGGAAAACCACAGATTGAGATTGGTATTAAATGCAAAATTCTTTCTAAATAAAGGTACAATCCACATTGTGTCGTTTTGATACAGTCTATTAAACGATAATACATCAGACATGTTCTAAAATACATGAAATATAGCTAGCACTTAAATTCGAGAAGTGAGTTTTATCTTATTCACTATCTATCTTACTCTTTGAACAAGGTAATTCCTGTCTGAATTCATCAACTTAATGTGATTATTGTTTCGAGGACTTCTATTGAACATACTAATGACTATGTGGACTCAGTAGCTTAACAGATAAAGCATATAGCAGCATATTTGCAGTACAGGATTTGAATCTTAGTTTGAACGTTTGTATTAGAATGCTGGCGCATTTATCTGACAGAAGTTAATATGGTAAGAACTTTAATCTTCAGTTTTACTGTAAGCCACAATCTATATACTCTAAAACTAAGAATCAAGATGATTATGACGAGGTTATTGAAACTGAATTATCTGCACATTAAATACGTTCACTAAGTCGCTCACAGGTGACACTATATGGACCCTACCAGAGACGTTTATTATAAACAACAATGATACAATTTAGTCTAGGTCGAAAAATTACTTTTACAAGTGCATAGATAGTAAACAGCCTCTCATACAATCATTCTTCTAGTTAACTTAATTAGGTTCAGGTTACTCAAAGTCATTTACAGAATCTATCGCTAGTGTTCATTCTTTTGTCCTACCCTTTCATTGATACTTTACATTATATCTTTGAAAAGACGAACTTATCTGGAGCGAGACAGTTATCACTGATGACAGTGGATGATCGTCACACTGTATCACAATTTTATGGGAGCGGAAAGACTAACACTGGATGCTGGCCTAGTGGTACAAAGGGTTAAGCGTTCGCCAACCTAAAGTCTTCGGGGTGAGATCTAGGGTGCAAACTGCCGAGGAATCCTATACTAGCACGAAACAGCTATCCAATTCTTCCTGGTTTAAAATGGTGCCCTGACAACATAAATATATGACGAATTCAATCAACTAAACGTTATACCAATGTCACAAACCCTCTCAATTTAATAAAAATAGTACTGGCAAACTATCATCTGAACTTGTAACATCAAATAGTGTCCCTTAAAGCTTCTTATAATTCCGATTTTTCTTTGTCATATATTTACTACTAGGAATAACGCTTTTATAGTTTGAATTTTCAGGAATCGGTCTCCCTCCAAGAGGTCATTGGTTATCTTAGAATACTCGGTCGACACAACCCTATTTGGTGAAGATGCTTACAAAATATAGTCTTTCGATGGCATTGAGCGACAACGTAAGCAAGCTCGAGATGACTTTCTTTTCCCCTGAGAACAAATTTTTGTGTCGAGAATGATCTGTGTCAACATTTGGATTAAGGATAGGTAGTAAAGTAGATATACACTTTTACTACTTCACATGTCTAAGAAGTTCAATCGGCCTTGATGGATTGGTTTTTGACGAAATCTCGGTACGAATTCAAAAAGTTCGTCTGGCTCCTGCCAACTTACGTCATCTGTGGCGTAGGCACGTTATCCGTCTACCAAATAAACGATAAGCATGCTGAGCAGCACTCCGGTCTGTCTTATTGCATGGATGTAAAACGTGGCCATTATGATGTCTTCGAAACATCGCTCGCATTTTCTGGTGTCACCGTGAAAGTAATAATGAAGTTTGACCGAGGCTTTAAGAAAACATGGCAAACCAATTGATACAGTTGTAAGTCTTCATCAACTGAGGTGGTTAGGGCATGTAATTAATACACGCCTAATCACCAACTACTGTAACTAGTGATTTTGACTGGTATTGAAGAAAGATGCAGGAAACGTAGGTGCAGCCAAAGCAAAACATGACATCAGTCTACGAAGTCACTTACTGGTGATCTAACCCGTGTTGGTAGATGCATTCGGCCTAATTAGAGTCCGTACGACTGCTATAACTAACAATAAGAGACTGGTCAAGATAATCCATATCGGTAGCAGTGGTGCAAGTGCATTCGCTCTTTGTCTTCTATTAAATTCTGAGCTTAAAATTTTCACACTTTTCTATCCACAAACTAACTCTTTCTCCCTAGATCATATTCTATATGTTCACTCGATTTTTTATTCTTATTATTAATGTGATTGAAGTAACTCTTACTTCTACTGATTGAATGTGAATCTTTCTTTGTTTCTGAGTGGCGTGAAAACTTCGGCCAATGGACAGTTGTTGTTGTTGTTGTACATATAGACAACCATACATGTAACTATACAAGTCGGAATATTAGTCTGAATGCAATCTGAATGCTTAGGGCTTAACAACCAGTTGTATGTAGATAGATAGAATTTATGAATATTACAATTTACTTTTATTTATTTGTAGGCAGAAATCGATTTCAATCATTGTTTGCGTGATTTCGATAAGTTTGATGTAGCATGTTTAAATTGCCAATTTTCTTTGTTTTAGTTTATATACTTCATTGTTAATATTATAAAGTGGAAATTCTTTAATTAACCGAAATGATAAGAGAACAGTCCGGTTAACTTATACAATTTAAGTTAGTTACATAACAATTTCAGTAAATGATGATCATTGAAACAACATGAATTAATTGAAGTTATAAGTGTTAATCAATGATTGTTAACAATGATATCTGTAGATGAGAAGTTTGAAGGTAAGTAGATTCAATCTTTGATAAGATTGCGGATAATAATTGTTGACAAGTCTTACACTAGAACATCAGTCGACCAATTAATCAATGTCTACTATCCTATGTAAAGCATAGGCCGCCAACCGGCATTCTCCAGCCAACTCTGTTTTGGGCTTTCCTTTCCAGCTCTTCCCAGGTGCTCTTCATTCTCTCCATGTCTGCCTCCTATTCCTGAAGTAATGTATTCCTGGGTCTTCCTCTGTTTCTTTGGCCTTTAGGATTCCACGTTAGTGCTTGTCTTGTTATACAGTTTGATGATTTCCTCAATCTGTATCCAATCCACTTCCAGCGTTTTTTCCTAATTTCCTTCTCAGCTAAAAGTTGATTAGATGATGGTATCTGGCCGACAAATCTGAAGAATCTTGCGTAGACAGTTGTTCATAAATACTTGTATCTTCTAAAAAATGCTGTTCGTAGTTCTTTAAGTTTCAGCTCCATACAACAAGACTGTCGTCATATTTGTACTGAAAATTTTAATTTTAATATTGGCTGACATTTGGTTTCAGTTCCAGATGTTTTTCAGTTGTAGAAATTCTGCCCTTGCCTTATCAATCTACGCCTTCACATCCGCATCGGACCCTCCTTGTATTTCGATGATGCTGCTCAACTATACACTAGAATGTAGCATCTATCAATAATGGTTGTCAGTAATCCAGATAATGATGTTTCTCTCAATAATACTTCTGTTTAAAAGAATTCATAAGCTTAACTTTATTCACTTGTTTACCTAATCATTTAACAACCATTTAAACAGAATAAGAAAAATTCATTTCATTTGGTTTCCATCAGTTACTACTCACAACCTGTAGTAGTTCAACATCAACATTACTTAATAAAGTTAAATATGTGAAATAATTTGTCCATTTTAAAATGTATTTGGTTCTTCTCCGTTGATTTTTCATGGACTGAAATTAATCAGTAACTGTAGTCTCTTTGATAAATTTTGATAATTTAATGGAAAAAGGCTAAGTTTATCAAAGTTGTGTTTGATGCATATTTATGCAATATATTTCGAATCATCTGATCATACACACACTCTATAAGGTATTTATGTACAAAATATAGTGGTTACTGGACGAAGATAATATGGTGAATAATGTGAATCACACTCTACCGAGGTAGGTTGAGTTAAAGTGCAAATAGTTTCTGAACACATAATCAGGGTGGGGGTGGGGTGGAATCACAAGTAATATTTTTAAGTTAGATTATGACCAACCAATGTGGAATCCAGCACACGCTTTTCCTTCGATTTGGGACTAGTCCGATGAATGTTACTGCATTCGAATGATGATGTTCACATCGGGATTCGAAATCAGTTTATTTCGTGCCAAACACCACTGCGTCCACAATCGAGTCCAGATACTTGTGATTTATCATTATGTCGAGGTAATTTGCTCAAGATGTATATATGGCAATAGAGACCGACCAGTTTCAGTCCATGACAAATCGATGAGAACATACATATTCATCCCATTGCACAAGTGTGACCGACTGGACTCAGTAATCTAGTGGTAAACGCCGTGATATTTGACATAAAACAAACTAAACTCGAACCCTGATATGAACATCAACACTGGAATGCAGGTACATTTAACGGACGAGTTCTCAATTGGAGGAAACGTGCTTCCTGCATTTTGCTTGCCAGTTACAATTGAACTTAAAAATAACACAAGTGAGTTGAACTTTCGTATAACTAAGACTTCAACAAAACCTAGTATATATCCTAAAGCACTCTTTATACAACAAAACAAAGGATGACTTAATATCAATTATGTGGATTATTTCAACTAATTGTTTAGTAATAAACAGACGACGAAGGCTGTTTATTCTGAACTTTTTTCTGTCATTGAAGTTCATTAGTTTATGGAGCCATTTAAGTATGCGTTTAGCTATCTTGACACGCAGAACACGATTACTCCTCCCTAAGTAGCTGTGTCTATACACACAGGTAAATTGAATGGCACAGTGGGGTGTGATGCATTCTTTTACATGTTGTTTAGGTTTACTGTGAATCAATGCACTATACTTCTCAATTTCAACTACCTTGGTTACACCATGACAAACCAACTTCGGCCAAAGAGGAAATTAGGAAAAGACGTTGGGAATTGATAGGACATACATTATGAAATCATCAGACTCCATCACGAGACAGGCATTAACATAGAATCCTGTTGAAAAACGGGAAAGAGGAAGGCCAAATAACACACTGTGTCAAGAAATGTAGGCTGATATTAAAAGAATGGACAGCAACTGGGAACAGCCGTAAAGGATTGCTCAGGAGAGAGTTCAATGGAGAATCCTGGTGAGGGGCCTATGCTCCTCTGTGGGGAGTAACGGGCGTAAGTAAGTAAGTGGATAGACCATACTTCAACATTTCCATCGATTTATAAATCTTTTTAGATATCTTCCAATATTAACGTTTCTGTTAACAGATTTTTATTTCTCTCAATAATACTTCTGTTTAAAAGAATTCATAAGCTTAACTTTATTCACTTGTTTACCTAATCATTTAACAACCATTTAAACAGAATAAGAAAAATTCATTTCATTTGGTTTCCATCAGTTACTACTCACAACCTGTAGTAGTTCAACATCAACATTACTTAATAAAGTTAAATATGTGAAATAATTTGTCCATTTTAAAATGTATTTGGTTCTTCTCCGTTGATTTTTCATGGACTGAAATTAATCAGTAACTGTAGTCTCTTTGATAAATTTTGATAATTTAATGGAAAAAGGCTAAGTTTATCAAAGTTGTGTTTGATGCATATTTATGCAATATATTTCGAATCATCTGATCATACACACACTCTATAAGGTATTTATGTACAAAATATAGTGGTTACTGGACGAAGATAATATGGTGAATAATGTGAATCACACTCTACCGAGGTAGGTTGAGTTAAAGTGCAAATAGTTTCTGAACACATAATCAGGGTGGGGGTGGGGTGGAATCACAAGTAATATTTTTAAGTTAGATTATGACCAACCAATGTGGAATCCAGCACACGCTTTTCCTTCGATTTGGGACTAGTCCGATGAATGTTACTGCATTCGAATGATGATGTTCACATCGGGATTCGAAATCAGTTTATTTCGTGCCAAACACCACTGCGTCCACAATCGAGTCCAGATACTTGTGATTTATCATTATGTCGAGGTAATTTGCTCAAGATGTATATTGGCAATAGAGACCGACCAGTTTCAGTCCATGACAAATCGATGAGAACATACATATTCATCCCATTGCACAAGTGTGACCGACTGGACTCAGTAATCTAGTGGTAAACGCCGTGATATTTGACATAAAACAAACTAAACTCGAACCCTGATATGAACATCAACACTGGAATGCAGGTACATTTAACGGACGAGTTCTCAATTGGAGGAAACGTGCTTCCTGCATTTTGCTTGCCAGTTACAATTGAACTTAAAAATAACACAAGTGAGTTGAACTTTCGTATAACTAAGACTTCAACAAAACCTAGTATATATCCTAAAGCACTCTTTATACAACAAAACAAAGGATGACTTAATATCAATTATGTGGATTATTTCAACTAATTGTTTAGTAATAAACAGACGACGAAGGCTGTTTATTCTGAACTTTTTTCTGTCATTGAAGTTCATTAGTTTATGGAGCCATTTAAGTATGCGTTTAGCTATCTTGACACGCAGAACACGATTACTCCTCCCTAAGTAGCTGTGTCTATACACACAGGTAAATTGAATGGCACAGTGGGGTGTGATGCATTCTTTTACATGTTGTTTAGGTTTACTGTGAATCAATGCACTATACTTCTCAATTTCAACTACCTTGGTTACACCATGACAAACCAACTTCGGCCAAAGAGGAAATTAGGAAAAGACGTTGGGAATTGATAGGACATACATTATGAAATCATCAGACTCCATCACGAGACAGGCATTAACATAGAATCCTGTTGAAAAACGGGAAAGAGGAAGGCCAAATAACACACTGTGTCAAGAAATGTAGGCTGATATTAAAAGAATGGACAGCAACTGGGAACAGCCGTAAAGGATTGCTCAGGAGAGAGTTCAATGGAGAATCCTGGTGAGGGGCCTATGCTCCTCTGTGGGGAGTAACGGGCGTAAGTAAGTAAGTGGATAGACCATACTTCAACATTTCCATCGATTTATAAATCTTTTTAGATATCTTCCAATATTAACGTTTCTGTTAACAGATTTTTATTTCTCTCAATAGTATCATTAGTATAAATACGGTTGATCTCATTACATAGAGCCTTTACTAAACCCTTTTTATACAATAACTATGAAAGCTCAAGTACTACCCTGTCCGTGTAGTTTATCTGTGGATAGAACGTTTGATTGAGCCATCATCCCTTAGACTGATCAATATATCTAGGAAAGGAAGTTGGTTGTTTTTCTTCTCTCCACAGGATAAACTTATATGATTTTGAATAGTATTCAAATCACTTAGTAGACTATTTGCATCGTCGATTTTTACACAAATAACTAGGATAACATCAACATACCGCCTGTTAAAATACATCTCGCCTATTGAATCTCTGGCTATGTTTTCAACACGTGACATATGCACATCGACTAACAATGATCCTAAAGGACTACCCATAGAAACTTCGTCAATCTAACGGAAATATTCATCCTACAATGTGAACTGGACTTTTGTCTGTACATAGTAATAACAAACCTTCAAGGGTTGTTAAAGGGATAGGCAATGAAAAATGACTTGACATGATATAGTCACACAAAATATCAATAGACTTATTAGTAAACAAAGAATTCACATCAAAAGAACATGTTATCTTTTTATTGACATTAATGAGAGGACAAACCAACTTCCAGCCAAAGAGGGAATTAGGAAAAGACGTTGGAAATGGATAGGACATACACTACGCAAACCATCAGACTGCATTACGAGACAGGCATTAACATGGAATCCTGTTGGGAAACGGAAAAGAGGAAGGCCAAACAATACGCTGAGTCGAGAATTGGAAGCAGACATTAAAAGAATGAACAGCAACTGGAAACAATTGGAAAGGATTGCTCAGGACAGAGTTAAATGGAGAACCTTGGTGAGCGGCCTATGCTCGTCAGTGAGAAGTAATGGGCATATGTAAGTAAGTAATGGTAAGTAAAATAATCAAGTAAGTCTCAAAGAACACTTACATAAGCTGCATTTAACAAATGCCTTAACAAGTGTATGTATTATCATATTGTTCGAAATACAATGCACTAACATGCCTCAGACAGCTCTGATAAACTTCGTCGTAAATTACCAAAGAATAATTTAATTAAAAAAGTATTGTTGACTGTTTCAAACGTTCGAACCAACGTAGCTCAGCCTGGTCATGTATAAGGCAGCTACCTACCGATAGTAGTTGATGAAGACACTTAAATATATCATGAATTGACTGAATCAAAAATATCAACAGTTAAATGCTAGGTCAAATTAGTGGTGATATTGCTGGCTAATATCCAATTACAGAATTATTACTCCCATTCATTTATGATATAACTTGATGATTATCCATTGTCATCAGTGGTAACTGTACCACTCTCGACATACTTGAACCTCATTTGTTACTACTTTTCACTAGAACGTCAGAAAACAACCTGTAGTCACTAGTGCACTAATTATTGCAAATTGTTTGAGTTGGCATTGTGATTCAATTCCCCCAACGGAATCGACACAGTAAACTGTTGAAGAGTCCCATTAACTTATGATTGACGTTGATCTTTTCAAAAAAATTTTTGTGGTTCATTTCTATGCGGTAACGAAAATTAAGCTAAATGTTTTTTTTTCATTTAAATTTAATATTATCAATTAACAGTTATTGAAAATTAATTAGTACTGAGAAGATGGTTTGTCGTAGAATAAGATGTCTCAGTAGTTGAAAATTCACAGTCTGCTAGAATGATCAAGCCAAAGATCTATAGATTTTGATGTGGTCGGCAACCAGCTGGTAATATCCTTAACTCCATTCAATTCTTAATAAATTCTATTTTGTGACTTTATCTAAGGTCGGCGGTATATTCCTACGACCAATATAATTGAAATTCATTAGTCATATCTTTTAATTACATCTTAAGGAGTTGTCTCATGAATTTAGCTGATACTGATTCTAGTCAGGGATTACGGAAGTTATTGAATTTCAACTTAATTTCACAAACTGACCTGCGTTAAACAAGGCATTAAAGGCCAAGAAATAGTGGACGGATATTTTATCTTCATATGAGACTTTTAAATGTCAGTATGCATCCGAAATCTCACCAATAGGTCAAGCACAAGATCTTTAAGTTTTATCGAGCGCTCTTAGCTATTGACCACAGATTCGGCTGGTATCAAATGGTTAGTATTTCTAAATTTAAACGGTCAAATATGTTAGCTCATTTATTCGTATCAATGTGTAAGTGTTAGACGAAAATTATGGGATCATTTTAGTATCGTATCCCTCCCTCTCCATCCTCCTAATAAAAGTATTCAGGTCAGGGATGTTAATGCACTTTTCATATTCGGCAATTTTCTATTACAAGTTTTTATAAGTTTTGTAATAATAACCAGTATATAGTAACTTTGGCATATATATATTGAACTAAGGTGGTTTTGTGGAGACTGATTTTAGGTTTGGTTAACTGAATTCATCTAAGATTGATGATGGTAAGGTATCATTAAGAACCAGGGAGTACTGAACAGCTGTTCCTTCGTACTGTTGGACTCTTCAGCTGTGCATACACTCGGTTCAAATAGGGGAGGAACTGAATTCAGGACTTTCAGGTCGGCAAACAGCTAGCATCCTGCGCTAATGGAACCTAAGGTCCATGGTGGAATTCTCACTTTCATTAGTTTGTGATATGGCAATAGTGGTGGAGTTCAAACTTGTAGGGAGTGAGACGGCTATCACTGATAACATTCGATGATCATCGTGCTATATCACAACCTAATGGAAGTGAAAATTCTGCTACTGGGAGCCACGGCAGTGCAGAAGGTTAGGCGTTCGACGACCTGAAAGCCCTTGGCCCAATTACCCCCCATACTAGGATTAAACAGATGTCCAGTGATCTTTGTTTCTTACTGATACCCATCCAGTATCAATCTGTGACGAATCCAATCAATGAAATATCTATATATCCCCTTAGATTGACCTTACTTCAATTTTCTTGTTTACAGGCACTAGTAACTAAATTATTCAGAGTATCACTTGAGTAAGTAATTAGAAAGCCCTTTCATAAGGATAACAGCCACTTGATGTAGCTTATAGTTTTCATGTATAGAAACTGATCAGTGACATACAAGTAAACATGATTGTTTAATCGGATAACTTGACATAATTTTCGATGTCTACACTACCATTAGAGTTTGTTATGTCTGACCTGTAATTTACATTATGTTAATGTAGAATAACTAAAGCAACTGATACATTTCACTTTTGTATTGTTCGATTGTTGTTAATTTTCATTCACTAACTAGAATCAGTTGGTGATATATGATTTGGCTCAAGTTTACTGAAGTTTCTTCGTAATTCCAGACGACTTTATCGGTGTTTAACAGAAAACACCAATTAATTATTACATATCTTTATATATAGCAGTACATGCAATATAGAACATACTAATGATTGGAAAACATGAGGATTTTCGACAGAGATAGCGCAAAGTTATCAGGGGATTATTGAGATTTTAGTATTCAGATTAACTGTCGATTAATAAGCATAATCAACTAGATGCAATTTATCAGTGTTATGACATGTGAAGAAAGGGAGATGATTTTGGTTGGTGGATGCGAACACCAATAAGATGCGTGCCTAGTTGATCACGTTCGAATGACCTAAGCCCATTCACCCTCAGGCCGACAACAATCAGAGCCGAGAACTGAGAACAGGAAGACTGAGAACGTATTATATTTTAATCATGCCTTTATATACACGTGAAATCAGACCACACAGTGAATCAATCAAGAATCTAACATTTGTACAGAACAAGGGAAAGAGTGGAAGTGAATGTTACAACTTGTACACAATTAAGTAGGCGTAGTTCATAGTAAATAAACAGTGCGCCAAGAGTAAATATACAAACAAGAGAACCGGGCAAGGGGAATATAGCAGTCATAGAAATGAAATGTTTAAACTGTCCACAGTTATAATAATTGAAATGATGTTCAAAAGCACAGTTCTCGAAGATAGACAATCTTCGTTAGGTGCCCGGCATATCAATCAGTCAGCTTGAAATCTATTTAATAACTACAATACTACAAATCAGATCAGGAGGAATGGGAGTCAAAATAAATATTCAGAAAATAACAGGACAAGTGTGAAAAACAACCAGTCAAACTCATAGTCGATTGAACGAGCTGCCAGTCTTTTGTCGAGAAAATCTCAATGCTCTTTTCTATTAGGCGTATGCGCTGGTGAAGTCGTTCAGAGTGGTGATGGAAGCTTGGAATTAGACCGTCTATCTTCAAGAACACAATGGTAACTAAAATCACCCTCTTCAGCTTCAAATTTACGCGAACAATTCAAGAGGAAACACATGTGTTAAATTAGTGAATGCAATCGTTATGTATCCCTCATTTTAGACTACTAATTAAATCGCAACTAAACCAATAGAAAATGATTAGCACTATAACGGACTTGACACTGTGGAATCAGAGAGTTTTGGGTTCGATCCCTGATAGGGTCGTAAATGCACACAGCTGAAGAGTCCTATACTAAAGCGAAACAGCAGTGTAGTGCTTCTTGGTGATTATTTGTTGCCTAATTCAAACCATTTCGTGATAATAGATTAACATTCCTGAATAATCTGTTTTCATAATCTAACTATCTTATTTTGTATGTATCTTTTTTATTGAATGTATATTATGATTAATGTTCAATTCATTACTCTACAATCAACCGCTCCCACTCAGTTTTTTGTTAACATGGTGATGTAATTAATGTGAATAATCAATTGATTATGTAATACATGCAATAAGTTACTGACTGATTACTATCTATAATGAACTTAGGAGGATACATTGACAGTTATGTTGCAAATACTTATATCTCGATTTCATAATCAACTTTAAAATCTATGCATTAATCTACTGTACTTGTACTTTTTGGTTAGGTAGCAAACGTTTTACTATTAGACAGATGAGCCGACTGGTAACGGTTGATATTTCTAACTCATTATAGTGTTATTAAGTTGTTAACAGTGGATTATGAATAGGGGACGCATGAATTGGATGCAAATGTACAAACCATTCAGAAACTAGAAAAATTATTTTACTATGATTACTATGGAATAGAATTTTAGTCAAATGTGAAATCATCAAGCATGTTGCCAATCCAAGACAATCGTCAAACAGTTAACCTTTTTAGAAAGCACAAATGTTTGCAGTATTTTTTCGAACTTTTCATTCATTTCCTCAATGTTGGAAATAATGACGATGACAATGAAGTGAATTTTGAGAACATGATTTGTTTACATGACTTCACCAATACATTGATAATGAAATGTGTGTAAATGAAGATCTGTTCACTTTGTATTGACATGAATTGTAATGTTGACTAACATTAACAAGTTGATGATCTTGAGAGTGGAAGAGAAACTACTAATATCATTTTGCAATAATTATTCTATATTATAAATTGTAAGAATTCGTAGGTGTGGTCTAAAGTAGTTTGGCAGTAGTCGATAGGAAATGGGTTGCTTAAGTTTCATGAGATATTTAGTACTTGTCAGCAAGGTGCACCTACAGTCATCGGGCGATTCTATACTATCGTGTGAATTTGATACCAGGTCACTCAACTTCACAGTAGGCACCCGTTAACACTGAGCTATTTGGGTCGCGACTGACTGCTCCAGCTGTAGTACTATGGTGTAAAGTTTAGTTGCTCACCGTGTTATAGACCAATTTGATGTTTATCGAGTCCTTTCTATAGTGCTAATCGAATTCTATAGATCACGTTGTAATGTTGTCACTAGTCTAAATAACTCAACATTACTGGCATTATAAAGAGATGGTAGGTAGAGTTAAAGAACATCTAATTAATCACTACATAATGATCAACCAAATAAGGTGTGATCTAATAGATCAGGTTGATATCCTATCACTTACATCACATAATGATCACAAGTATATTTTGTCGGAGTTATATTATGTTCAAAATGGCGTAAAATTCAATGGCGTAAAATTCAAGCCATATAGCTATCTTGTTATTTTCACCTAACTAATCACTAAGTTTACTGGATTGAATTTGTCAAAGATTGATATTGCCTGGGAACCAGTGAAAACCAAAAAGCACTGAACAACTATTTCGTCCCAGTATAGACCTCTTAAGCAGTTTAGACCCTAGACTCCATCCCAGTGTTTTGGTGAATGCCTAACCCTCCTCACCACTGAGTCAGAATTCAATGGTAGAATTTTCACTTCCATCAAGCTGTGATTATCAAGCTCGATTATTATACAGTATCATCAGTGATAACTTTCTCACTTTTGACATATCCAACATTCAGCCATTACAACTTCTTAGTAGAGTTTCAAGAACATCTTAAAGTTAGTCACTAATGAAATGATATGTACTGATTGATATTAAGTTTTATTAATTGAAGTTAATTAAAAATACAATTAGGGGAGTTTGTAGAGATAGTTAACTGTTTAATTCAATTTTGATATCACGAATTGATCTGAATCAAACAACCATTGATCACCTGGAAGTACTGAACAGCTGTTTCGTCCTAGTATGGGACTCCTCAGCAGTGCGCATCCACGACCCCGTCGGGGATCGAACCCAGGACCTTCTGGCTCCGCGGCGAACGCTTTACCATTGGACCACTAAGTCGGCTCCCAATGGTTGATATTTCCAATTCAGCCAATTCGTGATACATTGCGCGACCTCCTCTATGCCATTGGTGATATCAAAATTGAATTAAATAATTAAAAATACATAATAATGAATAGAATGATTTATATATAGATGTATATATCTGTTAAGCTGTACAAATATATAATAAATTTCCTAATCATTTTACATTGATAATGAAATATAAGTATACATATATATTACCAATAAATCAATCAATCAATCAATCAGTTAATCAATATTTGTTCTTCCTCCTCCTCCCGCCTTCCACCCTTCGCCCCCCCTCCACCACCACCTCCACATGGAATATAATCCATTGACTATTATTCTTGAATCATTATTGTCTTAAAGCTTTCATTTTCAATTCTTCATAAATGTTATTCATTCATTTACATATCTATCATTAAATTCATTACGTAATACATATACATTGATGCATAAACTCTATTATATTGTAATGAATGGACAAAATAATTGTAGAAAAGTATAACGAAATTGTCTTGACATAACACAATATAAAATAAAATTTAAACCATTATTAATTAATGTTAAAAAATCTAAGAAATCACCTAAACGTTCATAGACTGTAGCACTGAAACATTCACCTTGAAAATTGTTTAATAACAATAATGCTGACTGTAATATAAAGAAAAAAAAGAAAGAAAAAATAAAGTGAGAAAAAACAATAGAAAGAGAAAGAATTCATAAATATCATGTAATAATAATGTTTATTATATACTACTTAAATACTTATTAAGAGGAGTAGCTCTCGCCATCACACCCCCCCCGTTGCCCTCGCCTAACATATCTCCATGAAGTATATAAACCATGTGAAGTTTTTTTTACTCAAACATTGTTAGTTTTGTTACAGTGTATGGAGAAGTGTCAATTGAACTTATAACGTTAAATGGTATCTTACAAGGCTGTCAATTATCTCTAATTTTTTTTACTTAGTTTCTGAATTTTCAGGAGTTGATCCTCTATTAGATGATCTATTTATTGACTTAGAATACATAGATAACATAGTTTTGTTTGGTGAAGACACTGGTAAAATGCAGTGTTTTGATAGTAATATGATGATAATGTAAGTATGTTCGGGAAATGTTACTGTCTAAATTTAAACTGTTACTTCAGGACTGATCGAAGTCAATACGTAGGCTGAAGATAGGGAGTAAAATTATCTATCCACTTACTTTGAAAGTCTGTAAACCACTGAAAGGTTGGTATCTGACGAAATATCGACACGAATTTACAAAGCTTGTTTAGCTTTTGCCAGCTTACGTCGCTTAAGGCGTAGGTGAGATATTTGTTTCTCAACGAAGGGAAGAGTATACTAATCAGCAGTTCATACTTTTCTACTGTTTGGATGTGATATGTGGCTATTAAGAGTAAATGATACTCATAATTTAATAGTATGTGACCATCTATGTCTTCGAAACATCGCTTGCGTTAACTAAAATCGCTGAGTAAGTAATATAGAGGTTAGACAAGAGATACTAGGAAAAAGTAATTAATGAGGTTGCGAATCTCTACCGGTTGAGGTATGCCCAACAACAGACAATCTTTACGTACGACGGAGTAGCAAGAAAGAAATCTAGGGGCGGCCAAACCAAAACGTAACATCATTCCGTGAAGTCACTGAGTACTGGTTTCAGTAGTGTTGGTAAATATAGACTACTTGGTTGGGACCCTCGCGAATGCCGTAACTAATGGTCAGAAACTTTGTATTATATGGCTTCGACTAGGCCACAGTGGTGTAGATGTATCCACTCTTTGTCATCTTTTAAATCATGACCTTAAAATCACTTCATAGCTTTCTTTCCGTCAGCCAATTCTTTCTTCCTAAGCCATATATTACATATGTACTTTTTATGTTTTCGATGTTAGTATTATTGATGTAACTTCTACTCCTACTTATTTGTTGTTAATCTAACTGTGCTTCTAAGGTATGACAACTTCCACTGATGTACACATATACCAGGTTCTATGTCGTCCATACCTACTTATAGTTTATCAAATGAGTAGTCAACAATCTTATGTTCATCTGCTTCTTATAGAGCTAATCGATATCATTTAACTTGAATAAATGGTTAATCGTTAAAAGAATACCTCTTCAACAATGTCTATGACTTTGAAACTGCAAAAAGTAGATTCCATCTAAAACAGAAAGTATAAACTTTCTGAAATGTAAACATACGATCAATTAAATCAAGCTGATCTTGCTCTTTTTACTGTTTCAAACTAAAGAAAACTAACCACATAGGCATGAACTTGAATTTAGTACTTCATATTTACTTTTCATGCAACTTAAAGATGACTTCATAGAAGATACTAGAAGGATATAATTAACAATAGGCACTGAGTTATTGTATATGTCACATAAGGAACACTTAAGAAGAATGACGGAACTTTCAGAAATTACATATATTCTGATTACGAATGTATTAAACATAAGGATCCTATTATTATTATTATTATTATTATTATTATTATTATCATGTTAACCTCATTCCCAACTTCCGTTTGACCTATTCATTGTTATTACATACGAGATTGAACTGTAGCTAATTAATTGCATGCCTAATATTATGATTTTGTATTATTCATGTCCTAACTAGTCTACTGTGTGGTCTGCAATTATATATATGGTGAAATATATCACAAATTAATAGAATTTTGAACTTTACTATTGAATGAAGGGTCTTCGTTGTGAAGGGATAGTTGTTTTCCAATTTGAAGTTCTTAGGACGTAGTCTAGGATGAATACTGCTGAGGAATTCTAGACTAGGATGAAATAGCTGTCTAGTAGTCCTTAATTTTTAGTGGTAGCCTGCTAATATCAATCTGAGATGAATTCAATCTACTTAAACTTTTAACGATCCCCACAATACCATCACAATTCAAAGCATGAATTTATTTTATTTCTTTTCTAGTAAAACTGTCAACCATCACATTGGAACAAATTTGCTTAATCCAATTAACAGGATTACCAAGTAAATTTCATGTAAAGGTTAGTAAATCTTGTTTTTTCTCTTGAATTCAACATTTCTGCTGTTTCTTTCATAGATTTCGTCGTTTTTATGTATTTTAATTGACTGAATATATCACAAATTGATGTTGGCAGGGTACCATTGAAAACCAGGAAGAACTGGACAGCTGTTTCGTTCGAATGTCGAACTCTTCAGCAGTGCACACCCCAGATTCTGTACCAGGGGCTTCAGGTTGACGGCGAGCGACTAAGCCTACGCACTATCTAAATTGAATTATAATAATGAGCTCACTAGTGACTAACTTTAGGATGTTCCTAAAGCTCTAATGAGAAGTCATGATTGGTGGAGTTCAGACTTGTCGGGATTGAGACAGTTATCATCAATTACAATCGATGAATGTCACGCGATATATATATATATAATTATCACAAATTGAGGGGCGTGGGAATACTATCTTTGGATGACGACCTAGTGACACAAAGGGTTAGACGCTCGTCGTCAACCTAAAGATGCGTTTGTACGGTTCGACAGCGAAATCGTTAAAAGGAGATTTCCTGCTACAGTACTGTACAGGAACGAGCAAACGAGTTACTTTAATATTAGCGAAAACTGTCCCAAATAACGAGCAACAGATACATAATTGCGTCTAAATTCCCACGAATTTCAATCAAGAACGATTATGGTAGACAGCATATTATAGTTACGATTATTATTTAGGTAAAAGATTAGGAATCTTAGTTAAATTATACTCCTAATAATACAACCTCTTAAGGGGTTCCGGTATAAAAATAGGTTTCATAGTGAGAAAAGATGACGTGTGGAAGTCTCCATCTCAACATGTAGTTGCAGCTCCATCTGTCGGCATGTTCAAAAAGAAGTCAGATCATTTGAGAGAATCATAATCCCAGAAGTAACAGACAATCCAGTTTTCTTTCCTAATCATAATAAAATTGAAACTAACTTAATGAATCTAATGGTTGCTGCCAAATGAGATAAGTTTCAGAGAAAACGTATAAAAAACACAGAGTTTTAAAACCCTACCTAACGTAAAACTATGTCTTGCTATATTTTGTATTACGTTTCTCACTATCTTACAGCACTAATGTCTTCTCCATAGAAACGTTGAGTAAAATAGTATTTATAGTGTGAACCATTTGTATATATGCACTGTCTATGGTTAAGACCATGTGTGGAGTGGATCCACCTACGAATAAATCATTACCTTTAAGTAAAGGTTGTTGTAAGAGAGGCATATTTTAATGTGTCGCCAATTGAGATATTTTGATAAATGACCTGACATCACTTTAGTCACGTTGATGAGTGGTTTGTATACCAACACTACTACAAAATTACAGTTCATTTACTTCCCATGTAAAGTGTTTACATCTCCTTTAATGTAGTTGTTCTTTTTCACGATAAATAATTCAGTGATAAATACTATCTTCACATTGGCTTAAAGTGATTAATGAACTAAAACAATGATTACATAATTAGGATAAGTTTGGGATGCAGGTACATCCAACCGATGAGTTTTAAATAGGACGAAACATGTGTCCTGGATTTCGTTTACTAGTAACAATCCAACTTAAATCCAACTTAAATGATTATATCATTAAGTAAACTGAACTCCGGCTTTCAAAGTATTATATTTGCTTGTTCCTATACTATGCTACCGTGTTAAAGTTCATGTTTTCATTGTCTTATTCAAAATTAAAAACACTTTCAACAAAAGTGAATGTTACTTTCTACATTAATCACTACATTGGAAGTATCATTTACATTATTTTCATTTTAAAGAATACCGTTACTATTAAGACTATAGCAACAATCATAAATAAGTTGATATAGTATGAACAACATATTAACAATAATTGAATCGTATTCACAACTGCATACTGTAATCAATAGAGTTCTTATTAAAGAGTTTGTGGTAAACGGATTGAATTGTTGGATTTTAAATGTTTCTACTTATTAATATCACTTCATCTAGTCACTATGGTGTTCATTTGTTCAATGTAGATTACTCTAATAATTCAGTTACAAAATAACAAAAACGGGTTCTCTTCATGAACTACTAATCGTTTTTACCTTATCGTTATAAATAGTCACTTTATCAACTGAATACAGATTCATAGATTCAGATCTATTCTATTAGATACAGGTCATCTTGTAGAATAGTAGGCTTCATCATTAATAATTTTTAAATTCTCTTCTATTCACTTCACCTCACTCCCTAACAAACTCATCTATAGAAATCTACTAACATCTCTTTAAAAATGCTTTCAGTTTCTCTTTGTTAAAGTAAGGAACATATGACAACAGGAACAGTTATGTAGTGTGAATCAATTATTCACCATTTTGTTACTTTCAACACTTTTCTTTTTAACTAGTTTAGTCTTCAGATATTCAATTGTTTGACTAACTACTTTATGAAATATCTATTTTATAAACAAACTACTATTGACGTTTCTATGGTAGCATGTATATTTGACAATTTGAAAGTATCTGGATCTTACTGTTGATTTGTTATGAAGTGAAACCGGTCAGTCACCGTTGCTATACATGTATCCTGAGCGGATTGCCTCGATATAGCGGTAGTGCACAAGTATTGTTTGAATTACATTGTGACTGGAGGAATTCAGGACACGCGTTTCAAATTATATATACATGTTCATTGCATAACTGTAACTGTATAAACTCAATAACCTAGTAGTGAATGCAATAGAGTTTGATACGAAACGAATTGAATTCGATTTACGTTGCGTACAACAACATTCTTATGTAGGTACATTCAGCCAACAAGTTGCAAATAGAACGAAACACGTGTCCTGGATTTTGTTTTGCTAATCACAATCCAACTAAAACAATTTATATTTAATTTTATGTATAATTAAAATATAGTCTGTTTATTAGGATGAACTTGTATGTTACCGTTGATTTGTTATAGACTGAAGCTGGTCAGTCATTATTCCTAAATGTGCATCCTGAGCGGATTGCCTCGATATAGCGAATTTTTCACAAGTATTATATAAGTTTGATTGTGACGGACAAGTGGAATCCAGGACTCATCGGCTGGATGTACCTGCATCCCAATGTTGATGTTCACACTGGGACTCGAACTCAGTCCTCGCTATATTGAGGCAATCCGCTCAGGATGCACATATAGCAACAATGACTGACCAGCTTCAGTCTATAACAAATCAACGGGAATATACAAGTTTATCCTAATACCAATGTGCCCGTTGCACTAGTGTGACTGTCTGGACTCAGTAGTCTAGTGGTGAACGCGGTGGCGTTCGACACGAAACGGACTGAGTTCGAATCCCAGTGTGAACATCAACATTGGAATGCAGGTAAATCCAGACGATATGAGTCCCAAATAGGACGAAACGCGCGTCCTGGATTCCACTTGCCAGTCACAATCCAATTTATATGATAGTCTATTTATATAAATATTAAATTAGAAAAACTTCGAAACTATGATATTACTACTTATTAAGTAATTTTGATTTTATTTAAGTGTATAGGAAGTGAATAAAAATAAACTACTGAATATTTTACAATTACATAATCAATATTTTCTATTTATTTTTTTCTAAAAACCGTAATATTTTTGTAACGAAGTCTTGTTGCAACAATAACAAAAAACTGGAACAGTTTAGATTGTTTCCTTGATTGTATTCAGTAGTAAATAAAGTATGAAATTATCTATGAGGAAGACATTAAGTTTAGTTAATTAAGATGAACTTATATCATCCTGAATGTTACCTATGCACTAGTTGAATAAGTGTAGCTGTCTGGACTCAATAGTCTTATAGTGAACCCGGTGGCATGAAACAGACTGAGTTTGAATCACAATATGAATATCAACATTCGGATGTAGGACGAAACGAGCGTCTTCAATTCCCGCTTGCCAGTTACAATCAAACTTAAATTAAGTTCAGTTGTTTGTGTTCATCAATAGATTTGTATTGGTTGAGTACTGATAAAAACTAGCGAATACTGTTTAACTGTTTCGTTCTTGTATAGAACTTCACAGTAGTGAACAATCTTTATATGATCACTAAATCTAACTAAAAAGCTTATGACAGACTTCTAAACATCTACACTATTGAATCAATTAGTCAGTGATGATAAGTGTCTCACTGCAGACAAATCAATTAAAATAATAACTCTAATTCTTTGTTCGTGCTATCTTCAAATTAGAAACCAATTGGAGCATCATCTCTAGCTATAGAGACTTATGAGCTTTCTAAATCTTATAATCTGGTCTTAACACCAACTAATCAATCTGTCTATTGTGTTTACCGTAATTTCTATGTCCAATCAGTACTTCTTAACTTGAGTAAAGTGTATATTCCCGTCGAATGCATGACCTATATAATTTCCATAATAAATCAATTGTTGATTAATAGTATAGTTTATTCTAAGTGTTACATCCCATTGGACATTGATGTGATGAGTAGATTACCATCCAAATATTGATGTATACACTTAGATATCAACATTCAGTATTACTAACTTCAAGCGTATTATCCACTAATCTATTAATTACAAATAACTATTAGTATTTTCAATGGATATGCTGTTTACAACATGATTATTTTGGTTGTATTATATCTTGAACTACTGTCAATTACTGGATGTGTAATAGTTAACTTACTAGAACCAATCGCGCAAACAGGATATAAAAACAGATTATCCTATGCGCGTATACCTTCACACAGAGCCGAATATGGTGACATATGACACCTCAGCCAACTAGTTACAATTCACTTATAATTCAAACACTTTTTTATATACATGTAATATCTAACCGTGCAGTTAACAGTTTAGGAGAACAATATGAATACAGAAGAAGGACCTCGATGATACGAAACTGTATACAATCAACTAGTTATAATGTATGATTGGGGAATAACAAAGTAACATTTAATAAGTTGAGAAGAATAAAAAAATAACTTAAATAACGCACCCAGTATCAAAACAATCAAAATATATGAAATAATCATCTGAAAATAGTTCTAGAAATTAGTCACTAATCATCAGTCACACGATCCATCAGCTGTGTAAAATTATCTCTTTGTTGATATTTTGAGATTGAATTCCGTCAGCAGAAATAAAATTTAATCCAGATTATCAACATAAAGTCGGATTGAGTCATTAACATGTCATTTATAATCTTCGTCTTCAGGTTATTTACTTTAAAAAATGATAATAGTAACTATAGCTTTATCCAACAGTATGCTTAGTACAATATGAATTATTAGCATACAGTGTCTCAATAAGTTACTCTTTTAACATTTTCACATACGATTGGATTTAAATCAGTTCGTGTTCATGAAAATATCAACACCACCACTACATTGTTAACTGATGACAGAACAATCTTGACAAAATCTAGGTTGTATAGCCAAGATTCTTGAACTGTGATTAAACCACAGTTACAGTATATATTAAGACTTAGGAGAAATTGTAGGTAATCCAAAATTCCAATAATAAATCTATAGTTAAGACGTTTGATGAAGATTGTTCCTTTTTAATGCATGTTACTAGCCAGTATAATATGTTCGTTTAGATCGGAATAAATTACTGATGATAGATTGTAAACATTTTATGAAGGCGCGAGAGTACACAATGCGACTTCGTAATATGATCGGGCAGTTAAAACAAAAAAGTAACGTTTTTGAGATATTCGGCAAAAACTGATAGCTCGAGATTTCAAATAGGCTGCCAAATCAATCACTAAACAAACCGATTATATTATAAACACAGAAAAATAATGTACCGAATGACGATGTCATCTATTTAAGTCATACTTTATTTAAAAAGAATTATATAAGTTAGATTGTGACTGGCAAGTGGAATCCAGGACGCGCGTTTTGTCCTTTTTGGGACACATCGGCTGGATGTACCTGCATCCCAATGTTGATGTTCACACTGGGATTAACAAGAATTATTACAGTTGAACTCTTAAAAGTCAAACTCCTATCATCTTTAAGAAAAATCATACTAAACAGTAGAACTTCATCTTGGTAAATCACTGTGTATCAACTAGTTTACTTGATTCTATAAAGTTGAATAGGTTAGACAATTAAACTCCTATATCCCTTGGTATACATTTCTGTGAATTACTCTATTTTCTTGTCTATTAGTTGGTGCATAACAGTCGTTAGTTCATTTCAGAACATCTTAACTTTGATGATATTGTTCCATCAGAATTCAGCAATTTATAAAGACTTCAACAATTATGATTGTACTGTTTAAGTGAATAACTGTTACGCCGGGCGATTAAAGAAAAGTAACGAACTTTCAGAACTGTATTTTCGGGGACTATTCTCGTCATTTTATTCATGAGTGATGTAATCATTTTATTTCTATGACTGTTACGTTCCCCTTGCCCGATTCTGTCGTTTAGTGTATTGCTTCTTTGTGCATTGTTTATTATTACGAACTACGTCTACTTAATTGTGTACAAGTTCTCCCCATTCACTACCACTATTTCTTCTGTTCTGTATCAATGTTAGATTTATGATTGGTTTACTGTGTGGTCTGATTCTATGTATATATAGAGGCATGATTAGAATATAATACGTTCTCGGTTCTCAGTCTTCCGGTTCTCTCTCAGTTCTGGTTGTCCTATTTTCGGCCTGGGGATAATTGGGCTTAGGTCAATCGTACGTTCTCGACTAGGCACGCATCTCATTGGTGTTCGCATCAACCAACCAAAATCATCCCTCCTCCTCCCTTTTCTTCGCATCATAACAATAACATCATCACAAAAAGAGTTTTCTTTTTCAAATACTATTTAATTTGCAGTAAGTTATATTGATATACTAATGTGCTACTATGAATTAGAAGTTATTGAATAACTAAGGAATTTGTCTATCATACCAATGCGAAATACAGAAAAGTTGATTTTATTATTGTTTCAGGAATAAGAAACCCTTGTTGGACGAAACAGTTGTTCATAGCTCGTTGATTTCAAGTTGTACCCAGTTGACAACAATCTGTGAAGAAAGTGATCAGCTAAATTTAATATCACTATGTCGCCATTAAACTAACTCAGTCTTTCTACAATAATCAGACCACTGGTGACTAACTTCAGGATGTTCTTGAAATTCTAATGAAAAGTCATATCTACTGGAGAATAAACACTACGAAAATGAGATACTTATCTTCATTGACATTGGTTGTTCGTCTTTCCGTATTACAAATCGATGAATGTAGGAATTCAACTATTGGTCACTGACCAATTCAGTGATGCAGATTGTTAAGCGTATACTTAATTGAAGACCCTAAATCCAATTCCCTAGATTGATTTGTCAGTGCCCACTACCGGGAACTCCTATACTAGAATGAGTCAACTACTCAATGTCCCTTAGTTTGCACTTTCAATCAACTAACACCGACCTGTGATAAACAGAAACTATTAGACTTAATGTGTATTTCCACAAAACCATTTCACTCCAGTGAATGACCAGTTTATTCGTTATTTGTAATGTTAACTTTATGGTAATTTGCCAAAAATATCTTTTGTAAAAGAAAGGATATTTTCTAACTTATTAGATAAACGAATATTTATATTTTCATTTGGATGATTATATTTGTGGAGATTGGTTATTTATTCGATTGAATATGTCACAGATTGATGTTGTCAGAGTACCATTGAAAACCAGGGATCACTAGACAGCTGTTTCATTATAGTGTGGAAGTACTCAGCAATGCGCACCCCAGATTCCGCACCAGGGGCTTTAGGTTGACAGTGAACGCCTAACCATCCGCACCACAGGGTCGGCTGTCTAGTGCTCTCTGGTTTTCAATGGTACTCTGCCAACATCAATCTGTGACATATTCAATCAAATATTTCTATGTTAGAAAAGTAGGCAACTAACTACATTCACTCTCTTCAACTTATCATCCTTAAACTTGTAACTGTTTACTTAATGCATTAAATACTATGTCATACAGATATTTGAAAATCCAACCAGACTTTACAACTAGTATTGAGTAATAATACTGGTACAATTAAGTTTATTTTCAACATGGTTGAAGTCGGAATATGCCTAACAAAGTGGAATATATGACGTACTCTTCGTTCTATTTAAGACTCAGCTTCCAAGTGTTAAATGTACATACCTAGAGTATCGTTCGCTAGATTTAGAGGATATCATATTCACCACTAAAGTACTGGGCTTAGATAATTGCACTTGTACAGCACATATATATATGTAAACACAATGTGAATGATTTTGTATCTTCCCGTCATTGTTGTTATGAATTGTAACTAATCAGTCACTGTGTATTAGGCTTGAAGATACATAAGGGTAAGAGCAAGATTCTTAAATACAACACAGGGAGCACCAACCCAATTCAACTTGATGGAGAAACTCTGGAAAAAGTGAATACTTTCACATATCTGGGGAGCATCACCGATGAACAAGGAGGGTCCGATGCAGATATCAAGGCAAGGATTGACAAAGTCAGGGCAGCATTCCTACAGTTGAAAAACATATGGGACTCAAGACAAATATCAACTAACCTCAAAGTCAGACTCTTCAATTCGAATGTGAAGACAGTCCTGCTGTATGGAGCTGAAACTTGGAGAATTACTACAAACATTATCAGACGGATACAAGTATTTATAAACAACTGCTTACGCAAGATACTGAATGTCCGTTGGCCGGAAATCATCAGCAACAGCTTACTATGGGAGAGGACAAACCAACTTCCAGCCGAAGAGGAAATTAGGAAAAGACGTTGGAAATGGATAGGACATACACTACTCAAACCATCAGACTGCATCACGAGACAAGCATTAACATGGAATCCTGTTGGGAAATGGAAAAGCGGAAGGCCAAAGAACACGCTGCTTCGAGAATCGGAAGCAGACATTAAAAGGATGAGCAGCAACTAGAAACAATTGGAAAGGATTGCTCAGGACAGAGTTAAATGGAGAACCTTGGTAAGCGGCCTATGCTCGTCAGTGAGAAGTAACGGGCATAAGTAAGTAAGTAAGTAAGTCACTGTGTATAATAACAC
This sequence comes from Schistosoma mekongi, assembly GCA_034768735.1. Classification (NCBI taxonomy): domain Eukaryota; kingdom Metazoa; phylum Platyhelminthes; class Trematoda; order Strigeidida; family Schistosomatidae; genus Schistosoma; species Schistosoma mekongi. The sequence continues at coordinate 84,051,646 of CM068305.1, forward strand.
AGATATACGAGTACATCAAGCTAGTGAGTTACCTGAATAGAATGAAATGTGAATTCTATATCCAACTTATCAGCTATATTCCAAGTTTTATCATACTTGTAATCAAACTACATATTGACGTGGCAGGCTAAGGATGTATATATTTCAACAAAGATTGATCAATAATAGTTCATTAATAACATCAGATTGGAAAATACAACCATTATTAACCAATTACAAGTTTTATTTACAGTTTTACAAATAATGCATTACATTCTATGTTCTCACATTCATTATTTATGAAAACTAAGTGAATTGATTTCATATCAATTTTTGTTGTTGTTGATTTCATAACTTTATGATTGTTCCTGTCAACAACAACAACTAAAAACCAACAACTAAAAACAACAAAGAAAACATCATATTCGATATCACATCTTAGGTATTTACTGATAGTTAGTAAGTTAGGTAGGTAGGTAGGTAGGTAGGTAGGTGGTAAGGAAGTAGAAGTGTAAGTTTATTCCTATTCGTATGAATATGAAATGATAATGCAGTTTTACACTTGAAACAACATCGTCTTATTTTTCTTTTCATAACAGGTGAAAATCATTGTTTGTTTCGCATGAATAATTTGTATAATGTTTGCTTTGTAAAATGTTGAAATACTTGTTAACAATGGGATCCTATATACATACAACTCTAGAGTGAAGATGGTAACAATGTAGGTAAGAGTTAGTGTATTGATTCAGTATAGATGAATAATGGAAACTATAGTAGTCAGCTGTTAATAGTAACATTTATGATATAAATTGAGTATAGCATTGAAGCGATAAAATGGCCAGCTAATTGAATTTATGACATATTTACTGTCACTTTGAAGATTCATCAATCTTGTATATCTGGATTTTACAATGAGTGTACTCAACTATACTTATACCACAAGTATATAGTTAGTTTGTGAGAATGCAGTGATGCAGACCGATTGGTTAAAGTTTATAACATTAATAACTGGAAGATTTGAACACTTACATCATAACAATAGGACGTATCTTTTATACTTTACTGCAGTGTCCAATAAGTATTCAAAATGAGAAGACTATAAATAACGTTCATATTATGAGGGATACTACTTCCAAGTTTGAATAGAAATAGTATTCAGCAGAACGTGTGAAGTGGCAACAATGAGCAACCACTGTAGTGCATAAGCTGCTGGTTAGTACTACCTTAGGCCATGTGTTTTTGATTCTGCAGACGATTTTGAAAGTGACCTTAGTTGATACGCAATGACTAGTAAGTACCAGATGTTCCGGAGTCAAGATATTTATACTTTTTTGAAGTTCTCTAGAGAGCCATACCAAGAAATGTAAGGAGATAAGTCCATAAAGCAAACGCTTTGTGCTGCTATTGTACTCTACTCCACTAGTAGATACACATGAAATTGATTCGAAGTGAATGCTTATTTTTCACACTGCTGCGAATCATAGACTGCCTGGAGAAAACAGTGCTTAATTTAACAACGTTAAACGTTTTACTAAATGAATTTGAAAGTCAGAATTTCAAAATATCTGTTGCAGTGTCACCTTTGAAATTCAGGTTTATGAACAGAGTTATCTTTTCGGCTAATAAGACTTCTACAGGTTGCACTTTCGGCTTCATATTTCTATCTATGAACCTACGGAGTTAACGATTTTTGTTGAATGTTTGTTGAAGTTGAAAAAATTCATCTTCTATTGCATTATCTGAACATATCCGACTAAAACGATAGAATAAAGTGTGAATTATATTCCTTTGTTCACTTAGCGGTAACAAGCTCTTAAAATTCGTGTACAGGCCATTCCAAGAAGGCCATCAAATCTTATTTTCAATATGATATAGAAGAAATGTAGTTTAGGATTCCTCTCTGATACTGATGTAAACTTTATTGCATAATAACATCTATAGGATTTATCCGAAATAACTTTAAGATCAATACTTTTTTTATCCGAAATGGTGAGTATGTCACTCATTCATATTTTATGTGAATGGAAATTATTAATTATTGATTTGAGTATTATGATGTCAAGTTTTGCCAGGAAACAATCAACAGTAACAAAAACACACAATTCGAACCCATAGCTACGCTGTCCATTTGTTTGTAGAACTCTTTATTAAATCTATGACGGCAAAAACTGCTATTAACTGATAGGTACGACCAATTAAAAGATATAACCATATGCTCTATGCCCACTCAATTCCAGGCCAGATTAGGAAGAACACAAGTTGATAAATCAACCAGACAGATCATGTTGCATTTCAAGCATTTTTTTTACATATATATGAAACCAGACTACGCAGCCAACCAATTAGGAGTTCAACACTAATATAAACCATGGGAGATAGTGATAGTGAATAGAAGTAGCATGTTTACAACTAATTGACTGTAGTTCACAAAAGAGAGACGATACACTAACAATAAATATTCTAAACGGTAGGTTAAACCACAAAGAACATAACGATGATGGGAATAAAATACTAACGTTACAGACAACTAAACGTAACGCAAATAATCTTCTAAGATATAATTACGTTCAGCTTGTATCTTGCCGTTGATTAGTCATGGACTGAAACTACTCAGCCTCTGTTGATATATTTGTATCTTGAGCGGATTGTCTCGATATAGCGGTGGTGCACAAGTAATGTTCAAATTGGATTGTGACCGGCATGCGGAATCTGGGTGTAATCATCAACATTCGGATGCAGGTGCATCCAACCGATGAGTGCGAAATAGAACAAAACGCACGTTTTGGTTTCCACTTACCAGCCACAAACCAACTAAACATTACTTCTAAGATATACGTCTGTATGTTAATTATTCTTTTTAATCGCCCAGACTATTCTATCAATTAACCCAATTTGATTACATAATTTCAACTTAGTTTCTATGATATTAATTTTTCAACTCTAAACAAAGCATTATTGATTTCATTTTGCTGTTATTTAAGTTGGATTGTGACTGGCAAGTGAAATCCAGGACAGGCGTTTCGTCCCATTCGCAACTCATCAGCTAGTTGCAACTGCATCCCAATGTTGAAGTTCACATCTTCAGTCCATAACAAATCGACGGAAATATCCAATTTCATTCTGATTTTGTTATTACGTTTAACTATTTTATTTTAAATCGAATTATTCACCAAATTATTTTTAAAATTTGCCTCTTTTTTTGTTTGTTTTTCCTACTTTTAATTTTATTACGTGCGTTTTTGGACAGCACCAAAGTAACTCGTTGGGCATGAGGAGAACTTTCCTCCTTATGGCAGGAGTATAGTAGCATGTCTACCGAAGCCAATGTTTTCTGTCCAGCTTGAGTCCAATGGGTTTCGCTGATTCCGAGCACTGTCAAGTTGTATCTCTTCATTTCTGCAGCTATTTGATTGGTCTTCCCGCCCTCCCACATTGTCTGAACATTCTATGTACCTATACAAATGTTTGCTCAGGTTGTTAGAAGTGGCATCGGCCTTCATGACTTCCGAAGAATTTCGGCTTTCATCATGAGGCATCATAAAACCTTCTCTTCCCAGGGAAGAGTTTAAATTGTTTAGTTTTTTTAATCTGATTAGTGCATTTTAGCAAGCTTGGATTTTACGGGATGGGAATGTTAGCCCCATGCCCAACCCTCCTCCTTCACCCGGGCTTGGGAACGGCAGTAACCCTAGAAGACCTAGATGCTATCAATTAACTTAAGTTAGTTACATAATTTCAACTTAATCTCCATGATATTCATTCTTCAACTCTAAGCAAATCATTAATAACTTTATTTTGTTACTATTTAGATTGGATTGTGACTATCAAATAGAATCCAAGAAATGCTTTTCGTCCTATTTTTAACTCATCAACTAGATATACCTGCCTCTCATTCTTGATACTCACAGCTTCAGTTCTTAACAAATCGACAGGAATATCCAATTTCATTCTAATTTTATTACTATGCTTATTTATTTTATATAAAATCGATTAATTCACCAAACTATTTTTAACAATTACCTCTTCTTTTTTTTTTGTTTGTTTGTTTGTTTGTTTTTTCTTTTACTTCAATTTGTAAGATGATCTTTTCATTGAATAGTGTATATATAAACAGTTCTCTTATGCATACAATTAACATAATGAAGATAATATTTCCCAATTGAACTATTCAACAAATGAATAATCTATGCCATGATTAACTGGATGATTATCATGAGATTAATTTCATATTATTTAGCATAGATTCTTATTTAAGGTCATATTCATATTATTTATTATTGAAAATTAATGTAAAATGTATGTTAGTAATATGCAAAGTACAATTTTTTTTTTTTCTTGTTCATTTTGAGTTTGCCATAGGGCATAGATTTTATACAGAGAAAAAAAAGAGAGATGGTAACCAATTATATTGAATCAATTGATATACTACCGTTATATACAGTCTATAGTTATATACATATATCAAAGAGGGTAAGATGTTGATATCATTGAATGTTTGTTTAGTTAGACTGAATTCAACTATTGACTGACATTGATACTGAGATCAACTGAATGAAGCGTTTGTGTACTTTATTAAACTTTGTATGACCATATTGTCAGTGGTGGAATTGCATCGGTAACAATGTAGCTATTGTTCTAATTGGCTGATTGGGAATAATATGATTATGATGGATTACAGTTCAATATTCACCCTTAGTTTAGAACAGAACTTATGAAGTGTTCAGAGGCTGCATTATTGGCTCACTTATGACAAATTAGCTTACCTAATTTGATTATATATATATATATATATATATATATATATATATATATAATGTAGTTGGCCCAGTTAAAGATTATCGATGTAATTGTAAATGTTGAAATCATCATGGATTGTGGACTATTGAACTGAATATCAAGTACAACAATCAATCATTATTAAAATGTTCCCCCTTGAGAATTGATGTTTAGCTTAAGCAAAAGTAGAACCTGGGTAACCTAGTTTAATATTCTAAAACATTTAGAATCAAATGTTAAGGTTCAATTAACTTTCAGTAGGATTTTCATATAGGCATTAAAATGATTAATCACTAAATAATGACAATTGTTGTTTTTATCTTGTCCTGCTTAGTCTAATACAGCCAATGTTCTAATTAACTCTCCTAAATATGCAGTTTGCTTTGATATGAATTAAGTCCCTGGTGAAATCGGGGATATTTGCTGCTAAGGCGTTTCATATTAGGACGAGACAGTTTTGCATTCTATCCCTGCCCCACCTCCTGGGTTTTATTAGAACCTAGTCAACATAACTCCGCCTGTAGCTATCCTAGGGCTACTGCCGGTCCCAAGCCCGGGTAAAGGAGGAGGGTTGGAAATGGGGCTAGCATCCCCATCCCGTAAAACCCAAGCTTGCTAAAAAAACGCAAACCAGATTAAACAAGTAAGTAAGCCAACAACATTCTCTGCTGAATACAAACAACTAAACGTACTTTGTTACATTTTAATAATGAACATTAGATAACATGAAATCATGATTAAGAGTTTCCTACCAATTCCCTAGTATAGCATCACATAGAGCAGTCACCGCTTTATAAATTTTTCCATGGTATTCTCTCCGTACTGAATGTAACTAAGTAAACATAATACTGCTCACTATTAGTTGATCAATCAATGAATATGATTACTATCGTATTGATAATTGTTGATTTGATGATGTAATTTAGAAAACAGTAAAGTTTATTCGATTACTTCCTGAATTGGAATAAAATTCTTATGATAAAATTAATGATTTATCATATTTACTAGTCCATACACTTTGGATTTATTTCCCAGACAATCTACTGTGGTAGAGAAACCAGGAAAACACAATGTAAAATGAATAGGGTACACATTGTGGTTATCATCAAATTGCGTTACAAGATAAACACTAATGTGTAACCCTCAAGGCCAAAGGAAGAAATGGGGATCAAAGAACAGATTGATCCGGAAACTTGAGAGGAATAATACGAACAGAATGAATAACAGTTGGAAAGAACTAGCAGCGAGATTTAACGGCAGCGTTAATTGTAAAACACTAGATAGCTGCCTATGCTCCACGAGACTTAACAGACAAATGAATGCGTGGATGACACCTAAATTTATTTATCATTAACTACTAAACAATAATAACTAGTAATTTGTCAACACGATTACACGCATTGCAAGCGATAAACATAAGTTCCTACCTGCCTATGTTAATCCCACAATAAAAATACTTATATGACTCATTTGTTGAAGTACTTGTGATGCATAGTTGACCTAGAATTACACAATTTTACTGTTATGAACAAACTTAATAACCATGACCATCATAATCGAATGAAAATGGGAAATTTAATATAAATATAAGGTACATAGGTTGATAACGTTTAGTGAACAATCATCCAATAAATATTTTATACATTCATAGTTACAATTTGTCAAGCTCATCACAAAACAAGAACATCTACGGTTCGATTCCGTATAATAACCAATGGAGCTAGTTATTAAGTAGTTTGAAACTAGTCGGCAGTAATTATTTATTACTCTGTAGTTTAAAATAGTTCTACAACTAATGTCACTTTATGAAATAAATATTTTTTAACCCAAGTCCAGGGGTTGTGGATGTGCACTACTGAGGAGTTTCGTGTTAGGACAAAACATCCGCCTAATCCTTCCAGGTGGTCACCGGTTATTTGATTCTGTTCAGTTCGTGATATCGGAAATGTATAATAATAATAGTAGTTTCTATTGTACTTTATAGGTTAATAAGACTACAAAATCAATGAACAAATGATAGCAAATTTGTGATTGATAAGTTACTCGCTTACACTCGACATAAATGAACTCCACCGATTGTATCTATTCACTAGTATTTTTAGAAATTACCACCTTAAGTCAGTCACTACTAGTATTTAAGTGTAATTGAGTATTGTAAAGGCTATTACATATAAATTTGATATCACTAATTAGCTTAAATGAAACAATAATTGAAAATTAGAAACCAGCACTAGGCATCATAGTATGCAAATCCACAACAATATATATCCATGACTTCACTAGGAAATCAAGACTAGAACCTTTGTGTATCTCAAAAAAAAGATGCTTAAACATCAGAACACTGATTCAGTTAATGTTTAATCGTTGGTATTTTCAACCATTCAATTTCAACAATGATTTACACGGTACTTAGTTATAATCAATATCAACTTACTGGTAACTGACGTCAGGTGATAATCTCTAGAATTCTGATGATAGCGCATAACCAATAGTAATTAGAATAAGCTTGTATTTTAACAGTGATTTGTAATGGACTGAAACTGGTCAGCCTATGTTGCTATTTGTGCTTCCTGAGAGGATCGCCTTGATATAGCGATAGTACACAAATAATACTTAAGTTGAATTGTGACTGGCAAGCAGAATACAGGACTCGCGTTTCGTTCTGTTCGAGACGCATCAGCTGGATGTACCTGCATCCCAATGTTGATGTTCATACTGGGATTCGAACCCAATCCAACCGATGAGTTCCAAATAGGACAAAACGCGCTTTCTGGATACCGCTTGCCAGTCACAATCCAACTTGAATAGCATAACCAATAGGTTACATGATATAAAAATTATCTTCTTCTATTTACCAGTAACATGGTAACGACTAATTACAATTGGTTTGAACAAACATTGGCAACTATGCATGAAGGATAGGATAAAATTCTTTTCAAAAATAACCAGTTACAGATGTGATATGGTTATGATAGATTTTCATTATTAGCTATCAGTGAAAATACTTTGTTTACTTGATTGATGACAATGACAATAATAGAAAAATAAAAAAAAAACAATGATCCAACATTATTTAATTTGGATTGTGACTTGCAAGTAGAATCCAGGAAGCGTGTTTCGTCCCGTTTGTGACTCGTTGGCAGGAGGTACCTGTATCCTTAGGTAAACAGTCGCTATATCGAGGCAATCCGCTCAGGATGCACATATAGTAACAGACACTGACCAGCTTCAGTTCATAATAAATCAACGGAAATATACAAGTTCGTCCTATTGATCCAAAAGATGATTGGTGTAATGCGTTGCATCTCCATCATCATTTGCGACGTGGATACTATCAATTGATTAATCTTTGTTGGCATGCTACCGGTTGCCTTTAAACAGGTGTCGGAGGAGGAAGGCATCTTCACTGTGAACAAATTTGGGTACTTAAAGAAGGCTCATGCGTGTAACAATGAAATGGAACTTTGGTTCTATTATGTTGGTATTCGGATTCGAAGTAATGGTTAAGAGTGATAGACAGTAGCAATTGTATGACGACGTTAAAGGTAAAATTCTGGGGTCGCTGCCAAACAAACAACAGCGAAAGTATTTGCCGAGAATGTTATCACTGATCAGGAACACAAGCCAGAGTTTCAAAGACGATCATATACCATCGTAGTTCTGACCAAAAACGATGCCAACCAACGATCCTCGTCCGTTGCTGCTTTTACTGCACTTTTACTGAGTAGTGTGGTCATAATTCAACGGGTGCGATGCATAGGCCGCCGACCAGATTTCTACAACCATCCCTGTCCTTGAATCTTCCCTTCCAATTCTTCTCGAATGCCGTTCATTCCCTTCACATATGCCTCCAGTTCTCAAAGAAGTGTGTTCTTTGGTTTTCCTCACTTCCTTTCATCTTGAGGATCCTATGTTAAGGCTAGTCTTGGGACGCCGTTGGGTGATATCTTTGATGCATGTGCTATTAACATTTAATACATTTTCTTGGTTTATTCCTTAGCTGGATTACGGTTGGTCTGCTGTTTACTATAGTAGGTTGTTACTAATGATATCTTGACAGTTGATCGGAAGAAACCTACTCAAACAGCTGTTAATAGTTACTTATATCTTTTGAAGGATACTTTCGTGGTTCTTCAAGTTTCAGCTCCACACGATGGAATTGTTATGACGTTTGTATTGAAAACGGTGACTCTGATGTTTGTTGATAGCTTGTTTGAGTCTTACATGTTTTTCATTTGTAGAAGATATGCTGATTCCTTGTCTTGTCAATCTATGCCTTCATATTTGCATGTGATAAACAACAGTGTGTTCAAGTTTCAAAGACAATAACGCGACGTGGACACATGATTTCAACTTTAAAAAATTTATTTTAAATTTAACCCCTAGTAAACTAGCTGTTCGTATTTATTGCAGGATGATGTTTTTTAAGCACCATTAAAAACCTTGGAGCACTGGATAGTTGTTTCGGAAATCCAGTAAACAAAGAAGCCAGGGTTTTCAAGTCATATAGTGAACGCTAAACTTACTGAACCACCAAGCCGGCGTTCAGAAATGTTTAAAATGAGAGAGTTATTACCAACAACAATGGATGATCATCGGAATATTTCACAAATTTTTAAGAGCGGTAATTCTCTTATCAAGGGACAGCTGGCCCAGTGGCGCTATAGGTTAAGCGGTCACAAAAGTACGGCACCCTGGGTCGATTTCCTGGTGGAACCGAGGGTCCGTAGTTATGAAAGGTTCTATACTAAAAAGGAAACAGCTATCCACTGTCCCTTGATTTTGATTGGAACCCTTTTGTGATTAATCTAAGATAAGTGAAAACGACCAGAGTGGATTATTAACACCACAGAAACACCTCAATTCATAGTAAACTAATAATATGCCTAAACTAAACTCATAAAACAATATGTTTCATGAGAGACAATTATAAATAGTTATGAGTAATGGAAATGTCGCCAATAACATATTATTGATACCTTATGATCAAAATTAACGTTCATGCATTAAATCTGCTGCTTTGATTTCGTTTCTTCAGGTCCTTAATATCAATCTATACGAACTATCACAATCCAATTACAATAATCAACTCATTATTGACCAACTGCAACATGTTCCTAAAGTTCTAGTGAGAAGTTATCAATCGTGGAGTTCAAATATGTCGGCAATGAGATAGTTACCACTGATGACAATCGATGATCATCACGGTATATATTATAAATTGATGGAATTAAGAATTCAACTATTCGATGCCGGCCAGCCGACCGACCGACCAGATCTGTGGTATAAGGGTTGGAGGAGGAGGTTAAATGCTCACCAACCTGATACCCCTAGAGTTAGATTTTAATTAAACACTACTGACCAGTCTCATAATATCAGCAGAAAACAGCTGTGCAGTACTCACTGCCTTTCAATACTACCCTACCAATATTATTATATAATCAATTCAATGTCAATTCAATGTCAACTATTTCAATTAGAAGGTGTCATGTAACTAAAGTTGTTTTTATAATTTTGTATTTACAACAATAAAAATGATATGAAAACATTTTTTTGCAGTAACAGCAACATCAACAACAATAACGAATACAAAATAAACAAACACGTTCATAAACCAAAACACTGATTGAGTGATAACAAAAGGAAACTATTCACCTAGGTAAGATAACTAATGACAATAAACAATTTTTTATTTGATTGACTATATCACAGATTGATGTTGGCAGGGTACCATTGAAAACCAGGGAGCACTGATGAGGAGTTCCACACTAGAACGAAACAGCTGTCCAGTGCTCCCTTCTTGGTTTTCAATGGTACCCTGCCAACATCAATCTGTGATATAGTCAATCAAATAAAATAACCAATCTCCACAAAAATAACCAACCTAATTGAAACAATTTTTTGTTGTGTAACTCCTCTATCTATTCTGTGGCTTTACAAGACTTAATAAACGACACTTACGCAACTTTTACACCTTTTGCTGTTTCTTTCTTCATACTCAACCCTTTTCATACTTCTTCTCTACTCTCCATTTAAGCGATCATATTATTTTTACACTTTTGAAAAATTAGTTACCTTATTATTATCATAACTAGTTTAATTTAACATCATATTCACCTACATCCAATTAATAATAATTACTTATATTTATAAGTATTCATGTTTGTAGGATTGTGACTAGCAAGTGGAATCCTAGATATGTGTTTCGTCCTATTTGGGCCTCGTCAGCTGAATGTACTTGTATCCCACTGTTGATGTTCCCATTGAAACTCAAACTTAGTCCATTTCGTGCAGAATGTCACTGCGTTCACCACTAGACTACTTGTGAACAATCACTGCATCGAGGTAAGCCGCTCAGAATGCACATATAGCAACAGAGAATAACCAATGTTAGTCTATAACATATCAACAAGAAGATACATGTTCATCCTAATGTACTCATGTTGTTGTTATCATTAATATGCTAATCATTATTATTACTAATTTACATATTTCATTAATTATGATTAGTTATGTAATCCACCTAGTTTATTTTAATCGATGATTCATGTAAATCACTTAAATAGTTCTCATATTCATATATAAATATTATTGTACATTAGAGTAGAGCCTGATAATGAACTAACTGAAAACAATCTGTATATTTGTAATATTTCAATAAGTAGAAATTGAAATTTCTTATGTTTCGCAGTTAAGTGCAAATTGCTTCTTCAGTGAATAACTGAATTAAATCAATATACTCGTTAAGTGATACACAATGGAACAAATCAAAATACAAGTTTAATCGTGTTATATCAAGTCATTTGAGTCAAGTCGATATAAACTGAGGCATATTTGTATAGGTTGGTATGATATGAATGGATGTTAAAAACATGTGAAATGTGGTGGATACTACTTATTAGGTCATCAATAAGTAGTAGGTAGCAGAGTGTCAAAGGAAACGGGGAGGAATCAATAAACAGCATACGAGGCGAGTTGCGAGGTGGCAAGAAGTGATGCTTGATTAAAATACAGAGAAGAATCGAGAACAACCAAGGGAAGTAAGCTGATAAACCACACAGTCCAGAGAACGCGGAGGATGTGTAAATTGATGACATACTCTGTTTTCGCCAAATAAAACATTGCTTGCCCAATTGACATTTTTCACAATGTGTTCAGATGAATAAAACTTGATAGACTGCAATAATGGTCAGTTTAATTGAAACTTCATGTTAGGTGAATAGTAAGGCTTTTCTTTAAGTGAAGTTCAACTAGATTTAACAAAATGTGAAGCACCTCATCTATTCACCTTTCTTGATAATGCAAACAATCTCTTTGAATAATTTGGATAATTTTAATCGAGATTTGTGATTTTTCTACTTTAACAGGATTATTAGAAGAACGTTTAGTGTTGCTTTCATGTTCTTTCATACGAGTTATGATTCCTCGATAAAACTCTCCAATATAAAAAGCATTACAATCAATACAATCTAACCTGTAGACGTAATTCTATGTAGAGGTGAATGGGATCTTGTCATTTATTTTAACTAATGCACCTGGAAGAGTGTCGGTATTTCTGTAGGATACTTGAATCCCATGTTGTTTTAAAATCCTTTATCTATTCCTTTGTTGTGTCATAGTGATAAGGGAGAACGACTGTACCAACCCATAACATGACTATAGCAATCTATAATTCAGTTGATTTATTAGCTGTTAGTAGTAAGTTGTTTCGTTTTTGTAAATTGATAATAATATTCATTGGGAAACTATTAAAACGTAAGATGCTGATTAAATTTGTGTATTCGGTTACCTTGGCATCTTCTAATGTAATGAATTTATTGGTTGTTCTGAAATAAGATTACAGTTAGGGATATATATTTTTGGTACTGAATGAATGTGCTAAACTGAAATCGATATATTGATTTGAATGTGTGCGTCAGACAAGGTTGCTTGCTCTCAACTTTTCTCTTCCTCCTAGTGGTTGACTGGATCATGAAGACCTCCACATCAGAGGGAATGTACGGGATTCAATGGACAAGTAGGATGCAACTCGATGATTTGGACTTCGCAGATGATCTAGCTCTTTTAGCACATACACACCAACAAATGCAAGCAAAGACAACCAGTGTAGCAGCAACTTCAGCATCAGTAGGCTTGAACATACATAAGGGTAAGAGCAAGATTCGTAAGTACAACACAGGGAGCACCAACCCAATTCAACTTGATGGAGAAACTCTGGAAGAAGTGAATACTTTCACATATCTGGGGAGCATCATCGACGTAAAAGGAGGGTCCGATGCAGATGTAAAGACAAGAATTGGCAAAGCAAGGGCAGCATTCCTACAGTTGAAAAACATCTGGAACTCAAAACAACTGTCAATTAACCTCAAAGTCAGACTCTTCAATTCGAACGTGAAGACAGTCCTGCTGTATGGAGCTGAAACTTGCAGAATTACTGCAAACATTATCAGACGGATACAGGTATTTATAAACAACTGCTTACGCAAGATACTGAATGTCCGTTGGCCGGAAACCATCAGCAACAACTTACTTTGGGAGAGGACAAACCAACTTCCAGCCGAAGAGTAAATTAGGAAAAGACGATGGAAATGGATAAGACATACACTACGCAAACCATCAGACTGCATCACGAGACAAGCATTAACATGGAATCCTGCTGGGAAACGGAAAAGAGGAAGGCCAAAGAATACGCTGCGGCGAGAATTGGAAGCAGACATTAAAAGGATGAACAGCAACTGGAAACAATTGGACAGGATTGCTCAGGACAGAGTTGGATGGAGAACACTGGTGAGCGGCCTATGCTCCTCAGCGAGGAGTAACGGGCATAAGTAAGTAAGTAAGTAAGTTTATGATAAATTCTCAGACTAAGAGTTCCATTCAAACTTCTTTTGACAAAGCAGTTTAAAAATGGTAACTAATAATGTTCATCATCACTTTCTAAAGTAAAATTGATTTACTGATAAAAGGTATTAATTCAGCATGACACGATTAAATTTATATTTTGATTGTATTAACTTATCTTGATTTTGATTTGTTCCAATGTGTCAGAATCAGCAAAGTAGAACCGGGCACATACGCCTGTAGGTTTAAGTTGCCATACTACATTAGCACTACGAGATTACAGAGGTCACAAGATAATAGAATACAAGAGAGAACAGTAAAGTAAAGGTATGCAGAAAATAATAATAGGATTCAAGATCTAGATGAGGTTAAAGAATAAATACACTTGCACTAGTGTGACCGATTTTGAGCCATGTCACTCAGTGTCTCAAGCCATTTATTACGACTATCACGCTGACCTCAAACAGGTAATCGACATTTATCAACACGGCATAGACCAACAGTCAACGACTTCATGAACTGATGCCATGTTCTGGTTTAGCCCATCCTACACTTCTTCCATCCTACTTCAACCCTAGCTAAAATCGCTCGACGAGGTAGGCGGTGGTTGGGCATACGCAATACATGTCCAAATGTGTATCACTTAATCAATATAATGATGCAATCTAATTATTTATTTATTCATTCTCCGAAGAAGCAACGTGTACTCAACTGCTAAACTTTAGACATTTTAATTTCTACTTATTTTGATATTATTATATCAAACCTTAGTAATGATGTATTCCATTGAATGTCACTTTTCATTTATTAATTGAAAAATCAATCACTATCAATTTTATTTCATTGAATATATCACAGATTAATTTTGACAGAGTATTACTGAAAAATAGGTATCATTGAACAGAGGTTAAGTTTTAGTGTAGAACTCTTCAACAGTTCTCACCACAGACAGATTCAATACCAGAGGCTTACAAGTTGGCGTATACGTGACTTCTCTACACTAGAACAAAATAGCTGTCTAATACTCCCTAGTTTTAAATAGCACCCTGTCAACATCATTCAATAACATCTTCAATCAATTAAAATATCAATCTCTACAAAATGGAATTTACTATCTCAATTGAATATGTTGGGGATGTCAGATCCCCAGAATTCTCTTAGTAAACCTGTTATTTTTGTGATTTATTTGTGTAAATTTAAATTTCTTATTTTCGCGCCAGAAATTTCCCTTTTCACCTTCAGTTTGTGTTACCCACTTAATGAGACGCTAAATCTTATTGGTTCGTTGTTCATTTTAGTACGTTATTTGTAACATTTCAACGACGCTCTCTCTTTGCGTATATATACGCATGAGATGTGTGATTGTTCGTTCGTTTGCTGGGCTGTCTGTGGAATTAAAAGCTTCTGCTGACTTTAGACTTCTCTCTCTCTGGTTAACTGGGCTGGAGCGCTGCAAATAGCTTAGCTTACTGGTTGTTGTGTCACTGGTCATACGTTCGCTAGCGGGTATCGAGGTGTAATTTATTCTCGAGAACCCTAACAGAATATTATCAATTTATTAATGACACTATTACAAATTCTTTAGTTTTATTGATTAAATATATAAAATTAATTATAGTAGTTAACACTGAAATTATGTAACCATCATCCTTTTTTATTTTCCTTCATTTATTTGATTGACTACTAAGATTGAATTGGATTACTTTTTCGAGTTTATTTATGTCTTTTTTATTTTTAAAGGATCTAATTTATCAGGATAAACTTGTATATGCCCGTTGATTTGTTATAGACTGAAGCTGGTCAGTCATTGTTGCTATATGTACATCCTGAGCGGATTGCCTCGATATAGCAAATTTTTCACAAGTATTATATAAGTTTGATTGTGACGGACAAGTGGAATCCAGGACTCATCGGCTGGATGTACCTGCATCCCAATGTTGATGTTCACACTGGGACTCGAACTCAGTCCTCGCTATATTGAGGCAATCCGCTCAGGATGCACATATAGCAACAATGACTGACCAGCTTCAGTCTATAACAAATCAACGGGAATCTAAAAGTTTATCCTGATACCAATGTGCCCGTTGCACAAGTGTGACTGTCTGGACACAGTAGCCTAGTGGTGAACGCGGTGGCATTCGATACAAAACGAACTGAGTTCGAATCCCAGTGTGAACATCAATATTGGGATGCAGGTACATCCAGCCAATGAGTCCCAAATAGGACGAAACGCGCGTCCTGGATTCCACTTGCCAGTCACAGTCCAACTTATATGACCTAATTTATTGACAAAGAAAATAAAAATAAATTGTTTATTCTCATTAGTTATCTTTTACCTAAGTTAATAGTTTCATTTAGTGATCATTCAATGAGCATGTTGGTTGAAAGTGTTTGTTTATTTAGCATTTGTTGTTATTGTTATTGTGAAAAAATATTTTCATTTCATTTTTGTTATTGTAAATACAACAGTTACATGACACCTTCTAATTGAAATAGTTGACATTGAGTTGATTGAATAATAATGTTGGTAGGGTAGTATTGAAAGGCAGTGAATACTGCACAGCTGTTTTCTGCTGATATTATGAGACTGGTCAGTAGTGTTTAACTAAAATTCAACTGTAGGGGCTTTAGGTTGGTGAGCATTTAACCTCCTCCTCCAACCCTTATACCACTCATCTGGTCGGTCGGTCGGCTGGCCGGCATCGAATAGTTGAATTCCTAATTCAATCAATTTATGATGTATACTGTGATGATCATCGATTGTCATCAGTGGTAACTATCTCATTGCCGACATATTTGAACTTCATGACTGATAACTTCTCACTAGAACTTTAGGAACATGTTGCAGTTAGTCAACAATGAGTTGATTATTGTAATTGAATTGTGATAGTTTGTATAGTTTGGTATTAAAGACCCAGTGTATTCTTTTTCAGTACATAATATAAACAGTCTTCTAGTAATAAATCTAGAAGTAGTCATGGTGTTTGTGAAAATGAAGTCGCCGAAGTAAGAAACCTTCCTGGAAAACATATTCTTGTTTTTTCATAATACAGTTGTTAATTTTTATTCAAATTGCAAAATACACTGATTGTTTAAGTTGGATTATGACTGACTAGCTGAATTCAGGACATGCGTTTCGTCATATTTGGGACTCGTCTGCTAGATGTACATAGATCCAATGTTCGTGTTCACATCGGGATACGCATTCAATTCACCACTAGACTAAACTCAGTGGTGTTTGGCACAAAACGAACTATGCTGTTGAAGTTGGCTACATTAAGCTTATCAACATCTTTTAATTGTTCATCAATCAACAACATCATTCTCATTTTATTTTAAGGTCTTAATGACAGGAGAAACATCCGTGTTTTATCCAACAGTATAACCCGAGTTATTCCTAAGGAGACAATCGACATTTTCAGAAGCAAATAAAGTCCAAAACAAGTCTAACCATGTTTAAATACGGTTGTCCACCTACGTATATACATATGCATATGATGTCTGCGTGAATGATCTTTTTCATACAGTGTTATTATACACTTTTGTAAGATGTTTACACTTCATTACTATGATAAATATGACAGAACCAAATAGGAGATAGTTTAGTCTGTTGATCAGAAGAACATGATCAATCAATGTAAATACCTTAGTCCTATAAATGAATAATCCTAGACATGAAGTTTGATAATTTAGGTTCAATTGATATATGAAGCATTAATTCTGTGAAAGTTCCAGGAGCATATTGATAAAAAGTGCAAAACAAAACAAAATTTAAAGGAAGTCGCTTTTTTTTTTATTGATTATCTTGATTCATTTATCAATTGATGAACAGATTTTGTTTATTTTTATGTCAACACTAAATTCATTACAACTAGGTTTAAATTTTCCCTCCTTTAAAATATGTAATGAAATACTCTTAGCAACCGGAAAAAAAAATTCGCTTAAGAAGAAAGAAAAGTATAGAGTAGATGAAAAAAATAGAATTTTTGAAAAAGAATCGAATTCTGTTGATCTTATTCATGTCAGATTGATGTTGAGAGGGTGCCGATGCAAACCAAGAAGCACTGGATAGCTAATTCCTCCTTGTATAACACCATTCAGTGTTGCCTACCCTCATTGACGTCAGGGAAATCCACCAGTAGAATTCTACCACTAGAAGTAGCCTCAGTGGTGTATTAGGTAAAGAGTCCTCAAACTTTAAAGCCTTGTGTCCTATTCCTCTCCCTGGAGGAATTGAGAGTGAGCCCTGCTGAAGAGTTCTACACTAGGACGAAACAACAGTCTTACGCCCCCCCCCTGTGGCTTTATATATCGTCTAGTGCTGTTGCAATGATTAGATTGGTCATTCTAACAGATAGTTATAAATTGAGCGATTCAGCGACTGTTTTACTTGGAAGTATACTCACTAATAAATTAGGATGAACTTGTATATTCCCCTTGATTTGTTATAGACTGAAGTTGGTCAGTCACTGTTGCTTTTCGTACATCCTGAGCAGAATACCTCGATATAGCGAATTCTTCACAAGTATTATATAAGTTGGATTGTAACTGGTAAGTGGAATCCAGGAAGCGCGTTTCTCCCTATTGAGGACTCTTCAGATAGATGTACCTGCATCCCAATGTTGATGTTCACACCTGGATACTAACTCACTTCTTTTCTTGTCGAACGCCATCGCGCTTATCACTAAACTACTGAGTCCAGACAGTCACACTTGTGCAACGGATGCATTGGACTTAGTAGTCTAGTGATAAACGCAGTAGCGTTCGACACGAAACAGACAGAGTTCGAATCCCACTGTGAACATCAACATTGGGGTGCAGGCATATGCAGCCGATGAGTCCCAAACAGGACGAAACGTGCGTTCTGGATTCCACTTGCCACTCACAATTCAACTTATATATCACTAATAAATGTATTTAAACTTTACAAGTCAATTATCATTCACAGTATGTATTATGCAATAAACTTTTATGATGTTAATGTTATGATGAAAACCAATAATTTTAAATATCAAGAATAAACCTATGAATATCAATTCAGTGATCTAACCGTTAGGAAATCATTATAATGATCAATGATCATTGGCTTGATTCCCTTATGGAATCATTAAGAGTTCCAAAGTAGAACAATACAGTGATTCATTTCTGCTTAGTTGTCAAATTCAAACCAGCTTATGATATTATATTAAATATATAAATAAATAAATAACAAGTTTGATTGAATATATCACAGATTGATGTTGGCAGGGTACCATTGACAACAAGGGAGCACTGGACAGCTGTCTCATTCTAGTGTGGAACTCCTCAGCAGTGCGCACTCCAGATTCAGCACCAGAAGCTTCAGGTTGACGCGAACGCCTAACCATCTGCACCACTGGGTCGGCATCCAATGGTAGAATTCCCACCAGTCACGTGACTGGTGGAGTTCAGACTTGTCGGGAGTCAGACAGTTATCACCAATGACAATGGATGATCGTCGCGCTATAATATATATCACAAATTGATGGAAGTGGGAATTCTAACATTGGATACCGATGAAGTGGTGTAGATGGTTAGGCGTTTGCGTCAACCTGAAGCCTCTGGTGCGGAATCTGATGTGCGTACTGCTGAGTGTTTTCCACACTACAACGAAACAGCTCTCTACTGTTCCCTAATTTTCAATGGTACTCTGTCAACATCAATCTGTGATATATACAATCAAATAAAATAACCAATCTCCACAAAAATAACCATTCCAATTGAAATAACAAGTTATAAAATTTTTTTATTAATGATTAGTAATAATAAAGATCTAGATCCATGAATTCCATGTTTCAACATGATAGACACATGTTCTATTAGAATTGTCATCTATTATCAATAGTAAAGATAATAACTGATAATGAGTAGTTACTATAAGGAGGTTATGTAATCGACATCATATGTTTGTTATACCTTTGTAACCATTGCAATGATGCCAGCTGTTTTCAACAATCAACAGGTGTAAAATGTCAATTTTGTAATTCGATTAAGATGAAAATATAAAGTACTAATTTTTTTTTCTTAATAAAAAAAACAGTCAGAAAATCAGTAACTTCAGTTATATCATAATATTTCTAGATTTATACATGATTTCAACGTTGATCACTAGCTAATAAGATCTTCTATGAATAAACTACTTATGTATTGTAGAGATTCTTTTTGATTGATTTTTTTGTATTTAGCATAGATTGATGTTGAGTGAGTATCAATGAATGTCAGGAAATACTAGACAATCATTTTGTTCCAGTATAAAATTCATCAACAATACTCAGTCTTGATTCCATAAGGAAACGAAACCTTAAATCTCCACATCTCATACTGAACAATTAACCATTTGTACAACTAGATAGACTTATTACCTTTTGACAACAATTCCATATTCATTAATTTTTGATATAGAGCATTGATCATGTATTGTTACCGGTGATAACTATCTTAAAAATGGGTAGGTTCAAACTCTATCAATCATAATTAACCATATTTCGACAGTAACATATGAACATGAATCTGACTCAAGTATGTAGATAACAATTTTATCATGAAAATAATTAAGAAACTAAGAATTACTTCTCACCCTAAAGAAGAGCTAACATATTTATTACATCAGAAGAAGGACAAGGAGAAAATAAAGTGATGTAATAATATCATTAATATATTACATTTTGTAAATAAACATTGTGACTGAGAATTGCAACTCAAGACGAGAATTCTTAACTGAATCTACCTCCATCAATATGTTGATATTTAGACAGGTGTTCTAACTCAGTCCGTCTATGTTAAACACCACTGGATTCCTTACTAAGCTAATCAGTCTAAACAGTCAAGCATACATTACAGGTATGAATATGTAATTTGAAAGTATTTGTATCTTGATGTCTATGTTTCTATAAATAGCCCGCTATGAATTCATATATGATAATAGAGATTAGTAATTTCCAGTCAATAACGACATCAATAGGCAACTAATTGTTAAATAACCATAAATTCAACGAAGGATCATCACTTGGATTTATCGTTCTACCCCATTACTATAACTCAGCTATGGTACTTAACCGACATCAGTTTGTAATGTATACAAACTAAACTGAATGCCAATCTATCTTCACGAATCACCTTATTTCAACCACACTAATCAACTCACTGATTTATGGATTATCCTGAAGTCTTAGTGAAAAGTCGTGACTGATGGAGTTCATACATGTTAAGAGTGAGACAGCTATTCAGTGTTTCGTGGTTTTCAGTGGTACCCTGCTAATACCGGTCTTTGACAAGTACAGATAACTAAACTTAAAACTAATCAACCTTCACAAAACCACCTTAATTCAACAGTAGAATTTCTAAAGATTATAAACCTACCTAGATTTTAAGTATTCATCAAGTGAACCAACATACTTTAAAGTATTTTATCTAAAATAAAGAATATTCACTTCGCCACTACACAGAACTATGTTTATAGTTTAGTTTAAGTTGAATTTTGACTACAAGCAAAGTCCAGGAAGCTCGTTTCGTCTTATTTGAAACTCGTCAGCTAGATGTATCTGCATCCCAGTGTTGATGTTCACAACGTGACACAAACTCAATTCATCTCGTATTAAACACTCCCCACCGTACTCACCAGAAGGCTACTGAGTTCAGACAGCCACACTTGTGTACGTAGTTTAAATTGTATAAACTATGATGCTTTCTTTTACAGTGAATCGTCTTCTTAAAAAACTTCTGCTTATGCAAAGAACATCTAACCTATACAAACCACCTCTTAATCCTGTAGAAACTATTTCTACTTTCCAACATTATAAATCATACTTCATTCATTCAGAGTTCATTACCAGGCACTAATACCTCTCAGGTGGAATCATCCTAAACCAAATGACATGTCCTTGGCAAGATTAGACTTCTTTCCTTACTTATTTTTATGTATCCTTCAAATATGTTTGCTTAATTCGGCTCTTTAATTATTTACCAATTTATTCACCAATTTACCTGGTTAAATAACCATTTAAAAGTAGAAAATGACACTAGACAACTGTTTTTCTCCAGAATGAAATTCTTCAATGATAGTAATCACCTACGATCTAACCAGCGTATTGACCACATGATGCTTGGGCTTCGTAGTGAACGTCTAACCCTTAGACCATTAAAACGTCCGGTATCGAATTGTTGGCATTGCTAACATTGGTCAATTAACGACATGTTTGTGCAACATGATTTGTTGTGACTATTTTTCAAGACGTTAAGAAATGTTAGAAATATCACTTATTACACATTTTATTATTGTATAATCGATTATCATCGTGCTATGTCACAAGTTTACTGAAGTAGTAATTCTACCATTCGAACCTATTGCTGATGCTTAACAATTCATCATGAAATCTGAAGGTTCTGTATCTGATGTATGATAAAGTCATAGGTACGTACTGCTGCTGAAAAGTTTCATACTATGACAAAACAGTTACTTAGTGATCTCAAATTTTCAATGGTAACCAATTGAATTCTTTTAATCTATTCACAAGTATCCATTCAAAATCAGTGAACTTTCAACTTCAATCAAATTTTAATATAGACTGACAACTATATAATGCAAATAATAATAAATGTTTACATTTCGATGAATTTGAACTTCATCAATTACGATCTTTCATTAAAGTTTTAAAAGCATCTTTTAGTTGGTAATTAGTCAGCTCATTATACTACTAGTTAACTTGATATGATCTTGTACATAATTAACTACTATTGTTTTCATTAACCAGTGAACACTGAATAACATCAATTTGGATTTTCCCGTTTATTTACCATGGACTTCAATTGATCAATATCTGTCATCATATGTTCATCCTTAGTAGATTACTTCGATATAGTGATAGTTTGCAAGTATTGTTACGATATGAATATTAACACTGGGATGTAGGTACGCCCAGTTGACGAGTCCCAAATAGGACAGAACGCGTGTTCGGGATCTTGTTTGCTAGTCATAATCCAACTCAAAGAAAGAAAGTTATTCAAATCAACTAAATGAGAAATTTCTTTTAAATAATTAAGGAGTGTGTAGTAGAGTTAAGTATTGGCTTGACATAAGTAGAACAAACAAAAATAGGTAGCAGGTAGTAATAAAAATATAATAATAATATTCTTTATATATAAAAGGATAGAATAGAAGTGCGGTCCTAATGAGATCGTTTACTGTCAAACATGATTCAATGTTTCACTGTCTCACATTAGACATGTCTGAATTCCATCATCTATGACTTCTAACTAGAAAGTCAGAAACATCCTAAAGTTAATCCCTAGTGGACAGATTGTTGTAGCCAAAATGAACTAGTTTCTTGGAGATAGGTTGTCATTCGTCACTGATTGATGTTGGTTGGGAGTACTTGACAGGTGTCTCTGTTCAGTATGCGATTCTTCGGTAGTGTGTACTCCAGATCCTACCCAGCTGATGTTAATCTGTAACAAATACAATTAACTAAACCTAATCCCAGCCTATCTTTACAGAACCTCCTCATTTCAACTACAATAATTGACTCACTAGTGATTAGCTTAACGATATTCTTGAAGTTCTAGTGAGAAATATTGACTGGTGGAGTTCAGACACAACTTATTGATTGTTTTGAAAATTAATCTGTTGAAATCAACTACCGACACCTTTCATCTGTACAAAATGATCTATTTGCAGGAAATCTAAATGGAATAGTCAGATGACAACGTTTTATAGTTACAGTTTCCATTAACGAGAGGAGAAACGTGATTGTACCTTACATATAAAAACTCAAGTGAATATGTACTCATGATTGTGTAGATAAAGATATAGCATTCTACAAAGATAAAGGTTCATTAAAAATGGCATCCCATTAAGATAGTAATATGATTATGACTAGACCCAGAATCCTTCAATACGTTACTTTTTCATTCGTATTTCATGTCTGATAGTAATTAATAGGTATGACTTAAATGATCAACGAAGTAATGATTATAGTATTTTACTAGATTTTAATAGTGTGCGATACTTCAGCATTTTAGTGTTTTCAATCTATGGCAAAGGTTTTCTTTGTAACGTAAACTGAGAGTATTATAGGACTTAGAAGTTGTCACTGGTCAATGAGTTGAGATTTTACCATTGGACGCCATCACAATAGTACAGAGAGTCAAGTGTTCGATTAACCTTAAAGCTATGGGTTCGATTTACTAGCTGAGTTAAGGGTATGTGTTGTTGTAAAGTATTACAGAGACAGAAAACAGTTGTCCAATGGTTTAAGTTTATTTTAAGCAATCGTTTATTCACTTTATAGTTATAAACTCAGATCGTTGAGAACATCAAGTGTATGCAATAAAATGACATCAGTTGGATAAATATGTTGGAAAAACAGATAGTAGTAAGTAGCTGTTTCATTTGTCTTGGCGCTAAGCATACAGGATTGATAAGGTTATCTGTAAATGCT
Source organism: Schistosoma mekongi (assembly GCA_034768735.1). Lineage (NCBI taxonomy): Eukaryota > Metazoa > Platyhelminthes > Trematoda > Strigeidida > Schistosomatidae > Schistosoma > Schistosoma mekongi. The sequence goes on from CM068305.1 coordinate 84,075,696, forward strand.
TAATCTTTAAACTATATTAAACTAGAATCGAATCGTACATTTTTCTATTTCACAACAAATGTTAATGCATACAACGTTATACTTAAGTAACTGTCTCATACCAAATTTATTTAAACTCCACTAGTTGTATCTTCTTATTAGAGCTTGAATAGTTAGCTTACAATAATTATGAATTAATGTTTTAACGACTGATGAATTTTACTAATGATAACATTACCTCCCTTCCCTCCCCTCGCCTCCTCATCACCCCTGTAGTAACTAGGATATACACTGTTGTGGAGTTTCATACAATGAAAATAACAATTACTTGAATTTATTCACATGTAAATATGTATAATATTTCTGTGAAATTTCTCTTTTTTTTACTATTCAGCAATTTACTACTTATGTTTAATCACGAACATGAAATTCAACAGTTATGGAAATTATCTTCATTTACATATATCCTCCCCCCGCCCCTGTTTTTTTTATAAAGTATGTAGTTAACACTTCAACAGTAGATCCTCTGATTATTCTTTGAACTGTCAACATATTTAATTTATAATAAGAAATATTCATACAAATATAGAAGGTGTTCAACAGGTTATTCAGTAATATGTAGATTTCAAATGATTTAAAGTAGAGTTCAATTGGGATGGTTATTTTTGTAAAGATTGATTATTTATTTGATTGAAGATGTCACAGATTGATGTTGGCAGGGTATTAATGAAAACCAGGAAGCACTGGACAGCTGTTTCATTCTAGTATAGAACTCCTCAGCAGTGCTCACCCCAGATTCCGTACCAAGGGCTTCAACTTGATGATCTTAAAAGAATTGATACTCTTGAATAAATTCTACACCGGATCAACTAATTTTACAATTTATGATAGTTACCAGTGAATTGGTGATGTTTGTTTAGTCTTTTTAAGTGTTAATCAAATTCTAGCAACATTCACCTCAATGATGTCGAGTTATTGAGGCCAGTATTCAGGTTGCGATTTGACTGATAAAAATAATAATTGGGATAAGTTTCTATTTTCCCGATGATTTGTAATGGTCTGAAACTGGTCAGCCACTGTTGCTATATATGCATCTTAACCGGATTACCTCAATATAGCAATAGTACACAAGTTATATTTAAGTTGGATTGTGACTGACAAGCTTGTCCTAATTACATATATGCGCGTTGCACAAATGTGACTGTCTGGACACAGTAGTCTAGTGCTGAACGAGGTGGCGTTTGGCATGAAGCGGACTGAGTTCGTATCTCACTGTGAACATCAACATTGGGATGCAGGTACATCCAGTCGATGAGTCCCAAACAGAACGAAACGTACGTCCTGGACTCCGCTTACCAGTCACAATCCAACTTAAATATGATAAGAATAGTTTAGCTTTATAATAGTGTGGACAAATATAACATTGGTCACAACTTATTGGTCAATCAATGTAAAAAACGATTAATAATGAGAGTACAGGATATTGGTAGATTCGAGAGTTCAACTCCGCAAATTACAGTATTATCTAAAACTCGTCAAAATAACAAATACAACACTTATGAATACTGAAGATGACTGTAACTGTGAAATTATATCAGTGAATTGAATTGTTCGAACACATGGATCCGTTTAGTAGATTTAGAAGGTTAAAAACAAAGAGATGTGCAAAATAGGATGATGGTTCGAATCATTTCGTTGTGACCTCATCAACCTACATTCATTTATAGTCAGAACGATACATAGAGATTAACAAACTAGATAACTGACACCAGTTACAGATCAAAACATAGAATCATGGGGAGGAAGTTAAAACAGAGAAAAGTTAATTCAAGTTAATTGTTTGTTAATTGGTTGACTTAAGACATTTATTTGACATCCTAAAATCTATCAATGTCATTAATAAAGACTAGTCGTCTTCCCTATTTATCAGGAGAACAGTTGATGTGGTATATTTTGGTATTCAGTACTGAAAAATATCAATTTAAACATTTAGAATGGAACAAAACGTCGAATAAAGAGGTATTTCTTATTCACTTGTTTCTCACATTACTTCTTAACAACATGTAATAAATTTATTTTACAGTCAGTTATTCAGCTAATCAGTCATATACTACATAGAACCAAGCACATATGTAAGTCGATGTAAATTGTCACACTTCATTATCAGAGCCAGAGGAACACTAAATTGGTAATGGTAGTAACTGCATCAGTGGTAACAAGAGTAATGTACGGACATATGGAATATCATAATTAGAAAAAGAATTCGTTCGTGGAATAATAGTGCTAACCAATTGTAGATCACGATCTAAAAGATAACAAACAGTGAATACACCTGAGTTAGTGTGACCGTTTGTCAGCCACGTTGCTCATAATTTGTTAATTATTGGCTATGACAATTAACCAGACCCAGACTAAGTAGTTTGTATCTATTAATATGGCTTAGACCAGTAGTCATTCACTTCACGGAATGATGACACGTTTTTGTCTGGACTTCTCTAACTTTCTTCCATCTTCCGTAACACCAATCAACAATGCGTGTCGGGATAGGTGGTAGTTAGGCATATGTAATGTGTCCTAACCACTTCATTTGATGGAGATTTGTGATTGCATTAACCGGCTTACCATCTTTTCCTAGTACTCTGTATCCCATCTCATTATCCCTTAATCGATGGTCCCTACAGACGCTAATGATCTTTTAAAGATACCCATAACCAAACACCAATAGCCTGTAGGTGTCATCTATCATTACTAGCCACGTTTCACTTTCAAAAAGTGTACTCGTTCTTCAATTGGTAAACGCATATTTTAAGCTTTATTACAATAGAATCATAACAGAATGAATATTAACCATATGCTAGTGCGTTACATAACAATATTACAATTTAGCATATTTTTGTGTACTTTAAACCTGTCAGTGAATGAGATAATCATAAGGATAAAAGATAGTAGTTGATAATGTATGGATTGCTATACAGGAGATTACATAATATTCGCAGAAAGAATGAACGAGACAATAATAAGGACGCTAATAATCAGCATCAAGAGAATGTCACCGTCGTTTTAAAGTTTTGAAAATAAAAATAAAAATGGCAATGATGATAATGGCAAGAACAAGTATAATAAATCATTCGTAAAATCATCCTAGTATTAACTCTAATAACTGCGGGGATAAGGAAAACGTTTGTGCAGATCTCTAATGTACATGGAAGTCAAGATTACGTATTATGTAAAAGATATCCATTTAAAGTATGCTGATAATTTTATGGGAAATGGTGAATGGTAGAAAAGACTTTTATCGCCCGTTTCAATTATGAATAACAGTGAACACCACTTTATTCATGTTACTATCTTCACAAGGACAGTTAGAATGATAGATACACATGGATATGATGAAGATGAAAAATCTGTCTTCGTTTCGTTTTCAAATGTCCTGGAAATTGTAGGATATAGCATGAAGCTTCTCATATTCGCAGACATTATTACTTGTGAACCAGACATTTTATGAAAACTGGTTTGTTTTATCTACTGGCCATATTCGGAATTTCAGTTTCACTTAGTGCACAAATAGTCTACTCAAAGTATTAAAGATAGATTTGTCATTGAATAGTTACTTCTATCACACATATTCAGTCTTTAATACCATTAGATTTTTGTCGATAAGTTTGAGGTGGAATGTTGCTGCTTCAATATCTCATTGATAATTTTAGTTGTGCTGTAACGTAACATACATTCAGCGCACAACCATTTACCAACTTCTGTGACTTCCCAATGATTACATTAGATCATCGAACAACTAAGTTGTTTTACAGGTTAGATTTAATAATATGTCATAAAACAGGTTTACCCAACAAAAGAATCGCTTATAAACCAATTCGTTATTTAGCTGTACTGTCGCAAATATATATATATTTATATATAAGTAATAGGAGCCGCTCACTTATATGACTCTGGTTGAAGGAAAACTTGCAACGAATATTTAGTTACTGGGCATTTACCATGTGGAGATAAGTACTAAGGTAGTTGGTTGAGACCGCTTCTTCGCTAAATCCAAAAGCATCTTTTAGTGTGGTTGAGTAAACGACAGAGCATATCAATTACCTCACCTACCCCGTAACATATAATAGATTCAGGGTATTCAGTCATTGAACATTCTCTACAAAATTCAATTCAATAAACCAAGAGGCCTACGTCTGAATTTATTTTACATTGAAAAAGTTCTAGCGATTTATGATTTGAAGCCTCAGTTTTACGTACCATAGCAACTTATGAGATTAATTTTTCTACTATGGCATTAGTTGAGAGTTTACATTATTTGTGTGTATGTATTTATCAATTTGCAGTTTTCTGTATCTTCATATCTCACTCCAATCTCCATTCATGTTTATTATTATTATAATAACAATCATCATTATCATTACAATTATTATTATCTTATTATTAACAAAAAGACTGTCACCATGCAGATGTTTTCGATTTTCACTCACGAATTCCCACCTTAATCTAATGATAGTCACAACTACTGTGTCTCCATCTTACTAATTACATAGATTTCATGCTTTATAACCCGCCTCCCTCCATCATTTGTTAATTAATGATCATATAATTTCATTTGACAACCCAAAATTCTTACAATTACTAATTGATTTAGAATGTATCACCTACGTCCGTACATCTTGATAATGAATTCATTGAAAAGGAGATCATTTTACTGACTAAATCTGATTTGATAAGTATGCTTAAACTAACTAACATTATATCACCATAAGTAATAATAAAACAGGTTTTATATAAGTAGTATATAAAAATAGTGTGAAAAAAAAGTGCTTAACTTACTTGTGGTAAATATGTAACTATATATAAGATAATAATAGTAAGTAGCATATATGTAGTTTGATTTGCACTACGACCACCAGAATATGTTTCATGTTGTGAATTCAATTTAACTTTTGGTCGTTGTGATACATTGACTTTATCATCTGTATGTTCATTATTAATAAAACTATCAACACGTGTTGTTTCTAATGTAGTTGGAAAATTTTTACAATTATGATATCTTCTTAATATACGATAACGTTTCTCTGATTCTCTTATTGATGAAATTAATGCAGCACTAACTGTTGTCATAATCAATATTGGTAATGCTTTAACTAGAATAGCTGAATTCCAGAATAGAATAATACGTAGATTTTTATTTGTTGTATAATCAACTTCATATAATATAGTAGCAGTGGGAACAGTAGTAGTTGTTATAGAAGTTGAAGTAGTCAACATAGTATCTGATTGAGAATTTATTGTATTATCAATAAAATTTTGTGTTGAATGTAAACTAGTTAATGTATGCAAATCATTTGATTTAATGCGTACTTGATGTGCAATCATAAATGGTATAGTTAACAGTATAGAACTAATTAGTACTAATAGTATTACAATCCATGCTTTAAACATATTACAATAGATTGCAGCACGTACACCAGTTTTAATATAAATTAAACGAAATATAGCTACAGCAACAATAATCCATGCAGAGAATGCATGAAATAAATTTTGTAATACAATATTAATTAATAATAATTGAGCATATGCTTTAGTCATACCATCAGTTAATCTTGGTGTCATTAAATAAAAATAATCAAATATAATATAAATAAACATAACAAATCCATCACTAACAGCTAATACACTCCATCACTAACAGCTAATACACTTAATAATAAATTAGTTGGACTACGTAAACGTGATTGACATAATACAACTACATTCAATGTATTCGCTATAACACCAATTGGACATAATAATAAGCATAAATAAACATGTATTCTTTGATAATTTTGATGAAATACTTCTAACCATTGAAAATGATCAATACATGTATTATTCATAATATTCATAGTTGATGACATAATATTTGTAGTCAATGTAGTAGTAATCATAAGTAGTGTTTTAACTGAAGAAAAACAAATTATTCATACTAATACTACTATTAATACTACTGAAATAGAAACTATAGTCAGTAGATTATTCATAATGCAATATATTACTTTATTATTGTTTGAATGAATGAATGAATAAATGAATAAGAAAAAACAAGATATTAGTTACATTTTTATACTAACATAATCATCAGATGAAATAATCTGATTGGTTAATAATAATTAACCAATAGGAATTAAGAGAATGTTTTTTTTTCTAATTTTTGTTTTTTGCTTATACAACATATTAAGTATATCATGACAACAAACATCAATTTTACACATGAAATCATTTTGTACTGTATACACTATTGGAATGTAATTAAAAGTGGAAACAATTAAATAATGAATAAGTAAAACAAAAAAAAATCAGGTCGAGTGTAAATTTGAATGAAAACAATGTGAGAAAATTTTTATTGGTTCTGTGAATTGGTTAATGTGAATACACTAAATTGTAACAAAGTTACATTGTACTTATTGGTCACTAGGTGTTGAATGAAGTATTTCATCTCTCCAAGATCAATATCGTTTAAGCGGGATATGATTGTTCGAAGAGAATATAGTATTTGATACAGTGATATCATAAACCAATTCTTGTGATTATATTTCTACATCCCCCCCCAACCTAAATATGTTCACCCTCATAAGATTGTCTTTTATATAGGACGTTTTATAGAAACAGGAAAGCCTACCTATCACAGTTAGCGAGGGTCAGGCTACAAAATCATTAAATGAATCAGTATTAGCTGAAATTCAGTTAAGTTTGAAAGCTACACCATTCCAGTCGAATCTAGTAGAGTTGAAATTTTAGTCAATGTCAGTCCAGCATCTACAGTTCTATTACTTTAAGACTCTTTGAGTTCCTCATAGTGAATAATAAGGAATATCCTGTTGTGATGCTATCCCTCCTCTCTCCTATATATTGGATATGAGTGAATATTGGGATGTTAAACTGAGTAGATATAATGCACTTGATTCATTCGATTTTATTAGTTCATTAAACAATGTAAACGTAACTGAAGAGATGTTACGTATATGATTGTATTATATGCCACAACCTAAATGTTAATGCAACACATTCATGTGTAAGGATTTGTCCATCATTACGATCACAGCTTGTATCCACAAAACATTATAATCTTACCAATATTTGATGTAAAAAATATATACATGATACTCTCGTAATCAAAATTGTAATATCACAGTCATTTTGAATACGTTCTGCAATTGATACGAATTAACTAAGTACTTAGTTTAATTGATATTGTTTGTCACAGGTTGATCGTCGTGATATATCACAAACTGATGAAATTGGAAATTCTGTCAATGAATATTACCCGGCCCAGTAATGAAATAGGTTAAGCGATTGCTATAAGATTTAAAGTCCCTGGGTTGTATTCACTGGCGGAATCGAGTGTGCGCACAAGTGACCAGTCCCATACTAGAATGAAATAGCTGTCAGATGCACTATGGTTTGTAGTGCTACTCAACCAATCTATGGCGAATATTGACTACTATGAGCAATGCTCAAATACTGGATTAATAACAAAACATAGTATTCCGGATTGGTAGTCATGAAATTACACAATGTGAGCTCCTAATTGAAATTGACGGAAATGTATTATACTGTCCACAAGTAATCCTTTGCACAATTAGAATGATTTATATATGTAAAAATTTAACCATCTGCGATTAATTGTTATTAGAATTGTAAATGGAAAAGATTGGTATGTGACAAACATGAAGGTCAGTACAACAAAGCGACGAATTGAGCGATATGTCGTCAACTACGTGTATAAATTTGCACATGGGTAATAACATAGAATAGTTATACGAATAGATGTTAATAAAATAAGAAGATATATTGGTTACATAATGATCTGGATTTATTATCCAGATTCACGTCACAGCCCCTTCCTTCACGGTTTTTTATTAGGTCTATGCGACTACCAGGGCGAGTTGTTTTATAATACTTAAGTATGTCATTTACTCTAAATGTGCTTTTTTTCGTTGGTTCCTTGTCGTTTGTACTTCATTCACATTGTGTTCCATTGTACTTTCTCAGCGATGAACTTAATCAATATATCTTGAGTACATAATTCCATCAGTCAAATCAATAATTTCTAACCTACAATGACTAGAGACATTAGATGACATGACTCACAGTCAGTCACAGTAATGCAAATGTATTCACTCTTTAACTTCTAGAGTTTAAGTTCTATTATTCTTTCGTGTATACGTCTATTTCATTTCTTCCAGGTGAATTATACTATTGTGTTAATCTTGTGAATTTGATCTCATCTTCCTGATATTGTATGACAACTTGAACCTATGCGAATATGTTACAGGTTCTATGGTGTTGATGGCTAATGGATAAACTGAAGAATGTTAAATAAATCATTTTAATTCTCACAACTTCGTTAGTTGACTTACTTCAGATCATGTTACTGCATTAGGTCATAGATCTTGTCCAGGTATTCCACAACATAATTCATTCATTTTATAGTTGTATTATAAAGAATGACTGATTTAACAAGCAAACACTTTATTCGATGTAAATACAGAAAGTTATTAATAATGTGTACATTATCCATTTGTACATCCATCATCCTCCTGTATCCAAGTTGGTTCTAGGCTGACTTCTATTGGTTGTATTTTTGTCTCCTACATATTCTAAACACGTTTTTCTTCCTGATACCACACAATTCACGTCATCAGCTGTTCATAGGTGCATCTTTTACGTTCCACTTGGCTCAAATAAAATTTATCAGAGCTACATGTAATGTTGAAAAGTGGTAATTGTGGTTATATGGGTGACTAAACATCTGTCCACTTTTGGTTCAGTCATGAACTATGAATTCGCCTTCCAATAGTTTTTAATCATTTACCGTTCATTTGTCTCTTCTTATCATAAACTGTTTTGCATCTTATCAATTATTTATATCAATAATAATTAAGGGTCAATCTGAATCGACTCAGACATTGTCAATTCTTCATGTAAAAACACAGTGAATTCCTGGTATAGACATGTGATTCATGTGTACAATAGAATCTGTGAATAATTAGTTGTAAACATGTAAATAGGATAAGTTTGTATTTTCCCGTTGATTTTTAATGGACTGAAACTGGTCACAAGTGTGACTGTCTGGACACAGTAGTCTAGTGCTGAACGAGGTGGCGTTTGGCACGAAGCGGACTGAGTTCGAATCCCAGTGTGAACATCAACATTGGGATGCAGGTACATGTAGCTGATGAGTCCCTAAGAGAACGAAACTCGCGTCCTGGATTCCACTTGCCAGTCATAATCCAACTTAAATATGTCATTGTAAACATGTTTGTTTATAGTAATATCCTCACTAACTTTAAAAGTACCTCTATAATTTAAGTTCAGATAAACATTCTACTCTCTTAAATGATAACAAACACCTTCATCGTTTGGATATTCTGAGAACAAATTTGAAACCACGGAGATAATTTAGGCGGCGTGGAGAGACAAATGATGATAATTCCGAAATACATTCATTAATATGAGTCAATATTCTATAAGTAATATACTGACTATTAGTCATTTAACTAGGAAAATAGTAAATTGATTTGAGTTAAAGGTGTAGGTACCTTCTCGTTGATTTGATGTGGACAGAAATTGATCATTCTGTGTTTCTATTTGGGAATTTTGGTTTGATTTTCTCAGGACATTTTTAGTACATAATAATGGATTAAGTAGCCTAGTGGAGACAGGTTTGATTCCGGTGTGGACATCAACACTGGGATGCAGGTACATTTTGTTTAACGAGTGAAAAATAGGATGAACACAAGTCCTTCTGGTCACAATTCAGCTCTGTCCATACTAATGAACTGATCTATTTTCTGTTTCTTAGTGTAACATTTTTTCAATTCTTTAAATTTAATATAAGGTAACAAGATACTCTGGAAGATATGAAAACTTTTATATGCCTCAGCAGCGTCATCATAAATGAGAAGGATCTGATCTGATACAGATGTGAAGGCGCGAATTACCAAGGCAAGGTAACAACAGCATTTCTACAATTGAAAAATAAATAGAACTCAAACCAACTGTTAGCCACCATCAAAGTCAGGATTTTCAATTCCACTTTAAAGACAATTCTACTGTATGGAGCTGAAACTTGGGGAACTACAAAAGGCATCATCCAAAAGATACAACTGTCTGCTAAAAGATACTTTGGACTTGTTGGCCAGATACCATCAGCAACAACCTTCTGTGCTAGAGAATAAACCAAACGAGAAAGGAATTAGGGAAAGATTCTGGAAGTGGATAGAATGCATATTGATGAAATCACCAAACTGCCTCACTAAACAAGCACTAACTTGGAATATTGAAGGCCAGTGTAAAACGGGAAGACCGAATCAATCATTGTTTTGGAAATTTGAAGCGGATATGAAAAGCATGATCAGCAGATAGGAAGAACTGAAAGGGAAGGAGAGCCCAGGGCAGAAATGGTTAATTGATTGAGGATGGAAGTGAAAAGGCTTAATCATTGTAAAGGAAGTAAGTCGAAGTAATGAACCATGTTTAAACTACATGTGTTGTAATTAAAGTGCAATTTAAGGCAGTTGTTTTATAAAGTCTGTGGTTTGTAAGCTTAATCAAGTTTTATCTCAGTGTTTATGTTCTCACCTCCATGTAATGAATTCCTATGGTAAATCCACCTGAATTAAGATGCACAATCGCCTGAAGTATTCCTGAATTATATTAGTATTTTTCAGGAACATCACTACTATATGTTGTTATTTATGTATTTCCTGATGTGTGATTATATGTACGTCTGCTTGTTCATTCTATTTACTGAAGTACATTGGTGAATTAGACTTTTGAGATGAATAACTTCCTATAAGTTGATTTTGTTCTTACTTCTAAAGTTTACTAATATTTAAAACAATTCCATCTAGATTTATGAGTAACTACTCATCCTGTCCGTAAGATAGTCTGAATTTTTAGTACTAAACAGTCTAGTAAAACTGTGGTATTACTGACAGCGTTGTGCATTGTGGAGATTGTTGACTTCACGTAAGCAAGATAATCGTTGGAAACCAGGAGTTGGCATTGAACCAACACTTCATCCTGGGATGAGAATATTCAGTGGAAGTGGATGTCTACAATCCAGGATCACGATTAAAACAATTAGCCTGTTAGCATTCAACAGTTGGTATTTCTAAATACAGTCAATTCGAAATATATCTGCTCAGCCTCATTAATTACAATTGATTTTTAAATGCTTTACACACCACCACCCTTTTCCATATGATTAAACAAAACTAGTCACATCATACCATAAGAACTCTAGGAAGGTGGTGGGCTCATTTCGTTGAAAGAATCACGAATATACACTGTTGAGAAGTCTCTTATTCTGACAAAACAGCTACCCTGTGCCAATTCCTGGATTTCATTGTCTGTCTAACATGGGTTACTTAGTAATATCAAATTCAAACTACTGTTAATGCTTATACTGTATTAAATAGTGACTATAATTCTCATTATTTAGTGCTGAGTGTGGTAGAAAAGATATTTATCTCAGGTGAACAGTTTTTCTTATACTACGTTCCTCGAACTGGATAGTTTAGTGAGGAGCTTTCATCATCATTCTGATAGAGATGAGCTATGAGATTTTCCCTATAAGTGACTAACGACTTGTTCAGTCGACCTTCAGTTTGATTTCATATTGTCACCACTTGTGAAATTATTTTTCCTACATTTATTTTCATGTTCTTTCATCGTGACCTGATCTTATTGTATTGTAGTTGCTTATTAGTTTTCTAATTGGTTGTTAAATCGTATCCATTTTAGTTGTTTAATAATTTCCGATTGACCTAAACGCTAGTTTTCCGTTTTTGTTCTCTATCTAAAATCACTACGTTTTCTCAACCAAACATGAGTCGACAACTGTCAGTATGTAATGATTTAAGGTATGTTGTATGGTTTGGTAGCTATCACAAGAATAGATATAGAAGAATATCGAGTGACCAACTTTAAAAGAAACCGTTATTAACTTAGTTTCATGAAGATCACCAACAAACTCAAAAGTAAACATTGAAACTAACAAACCGTTTATTCTACTATTTCCTACAGTCTAACCAGACTACTGATGTCGCCAAGAATAAACCTAGGATAAGCTTGTATTTTCCCGTTGGTTTGTAATGGACTGAAACTGGTCAGCTTCTGTTGCCATATGTGCGTCCTGAGTGGATTGCCTCGATATAGCGATATTACACAAGTTATATATTTAAGTTGGATTGTGACAGAGACTGACCAATTTCAGTCCATTACAAATCAACGGGAAAATACAAGGTTATCCTGATTACATATATGCCTGTTGCACAAGTGTGACTGTCTGGACACAGCAGTCTAGTGCTTAACGAGGTAACGTTTGGCACGAAGCGGACTTAGTTCGTATCCCAGTGTGAACATCGACATTGGGATGCAGGTACATCCAGCCGATGAGTCCCAAATAGGACGAAACTCGCGTCCTGGATTCCACTTTCCAGTCACAATCCAACTTAAATATATAGCTAAGGATAAACGTTGTTTAAAAGTCAAAAACATTCACTACAATCAATTCTATTCTAACCAAACGACTAGATAACAGAATATGACGTAATCAATAGAATATACTACACCTACCATGATAAACATTACATTGGACAAAGCAATTGACCTATTCATCTTCATCTACGAAAAACTTCAATTAGATGTTACATGCCATGATATATCTTCTTTAATAATGTTTATATTACCATTTGTAGAGGTTATTAAGGTTATTAAATAGTAGGATGCATATACGAATAGGATGGGATGAAATGTGAATTATGGCTTTAATTGGTAGCCACCATCCAGTTGTTTTATAATCATATGTCTATCATAATTATATGAGACTATTAGATGCTATGGAAGATTAATTGTCTATAATAAGACAACAGATTGAATTATCAACTCAACAATTCAATAGAATGGTATATTAAACATAGGAGAACTACAATAAGAAGGAAATGAATTTCACGATAAATTGTTTATGAATCCGACACTACTAACAATCTTCTGATAATTCTACATTGTCCAGTGATATTGACTAGTGCTACAGGTGACTGAGCGCTAGGAAGTCAATCAGGAATGAAATCATTAGTGTGTTCGCCTTGACAACTTACAAAATCTGTCGAAGACGTTTGACTCAAACTATTTTTAAGCCAACGCTTTGGATTCAGTTAAGTTATGTCTGATAACGTAGGTTTTCTTGACTTCGGCTCAGTGAAATAAATTATCTCGTGTTAACTAATCTTTCACCTTTTATATTACACTTTGACCTTGTAGAGAACTCAAGTGTTGGTCGAAGATAGTTACTGAGTTGCACAGGTCTGTTTCATTTAAAGAATCAAATAGATGCTGACCATTATCTAAGTATCGGGCTCATTTGAAACAGCAGTCAAACATTTCACTTATTCAACTTCGATGATACTACATTGTTATCGTTACTAATTTTATCAGGTGGTTGAATTTGATCCCTCCTATATGTCTTTTTATAACAGAAAGTAAGTACTGTATCAGTACATTGGTCATAGATGATTATGTTACTTAACAATGTTTAATGTTGTTTCTTAGGATAAACATTTTGTCTGACTAAGGTTATCACTGTGGCATATTTTCTTCAGATTGAAATTACAGTACTGTTCTAACTCAACTTAAATACATCGAAGGCCTTGCAACGACGAAGGAAAAAGCTGCAAGAGAAGTAAATATGAAAGGGATATATGACAACGAAGAAACGAGCAGGCAAATATGGTAAACCATAGTGACTGGTCAAGAACAAAGAAGGCAAGACACTCACTGAGATTCAAGAACAAAAGAATATGAGGGAAGAACACTTTGAGGAACTCCTAAATAGGCCAGCTCCACTGAACCCACACACTGGACATCGAAGCAGCACCTACAGATCTCCCGATAGATGTCACTCCACCAACGATAGAAAAAATAAAGATGGCCATCAGACAAATCAAAAGTGGAAAAGCAGTAGGACCGGACAATATACCAGCTGAAGCACTCAAGTCAGATACCGACCTAACAGCAAGGATACTCCACGTTTTATTCAAAAAGATCTGGGAGGAAGAACAAGTGCCGGCAGTCTGGAAAGAAACACATCTTATCAAGATACCAAAGGAAGGAGATTTGAGCAAATGTGACAACTACAGAGGTATCACGCTACTGTCGATACCAGGGAAAGTCTTTAATAGAGTATTGTTGAACAGAATGAAAGATTCAGTGGAGGCTCAACTTCGAGATCAACAAGCTGGTTTTCGGAAGGATCGGTCGTGCACGGACCAAATCGCAACACTACGGATCATCGTTGAACAATCAATTGAATGGAACTCGCCACTGTACATCAACTTCATTGATTATGAGAAGGCGTTTGATAGTGTAGATAGGAGAACACTATGGAAATTTCGACACTACGGAGTACCACAGAAACTCGTCAACATCATCCGGAACTCTTACGACGGAACACAGTGCAAAATTGTGCATGGAGGACAATTGACAAATGCATTCTCAGTGAGGACCGGAGTCGGACAAGGTTGCCTGCTCTCATCTTTTCTCTTCCTCCTAGTGGTTGACTAGATCATGAAGACCACATCTGAGGGGATGCATGGGATTCAATGGACAATTAGGATGCAACTCGATGATTTGAACTTCGCGGATGATCTAGCTCCTCTAGCCTATAAACACCAACAAATACAAGTAAAGACAATCAACGTTACAGTAACTTTAGCAACAGTAGGCCTGAACATGTATAAGGGAAAGAGGAAGATCATTAAATACCACACAGAGATCACTAACCTAGTGTAACTTGATGGAGAATTTCTGGAAGAAGTGGATACCTCAACCTACCTGGAAAATGTAATCGATGAACAAGAAGGGTCCGATGCAGATATCAAGGCAAGGATTGACAAAGCCAGGGCAGCATTCCTACAGTTGAAAAACATATGGGACTCAAGACAAATATCAACTAACCTCAAAGTCAGACTCTTCAATTCGAACGTGAAGACAGTCCTGCTGTATGGAGCTGAAACTTGCAGAATTACTGCAAACATCATCAGACGGATACAAGTATTTATAAACAACTGCCTACGCAAGATACTGAATGTCCGTTGGCCGGAAACCATCAGCAACAGCTTACTATGGGAGAGGACAAACCAACTTCCAGCCGAAGAGGAAATTAGGAAAAGACGTTGGGAATGGATAGGACATACATTACGCAAACCATCAGACTGCATCACGAGACAAGCATTAAAATGGAATCCTATTGGGTAACGGAAAAGAGGAAGGCCAAAGAACATACTGCATCGAGAATCGTAAGCAGATATTGAAAGGATGAACAGCAACAGGAAACAGTTGGATGGGATTGCTCAGGACAGAGTTAGATGGAGAATCCTGGTGAGCGGCCTATGCTCCTGTGTGAGGGGTAACGGACGTAATTAAGTAAGTAACTAACTGACTGAACTTGAGAATTGTTTGAAATAAGCTACAACAACATAATGTAATGTACCACTTGTATTTTTTAGCACTGGCAGTTTATAGAGGCTATTAACTGATCATTAAACAGTCTTTACTCGTGATCATATACCATCGATCATTCCACAATATGGTGGTCAGTTCAAATGACTCAACCTCATCTGAGATATGTGATACAATTCGTCTATTCTAGTTGTGATTATCTAATAAGAGCTTAGGGAGATAGGTGATAAGTCAGAATCTAGTGAATAGTTATTAGTCTTAACACTTTGATCTGTGTTTTCTCGGTTGGTATTACCCATGATATGTGTCGTGCCCAGCTCGTCTGGTTATCGATGGATCAGTTGGTTATATCTTTATAAAAGATTAAACTATGTTTGGAACTGGCTATAAGCTACTGCATCTTATCATATTCTAGGAATGTTATTAGTCTAACACTTTGACTGTGTTTTCTCGGTTGGTATTACCCATGATATGTGTCGTGCCCAGCTCGTCTGGTTATCGATGGATCAGTTGGTTATATCTTTATAAAAGATTAAACTATGTTTGGATATGGCATAAGCTACTGCATCTATATATATTTATATATATATATATATTATAACATTACATTGTGATGCTTAGTTGTTTGATGTAGTCGACAGAAGTCTTTAGACCTGATACAGTCACCATAATTAGACCACTGACAACATTGGAACTGGATCAATAGAATGTGATTAGCATTTAAGACTAAACTAAAATGTCATTGAGAAGTACTTCGTAAATAAACAATATAAATACTTTAGTTCTACGGAGTATCAGTCACAGCTCGATGATTAGAATTGGATAACACAGGTTCGAACACACCAGGTAGTATCTGGTTCTTCAATCTGTCAGGTATTCCGAGCTAAGGAATGTCACTTAGTAAGCAGCCTAAGCAAAACAGCATTTACTACCAACATTCCTACGTACTGTAAAGTTTCTCTTATTTGTTACATGTTTTAAAGTATTATCTGTTATAATTTGATGCTGTGGTGATTACTGAATTTGATATTTGATATCATGAGGTGGTCTGAGATAGACAATCAGTGAGATCAGAAACTAGAACTAAACATCTGTTTCTTCATAGCATGAAACCATTCATTAGGGGAACATTTACAACCTCACTAGGAATCGAGATCTAGACCTTCAGGCCTTATTGTTGAATTTCACTGGCTATGTCTTCTCATTACAACTCCAGAATTTACCTTTGAAGTTTTAAAAATACCGAATACATTCATTTACATTTACTATTGAGTAGAATGACGTTTTATAATATTTTTGGCGAATTTAAATATGTAATGTACACTATGAATTCATCTCGGCATGTTTACATCAATGAAGATAGTTTATCTATCTATGACCTATTTATCACTTTATGATCGTCGGGTTATATCATTAACCTCTCAGCTGATGTTCATGGTTAAGCTTTCATGTCGAATTCCTACATTCGATGTGCTATGAGTTCTATAAAGCCTATCAGTGAAGAGTATTATACTAGAATGACACGACTGTCCAGTATACCCTGATGTTCAGTAATATCTAACCGAGACTAATTTTTGATGAATACATACAACAAATGATAATTCAATAGTTGACTATTGTATTTTCAGTTAACAATGTCATACGATTAGCACCAATTATTATTCACAAATACCTAATGGAATTCAGCATATACCATAATATTTAGTTTATGTACCACTTCAATTCATTACTCTATAACAAGAGAACTTCCATGTTCTTTATAATTTTATATTTAGCGTTGACATGAAATTCGTCGGTAGCGTGTATCCTAGATTCACTTAGGAGTTCCATAGAGAAACGAGAAAGACTTCTAGCTCTACTACTTGGTTTCCAATGATCGTCTTTTCCAGATCATTTAGTGAAATTTAGATTAAAAATGACAAATTTGAGACGTCGACTATATATAAGAAACGGATAAAGATGAATTTTTGACTTGGAAAAGAAATCTAGAACCTATCTTACTTCCAGTTTGAGAGTCGTCAGGTAAATGCTCCTGTATCACAGTGTTGGTATTCATGTCAAAATTCAAGCAAAGTTTCAAACGCTAATTTTTTTATCTAATCAGCTACTGTGTTACTAACAAATGAACGGTCAAAATCAGACCTGATCAGTTACATCTGAAAGATATCAGCCCACTATTTCTACGATATATTCATCTCTTTTACGGAAGTAAGATTGTCTGGAATCAGTTGATAATGTGTAGGCTTTTAACAAGGACATCAACACTTGGATAGAGTAGGTATCACCGGTTGATGAAACCTACATAGGGCCATCGTCACCGGATATCTCATGGTATTGCAGCAGGTACGTGTCAATGTGTATTCATAACCTATGAGGTGCCTGTTTATATGTTTCATTTATTTATTGTCTCATTCTGGCATAATACAAAGAGTTGCTGTGTTATATGGGATCGTTTTCTTAATATTCAGCCTAAACTCATCTGATTCCTCGAATGATAATGCTTCGTAAACCGTAATTTTAACTGAACTCTACCGAATAAAATTTCTGTACTAAATAGAAACAACTGACAATCAGTGTTTGCTTACATTCACTGGTACCCTAACAAGATAGATCTGTAGAGCACAAATAAAAGTTTAATAACCAAGCTAATGTTTGGTGCATATGTGTATATGGAACTGACCTAAAAACACTAATTCTTGTAGAACACTATGGTAGCAGCGAGTTTGCTTAATATACTTTCTGGAATATGTTTTTAGCAAAATTTGTTAAAACGTATAGGTTATAACTTTGTAATCATCACTTTGATTTATCACTTTGTACATCTGTTGTCGGATAGCTCTATTGTCTGTTAAGTGTGTCTCTGTTCATCCTACTAATTGTATCCAATAGAGTACCTGGTGTTGTAATAAAAAACTACTGCATATTTTCTGTTGTAGTATACACAGTTATATATCCTGGATTCGACAGGTACTGTTATTTTGGATATCTGCGACTGATCAAATTTGACTAGTTCTGATATTATGAACAATTGTATTTTTGAGAATCCCCAGTCCCCAACGCTTCCCCTTTTTGAAAAGAAACGATTATAACAGGATCTTATGCATTCAGTTGAATCTGAGTGTAGTCGTGTACAATTAAAAAATAACGCTGATCTTCTCCTCTATGAAATGTAGTGGAATCCCTGTGTTTTATCAAGAATAACACTCCGCCACTCTGGACATCCACTGTCTCCGAAGAGAACCGTTGACGTTTTGACCTATTGCACCTATGAATGAAAGAGTCAACGATGCGACCATGTCTGGAATGTTTTTTGACGGCTGTAATGTTTCGACTTGATTTAACTCTTTCCGTCGATGGATACTGCAACCTCTTGGGCTTTTTAGGCACGGTAGTCAAAGTGACTTTTTGACTCGGACTGGCGGCTATGCTATGCGCATGCTTGATGAACTGAATACCCGGCAAATTTTCAAATTATTGACAGACTATGGTCTGACTGTCAGCTGGTACTTGCTTCGTCCTTAAGATGGTTCGAGGTGTTTGCAGTGCATCGGTCTGTTGCGTCGGATCAGCGTCACTAGGCAATGTTACTGCTACCTGGGAGACTATGATCGGGACTGCGTCATCACTTCTTTCCAGGCTAACCTTGAACAAGTCACTTCATTTCTTAAACCAGGAACCAAATATACTACCAGCCAAACCATCGAGATAAAATTTAGTGATAGAATTAATGATGGAACCGGCGCGAGATTTGCATGAGTTTTCCAAAAGCTTTTTTTGAGTAAGATTCATTTACTGGGTTAAGATTTCTAATACACTCGTCTAGAACTGTTCATAGCGCCTTGAACCCTCCTAGTCGCTAATTCAGAAGACGAGTACACAGGAATCTGTTATCTAGTCAGAAAGAAAGAGAGAGCCAGTAATGTGCAAAATATTCGCATATTTACAGTAACTATTAATGGAATTGAAATCATGAACATTTTATTGATACAATGAAATTATGTCTTAATATGCCGTCAGTATGACTCACATTGACTTATATTAGTGCTGAGGAAAGTTTATAAATGAAGCTTACGAAAAATTAATACAACTCCTTTCACTTGATTCAATGAACAATTGTATTCTTTTGGGGATCTCCAGTCCCCAACGCTTCTTGATGACTTAAGACATCCTTCTTTAGTTAGCTAGGCTGGAGGAAGGGGCATGGAGCGATAGATTAAATTCAGCTGTTATTGTGTTGCTAGTCAAACGTTTGTTAGATGATATAGAGGTGTTATCTTGATTCGCGAACCCTAACAATATGGTATACTTTGAAATCGAAGTAGTCTTAATACCTTCCGATTTCAGCTCAACAACAAAATGTAGGTAACTTCTAAGGGAATCAAACAAGATCAACTTATTCATCACATGAATCTCTAATTATATTTTTGAACTGAAATATGCATAATAATCAAATAACGATATCATCGGTCAATGAACTGAAATCATGTTGTTAGTATCGTCAAATCCTGGTAAATCGGAGACAGAGCACAACTATTATCATATTTCATTGATACTTATAACCTATTAGTTAAGATCTTTTTGACTTAGTATATTTAGGCTTTTTAACATAACCTAAACTTAAAATAACGAATAGTTAACTTCTAATGTTCTTAATTTAGTTGAAATCCAGAACTCACATTTCGTCCTATTTGAGATTCATCAGTTGAATGTACCTGCATCCCAATGTTAATGTCCACAGTGGGATTCAAACTTAACTAGTTTTGTGTAAAACGTCATCGTATTCATCACTAGACTACTAAGTCCAAACACATTTGCTTTCAAGAGAGCAAAAATAAATATTTGTGCAGAATAAGATGAATTCATTTTATTTCATTGGTTTCACATCAGCTGCATACAATTTAGAATGATACACGTTTAAAAAATTAATATTTAAAACAAAGTTTAACGTACTCATGAGAGTGTTCAAACTTGGTTGAAATGAACAACATGCTAAGCACTCTAGTCAGTTTACTATGAAGGTGCAAAAAGATAGTGAATTTCATTTCCTGGATATTGTCATGCAACGTCGAAAAGATGGTTCAGTACGACTGTCGATCTACAGAAAAACGACGTGGAATGGATTGTGGTTGAATTTCAATAGCTTCTATCCAATCCATTACAAAATACCATTAGTGAAAACATTGGTTCTCAGAGCCAAAAGGATATGTACCTCAGATACGATAGATTCAGAGCTTTCCAACATCAAACATTATCTAAAAATCAATGGCTACCCAGAAAAATTCATTGACAAATACAGTGAACAAAAATCTGATAAACCAAATGAAATCACAGTCCATAAGAAGCTTGTTTTACTTCAACTCAATTTTAAAGGTGATGAGATTGCTGAAAAAATCAGAAGAAGACTTGACTTAGCTTTAAAGAGAAGTTATTATGCTGCAAAACTGATTTTATCGTACATAACAACATGTTCACTGAAACAATCAAATGTCGACAGGTATCCTTCTCATGTTACCGCCAACTGTCTGTATAAATTTACGTGTACCTGTAGTAGCAGTTACATTGGCTGAACAGAAAGAAGGACCCACCTACGTTTTAATGAACATGTCCCCAAAAATCTACGATTCACAGGAATGAAAACATTTAACAGTGCAATCGCTAAACATTTGATTGACACAGGACACCAGATTGATATCAATAAATCATTCAAAGTATTCAATAGACAAAAAAACTTCAATTCTCTTAAAATATGCTGAAGCGATTGCCATTAAACGAATGAAACCAAATTTATGTGTTCAAAAAGAGACTGTTATTAGCCTTTCTTTACCCAGGTAACCTGACTTATGTATCGTCATTTTCATTGCCTAGTTCATTTATTACTTTTTTATTGGATCACATTTTTCGTTACATCACCACATTTTTAAGATGGTTGAGTTCAACTTTTGTGTTTAATTAGGTCATTTTAAGTTTAACAACTGAGCTTAATACACATTATTATCAAATATTTCCAACCACCTCTTATTATGTAATCATTTGAACTCTGATCTCTATTTTGCCTTCTGGTACCTTCTTTTGTATTCGATATAGGGATGGTTACAGCATTTTCTCCAACATTTTATATTATATTCACATGTCTAACGTGATTGATTTCAACCAAGTTCAAACATTCTCATGAGTAGGTTAAACTTTATTTCAAATATTAACTTTGTAAAAGTGTATCATTCTTGGTTGTATACTGCAGGTGATGAGAAACCAACAAATGAAAATGAATTCATCTTATTCTGCACAAATATTTATCCTTGCTCTCTTGAAATTAATGAACGGAACAAAGTGTATGAAAATTTACATTCGTGCAAGTGTTGAAGTTCATTCTAATTCTAATATTCTTACATACAATCACATTGTATCATTTCCTTAAAAGTTACTATCCAACTAATCTACAATAGTTCAATTGGGATGGTTATTTTTGTGGAGATTGGTTATTTGATTTGATTGGATATATCACAGATTGATATTGTCAGGGTACCATTGACAACAATGGAGAACTGGACAGCTGTTTCGTTCTAGTGTGGAACTCTTCAGCAGTGAGCACCCTGGTGTGGAATCGTGGATGCGCACTGCTAAAAAGTTCCACACTATAACGAAACAGCTGTCCAGTGCTCCCTTGTTGTCAATGGTACCCTGCCAACATCAATCTTTGATATATCCAATCTAATCTACAATAGTTTATCCATCTTCAATATGTATTGTATATTTTCAGTCACTAATATACAACATAAATAGTAATATCATAGTAAATTGTTCAAAAATATCATCATAAATAACTAGTTGACATTGTTTATTATCAATAGATATCTAAATACAAAACATTATTTTTGTATTTAGTAATATTTCTTGCGGGATATTAAATTGGTAAATTTGACAATGACCATCTGTTATGTAATAGATGACAATTTTTCAATTGTTATCTTAGATGTTATTTTATTGTTGATTCGCCTATTTGTATGTTGCGTTTGCTTCTGCTCATTCTGTCTCGGTTGCTCGCGCTAGCGCTTGCTCGCTTACTATCATCATATGTATGTCATATCATGAGATAAACACATAATCAGTGTACTTATCGTCTGTTACTACTGTATAAACAATAATTTATATGTACAGTTTACTGCATGACACAATCGGTTATAAATTGTTGGAATTATATAATTCAAAAAAATGCTAAGATTTAAAATGATAACTGTTTCACTCTTGACAAGTCTTAACTGTACCAGTCATAACTTCACAATGAAACTTCAAGAATATATGAAGGTAATCACCGGTAGGCTGACTATTGTAATTGAACTGAGGTGGTTTTTGTAGAGACTGGTGCAGAACGTTAACCATTCGATAGCTTGAATGATCTGGGTTTCATTTCCTGGTGGAACTAAAGGTTTGCACTACGGAGGGGCCCTACACTATGACTAACCAGATGTTCAGAGATCCTTGATTTTTAGTAATACTTAAATAACACTAATTTGTGGCAAAAACAAACAAGTGAACCTAGTACTTATTTTCACGTAACGTCCCCCCCCTCCGATTAATTCACTTACAATATTCAGGTCACTAGTGACAAACTTCAGGATGTTCTTGAGGTTCTAGTGAAAAGTTATTACTGGTGGAGTTATGAAATATCAAAATTTAAAATGTTAGAAATAATTTACAAACTAATGAATGAAATTAACTGATAATTGCAGAATATCGTCTAATTGACTAAAAATTATTGGTAAGTCGAAACGCCTACAATGGATTATATATTAACGTTGGTAAACACTCCTTAGTAGACTGTCCGGACTCAGTAGTCTAGTGGTGAACACGGTGGCGTTCGACACGCAGCGGACTGAGGTCGAGTCCCACTGTGAACATCAACATTGGGATGAAGGTACATCCAGACGATGAGTGCCAAATAGGACGAATCGCGCGTCCTGGATTCCACTTGCCAGTCACAATCCAACTTATAAAAAATATGAAAACATTAAGAAAAACGTCTCTACAATTTTACCCCTAAAAAAGTAAAAAAACGGTAAAGCAGCACCAATAACAACAGCCACAAAATTACTGTAATACTCAATTCAATGTCATTGACTTTTAGTTTCCCCCATTTTGAAATGGTTTCCTCTGAGATTCTGTCTTTCTTTTTGTTTATTTTCTATATTTTTCAGCTAAATGAGAAAAATCTGTCAAATTATCAGTTGACCTTAAAAAAAAGAGATTTTTTTCAAAATAAAAGAAAAGAAAAGAAAAAACAACAAAAAATAAAACGATATATTTACCAATTAATTTCTTTATTTATTGTTTTTTTTTCTCTCTCGTTACTTTACTGAAAAATAACTTTATGATTGCAACGGGTTATTTTTTTCTCAGTTTTGTTTTAGTTTCCGAAGTAAATTAGGTTGACCTTGGTGAAAAATGGATAGTTTTCTTTTTTTTCTTCTTTTCGTTAGATGATAATTTAGTATTCAATATTTTGGGGTGGGGAGGGATGGGGATATTTGACAATAATGAAAATTTCAATGAGATACAAAAAAATAATACTAAGAATGAATAGATTTTTGTATTTTAAATGAATTACTTAATTATAAGTTTTATTTAAGTAGTATATTCGTTTAAATAAAGTTAGAATAAGTATATTTATAGAAATAAATTGAAATATATATTGGGTATTCTATTGAATTCATTTCAATTGTCTACGAAAAGTAATTCATTGCAATTAGTATAACCTGTGAATATCATTGTCAATTTAATGGATATGCATGGTTTATGAAGAGATATAGATGAGTGGAATAATGATGAATTAAATAGTCTTTGTTTAGAGGATTTACAGGAATGTATGAAGATTGAATCGGTTACATAATATGAAAGGAATATACTAATCTAAATAGATAGGTCAAAGAGAAATGATAAATTGCTAAAACATTAATAATGTTAAAATTCAAGAATTGATCTGATTTAAACAAGCAATGCGTTATGATATTAGAAAAGAGCTGCTATAAGTGATATGTATGACCAAGTAGTTAGTGCTACCTTGCGCATGCGTAATCACAATGACAAACGCTATTGTGTGTCTAGTTGGTCCCCGTATGTCTACCTGGTACCCTCCCTCATTTATTGGCGCCATATGAGAAAGAATACAAGACGAGGAATCTACCATACATAGTCGAATTATATTTTACACATTACTTTATGAAACCTAACTACTCAGTCAACCAATTAGATAACTAACGTTAATACTAAATAAGGGTAATAATGATTGTGAACTGGAGCAACGCATGCACAATCAACTAACCGTAGTTCAAACACATTAATGCGTTACATGCGAGGATAAGGCGAAGGGAACTGAATAATAATGGAAACAAAATCTATACAAACAAAAATAATGAAGTACTCTATAGAAGAACAGTTGTTGAAGATAATCAGTCTTCTTTAAGTTAGAAAGTGAAAACGACATCCAGAAAACAAAATTTTAACGGGGAAATGATGATGCCATCAGAACACATGACAATTTGAGGCGATCGAATTCATCACAAATCAATGTTGGTGGCGTACGATTGGAAACCAGGGTGTACTGGACTGTTGCTTCATCTTAATATGGGACTCAACATTGCCTATCCTAAATTCCACCCTAGACGCGAAACCATGAAACCATCTACTTGTATATGAAGTCATGTAATACTTGCCTAAGCTTGACGTTGTAATCAATATTGTTTTTTGATAAATTTGGTTTATGCCTAACCTAACTTCATTTTTCACATAATTAGTCTACAATTTTCTAAGACTTGTACCACGCAGTTGACCGTTAATTTAAATTTGGCAGGTGAGCGATTCTAGTTGATCGCTCTAAACTTATATCATGTTTACTTTGTTCTATCTTCTTCCGTGTAGACTATTCAACTCTGGACTGAAGAACACTTCGTGTGACTGAGGACTGTATATCTACTAATAGCACTGAACCTCATATTCTACCTTATGAAAGAAATCAATCACTTTTCCTTCCATATGACTTCGAAAGACTACTATAATGGAAGAGATCTACCATATAACATGCATTCAATGTTTTCAGACTTCAAAATCTCATGCTTTACAGTTTTCCAATCTGACATAATATCTACCAAAAATTATAGAACCGAATATCCTAAAGTTTAATTAAGGTTTACTTTAAAATTCCAATGTATTTAAATCTTCCTCTTGACTTAAAATGGATTGAAACTGGTCATTCTTTGTTGTCATATGTGCATCTTGAACAGATTGCCTCGACATAGCAGTAGGATACAAGTATTAATTAAGTTGGATTATGACTGAAAAGCTGAATTCAGGACACGTGTTTTGTCCTATTTTGAATTCATCGGATGGATTCCGGTGTCAACATCAACATTAGGATGCACTTACCTCTGACCAACGAGTCCCAAATAGGATGAAACAGCCATTCTGCATTCCGCTTTCTAATCACAATCCAAGTCAAACAGGATGCATTTTAATCAAAGATATATAATAATTTGTAAAACATCTAATCAATCTATTCATGCTTCTATTAAGTCGAATATACACTGAGCATTGAAATGCCTCCTTTTAATTAGATCATTATCATGGTTTATATAATTAAGTTCTACAATACAGTATTCAATTAGTACCAATTAAATGGTGACATATGCAACAATCCTATTCAATGTAATTTTATTTTATACATGCTGATAACAATGAATTGATGATAAGTGAAATTATACGTTGACTTTATCGCTAATAGTTCAGAATGATTCAGTTAGTTATAAACAACGTAGATCCTAGCACATGTATGCATGTATGTGTATGTATGTATAATCAAAAGAGAACCTGGCACATGTGTTTATCGGTTCAACTTGCCATACCTCTGTGGCACCTCTAGATTAACACAACCACTATTAGTAGAAGTACTTCAATAAAACAAAATAATAATAGTAACAAGGAGTGTGAACATATACGTAAACATACGTACATAGATTCAAGTAGTCATGTCACACTAGCATGATAAAATCAAATTTTATGCGGCCAACATAATAAAACATATACAATGAGAGGGAATAAAGTAAAGGTTGGTACGTTAGATTAAAGGGACACGGGATTTGGCGGAAGATAAAGAATGATGATTACACCTTAGCAATTGTGACCAATTCAAAGCCTTATCATCCAATATCTCCAGACAATGATCGTGACTACTAACAGAACTCCAACCAGGCAGTCTACATCTAACAAATTGGCTATGACCAACATCTACAGACATTATGAACTATCCTTCTTTAACATTGATTAGAAATTATCATTGTGATAGGTAGTGGTTTGGTACATTTACGTGATACATGTACCAATTACTTAAGAAGGCAAAGTTTCACGACCTCATAAATTGATTTGTTCTTTTTGCTTAGTATTCTTTGTCCAACATCAATAATATTTACTTGACCATTCTATAGTATACAGACGAGTAAGCAATATTGAATTAAATTGATTATACAAGTATGGAAAGAAAATGAAAGTTCTGAATTAAATATATCACTAGAGCAGAATTAGAGGCGTTATGTTGTTTCTAAAGTTGAATATCAAGTAGATTTATATATCTCCATTGTATCCGACTGAACCTAGAACTGTACATTGGACAGATATGAAATCGAACTAAAATGGTTATTTTTGTACAGATTGGTATTTTTGTCACAGATGGATGTTAACAGGGTACTACTGTAAACCAAGGAGCATTGTGTGTGGAACTCCTTAGCAGTGTGCACCATAGATCACGCCTGAGGGACTAGTAGAGTTCAGACTTGTCGGGAGTAAGACAGTTATCTTACCAATGACAATGGATAATCGTCGCGCTATATATCAAAAATTGGTAGAGGTGGGAATTCTACCATTGGATGCTGACTTAATGGTGCAGAGGGTTAAATATGAAGTCGACAGATCACCACAGTTAGCCAAATGTTCATGTATGATGCTCTCTATAATCCTCCTATGATTTTCATAGAACAATTAAACAGTGAAACTCAGGTTAGATTGTGCCCAAAATTGGAAATAATTAGTTACCTTAACTAGTTAGGTATAAATAATCATAGGTATTGATTAAACTTATTAATAAGTAGTAAATAGAACAGGTGAAGTGTAAATTACATGATCAGATTACTCGATTAGACTACTTAGGAATAGAAGTAAAACTATGGTGAATAGTTTAATTCCTGTTTGACTATGTCGTCTAAACATCTACATTCTTTTAATGTGAACAAAGCATTCGTTTCAAATTCGTTTACTTGGAACATCACACTTGACACATTCTACAGAAAACATGTCTACATTATGGTATCGACGTATCCAAGGAAAAACGTTATGTATTATATAGCCTCAATATAATGGATACTGTGCTTATGAGGAGTTAACCGATAGCAGACTACTTATAACAGAACCGTGATCACAGATGAAGGTTTTGAAATGATGATATTTCAACGGAAGTATATGTCTGGAGAAAACCAAAGTTCTGTTGAAATATTGATTGCTTAAACCCTAAACAACACACTCTGAAGGCAAACCTATATAAATATTTTCATTTCATAAGTTGCATATATAAGGTCAATTAATATAAATAATACAGCTTGAATATCAATAGTGAACTAACACTGCTTTATTGATCTTCTTTCATACACAGTAAGCAGTATTATGTAATTACGATCGACTGACTATCTTGCTATTACATATAATCTCTTCAGAAGAAGGATCAACGTTCACAACAAATTACTTGTTGATATTATTAGATATTAGATGTTTTATAAAACTTACTTCCGTGATGACGACGACGTTATCGATTCAGTTTCATCTTATGCGTTTATTGTTTTGTTGTAAACACGACACAAAAGAACATTACATGCTTCATATTTGTAAACAGACACATAAGACGATATAACCATGTTAATAAAAAGTAAACTGCCAAGTAGATCGAAACGACTACTTTAGTAACAGAGTTGAGGGTGATATAGAAGGCTTAATTGGTTGCCATTATGTTTCCAAATTTCTTATATTGAAGTCAAGTTTAGTGTAAGCCACTTGGAAGAACGTCGCAAGAAAATGTAAGAGTGTTGACCTCAGAAGAAAGTCTAGTTCCCCATGTTTGAAATTCCTGCTAGAAAAATACTTTGTGTGCATATCTATTTTGTTCTTTATAATAATAAATACAGACTATTGCTTCCGGTTTACCTTGTACTTCTTTCCACAAATGTGTTTCTGGCATACCTATTTTGTTGCCCGAATATCGTCGATTCTGTAGGCCTAGAGAGGTTAGTTATAATTATAAGCACAACATTCAATTTTCATTATAGTTTTGATGCCAACAAGAGAGGGAAGATTTGGTTGGTTGTAGCGAACGCCAACGAAATGTGCCTAGTTGATAATGCGCGACTGAATTAAGCCCACTCACCACCCCTCTCAGGCCGATAATAGAAGAACCGGAATTGGGACCTGGAAACGGAGCGTATTGTATTTTAATCAAGCCTTTATATATACATAAAATGAGACCACACAGCAAACCAATCACAGATCTAACAAAGGAAAGAGTGGCAATGAATGGGCACAACTTGTAAACAATTACGAAAACGTATTTCATAGTAAATAAACAATATACTAAGGGTAAATATACCAAACGGAAGGACTGGGCAAAGGAAACTTAACAGTCATAGAAATGAAATGATTACATTGTCCACAGTCATAATAATTGAAATAATGTTCTAAAGCACAGTTCTCAAAGATAGTCAATCTTTGTTAGGTGCCCTTCATATCAAGTATGCATATTGTTTTCTACTCGTTGGTTTATACATTAGGTGACTCAGTGTATACTGTATATTGATGAATACGCTAGAGATTTCAGTACAATTGTCTGGAGTTATCTTCACTTATATTCCATAAACATATAAGTATAGTTAAGCTCATAATGTTGAACGAAAAACATAAATATGAAACAAAGAGTTAAAAGTAAAGTTTTTGATGTAACATGATGAAATATGTTCTTAGATCTTCTGAAAATGTAAGTACATGTTTCAAACGTAGTTTGCATTCCTTCATATAAATTAGTCACATGTACTGCATTAGTCTGATTGTATTTGATTTCTTGAACACAATCGTACTGTTCCATTGATTTTATGGTCTCACTTGCATAAAGATAAACTTTTATGCAGAGTTTGTCAAATATTGTCCTGATTACCTTTGATGTTTCTTTACAGTATTGGATCACTACAATTCTGGTCCACTATCTTAAAGAACTTGTTGATTTCTTTCCCTTCTTCTCGTTATAACAATATTCATTTAAAAAAGAACCTGTAAGGATAGTTATTTGCTCTATGCGTTGCCTGGATTACATTCATCTCAGTTTGTGTGCCATTTTGTTTTTATGACAACACGATTACTTAAAATGTGTATTTACTCGGCACTCAATTACTGTCAACACAGTTGAAAAAATCTTGACGATTCTTTGGTATGAAGCATCTTCTTTCTTGTATTTTATCCTCAGTGGTACTGTCTAATACATTTTGTAACTTAAGAGAATGATTGATTACGTAATAGTAAGTGAGTAGTATTGTTCTATCGAAGCTAATTAATTATATTGTTTTCAAATTCTAGTAAGAAGATATGATCCCTGGATATTAACCATGTTAAGTTAATGATAGCTATCTACTAACGGTAATTGATATGATTGTGTAATATAATATGAACTGATTGAACTTAAAAGTACTAATTATTGAATAACGGACTACTAAGTGATTTAGTAGTTAATCCTTTACATTAAAGCTCAGAGGTCCTGGATTCAACACTCCAGTTGATCATAGATGCTTACTATAAACAAGTCTCATACTAGGGAAGAATTGGACATCTAATACCAGTTCCTAGGTCTTTTCATGAATTCACAATCAAATCTAGCATGTGTATATATCAGTAAGTAACATAGAACTCCGCCCGTAGCCCCCACAGGGTTGCTGCCGGTCCCAAGCCCGGATAAAGGAGGAGGGTTGGGCATGGGGTTAGCAACCCCATCCCGTAAAACAACTATCATGCTAAAAAACAGTTCACGAGTAAAAACCTATATAACCATTCTAACTCTGCCCTGGGAATTGGAAGGACCAATATGACGCTTCATGGTGAAAGCCGAGTTCCTTCGGAAGCCATGAGGCCGATGCCCCCCACCTTCTGACAACCGGAGCAACAATTAATGTACTCGACCGACCTCAAACAGCTGTCCCCTGGACACTGCGGTCACACTCTCAGGTCATCACGACCTCCCCTAATCCTCTTTCTCTTTCAGGTTCCTCAAGAATGACCCTTCCACGGTGTGGGCAACCGGGAAGTGATAACCACCCTCATACCTCTAACAGTACAAGAGATCATTTTGCTCGAGGTCAAATCCCACCCTCAAGTAACATACATTTATATTTCATCTAGTTACACTTTTTATTCAATCACCGTATATAGAAAGAAATCTATTTTCATATATTCTTTAATTAAAAATGAAATCATCATGATAATAACTGAAAGAAAGAATACGTTTTGTCAGTAGATCAAATTGTTTTCTATGAATATTCTTAGATTAAGTTGATAAGTCGGTTAGATAAATTCTTAGAATGAAATAATGGCTACAATTGCTCTTGATCAAAGTATTACAATATCAATTACATCACATATGATGTTCCTATTATATAATTACAATTTGGAAAAACAAAGCCATTCATCTCATTTAGATGATACAGCTAATTAGGATTCTTTTTTGTAATCTGTATAGATCAATGAATGTAATGACATAATCAATAATACAGGATATGATTGGGTGGGAGAGGTTGTGGAGATAGTTACTTGTCCATTTCTGATATCACAAACTGGTTTGAATCACACAACTTCCAGAGGATCAATGTTTGTCTGTATCAGACCAATTCATGATATCAGAAATGGGCAATACAGGATATATACATGATGTTATCATGTTAATCTAAATGACATAACGCAATATTACTAAAATGAATTATTATGATCATATCTATTGTTGTAGTACAATTAAATTCTAGGTACATTTCGGTGAAATATTCAAAGATAAAATCATCAAGTACTAATAGTAAACAAAATGATAGGACGAGAAACATAAGTAAAAACAATATTAAGATTTAAAAATAAGCTTGTATTTCCCCGTTGATTTGTAATGAACTGAACATCAACATTGGGATGCAGGTACATCCAGCTGATGAGTCCTAAATAGGATGAAAAGCATGTTCTGGACTCCGCTCACGAGTTACAATCCAACATAGATACTGAGATTTGTTTTGTTAAAAGGAAATATATTCTCTGAAGTATTATCATGAATAAAATACATAAATGGTAATAATAACTCAAACAACTATACATGCATGACAATAGTCATTACTTGTTAATGGATTAAATTCATCACTGATGATGCCACTAAATGGAGAAACTTAATAATGAAGTATAATCGTCAGTTCCTTACAACTGTAACTACATGTGGTGAAGATCCTTGAATTGAAATTTAGTACCACTAATTGATCTACTTTACGCAACCAGAAAGACTTGAACAGCTTTTCGTTGAGGTATGGGACTTGACGCCAGAGAGAATCCACGACACCACCAAAGATCGGACCCAAAACCATCCGCAAGGCAATGTATGAGGTCGCAAATAAACCGAATTAGGAATATCAACCTTTGGAAGCTGGTTAGCTTAGTGGTTTAATATTAAATCGTTTTTTCTCAGAATCAAAAGGTCTTGAGTTCGATTGATGGTGAGGTCGTGGATGTGTACAATTGAAAAGTCTCATACTGTGATGAAATATTTATCGAATGCTTCTTGGTTGTCAACAGTTGTTTAATTTTAGACCAATTCATAAGATCATATTAACACAACAATCTCCACAACAATAAATTACAATTATAAGTCAATTATCATACGACGTAAAAACGTCAGATTAAACGAAGTTTGAACAAACCTAGAAAGATAAGTTAATTGTCTAAAAGATCAAGAGTAGTTTACAATGCCTGAACTAAATTTGATGACCGTTGGAAAGAAAGTGGTCTCATAAATATTTTATGAAGGCAAAGACACAATTTTCTTAAGTTTACAGCTATAGCCTCTGCTGTTTGCAAGGGGTGACATCTAAAAGTGAAAGATAAATTCTGTTGAATCCGATACATAATTGTAATTGCTGAATTAATGTCTACTCGATGTCTTATATAGGTTATATGTTCTAGAACGGAGCTTCTTATTGTTCTAATTTATCTTTCATGAGACCATGACAGACGATTTCCCAATATAACTGGTTCCATATAAGCAATTAAATCGATAAATACATAGTGTGGTGAATCACATTCTTTAATGTTGACGGTATATCTATTATGTTGTACGCAAATTTAAAACAACTCACTTTTAAATTGTACAGTGTACATATACTGTGAAGATAAGCTAAAAGTGATTTTTTTAATGCTTAAAGCTTCAGTATTATGTAATTACATACTTACTTACGCCCGTTACACCTCACATAAGAGCATAAGCAACTCACCAGTATTCTCCATTGAACTCTGTCCTGAGCAGTCCTCTCCAGCTATTTCCAGTTGCTGTTCATCCTTTTAATATCTGCTTCCAATTCTCAACACAGTGTGTTATTTGAACTTCCTCTTTTCCGTTTCCTAACAGGATTCCATGTTAAGGCTTGTCTCGTGATGGAGTCTCATGATTTCCGTAATGTATGTCCTATCCATTTCTAGCACCTTTTCCTAATTTCCTCTTCGGCTGGAGGTTCGTTTGCCCTCTCAGTATTATGTAATAGGTTACAAATTAATGGTTATCTGATGTGTTTCTTATGATGTCTTTGTACGGCCAAAGATGGGGAGAATTTATTCCCTCTCTCGAAAATCCTCTTATATATTCATATATCTAATTCCTTTTAACAAAGTCCTCTTCAAAATGTCCTCAATGTGAGATGTTGTCTCGAAAGTGGTAGGAAGAAAACAAACGTCCGTCATTTGAATCGAGTTAATAAAAATGGAGAGAGGAAACGTTGATTCTAAAACCATTCTTGTACATCAGCTTCATCACCCTAAAAGAACGACCAGATATATCAATTAAACTTGTTCACCACCTGATGATCTTAATTAAACTTAAAATGAAGATTGTTTGTCGATAGTTCAACTGATTATGTTGCTCTTGTACATTATGAAGAAATCAATTCGATCAAGTATTTTAAGGGATACTTGGATAGTTTTTAAGACGTTGTAGGATATTATGAATTCCCCTCTAAAATATCATAATTCTAAAGCGTATAGATCTAATGAATTCAGGGTTCTTGATTGAATTTGAATTTAAGCTCATAAAGTGTTTTCATAGGTTTTCTAAACAACATGTAAATATTAAAATATAAGTAACTATGACAACTAAGTTACATTCAAATGATGATGCTGTTAACGAAGGATTATTTCGATTGTATTTATAGTTTGTATTATACTGAAAGATGAACTACTTGAGAATATTTATTGTTTAAAGTCAACTCATTCTATTCCCTTAAACGTCTTATTTAAGTAAAGTACTAATACTGAACAGTGGAGTATTTGGCTAAGATATCAGATAGTTTAGATTTCATTATCTAAATACAATTAGGCCATTTAATATGATTGACAACTTCAGTCACTTGATAAGTAAACCTTGACAAACTCTATAAGTTTCGTTGTTTACATTTGTTCTAAAATAAAAAGTGATTATTATCTGTACTTAGCAACAAAAAGAAGTTAAGAAAGATTCCTAACTTTTGTTTACTGTGTGTAAATGATCGTTCATAGGAAATTTAAGTTACATACTTAGTTCACGGAGTATAGAAAACGAGAACGTATACCGAACAAAGTAAACATTGTAAAAATATATAAAAGAGACACACTATATACACACCACCCACTGTTATCATAAGCTTAAATGTAGTTATATTGGAAGAACAGAAAGGATGGCCTATCTTAGATACCATGGACATGTCCATAGAACTCTAACATTAAGTGGATATCTCATCAACATATCACTTCACATTAATATCATCAAATCCTCCAAATCGTTCCGCAGACAAACAATCTCTAGTATTCACAAATATAATGCACTTCTATCTTGATCTATATCTCTACGAGTAATCATTCATCAGTTCCTTTTCATCTTCTTAATCTAACCCACTATTTCTCATCATATAAATGTTCCATCATCATTTTAAAAATCTTTTTCATTTGATTATGTCATCATATCATATTGCTTTCATTTACAATCTTAATCCAATCATTAAACTTTATTCACGTCATTCGAAATTATCGTTGATTGGTTTCCATTACCTCATTATGCAATCACTCATTCCCTATATCTACATCCTTCCCCCCCCCAACACCACTACTATTCTGATTACTGTTCTACAATAACATTTCTGCATTACCTTCATATATATTTACAATATACTATCCAACCACTTATCACTAATTGAACGTTTATACACCATGATGACGTTCCCTAAATGTCAACCAACTTCACTTCAGTAAGTATGTGAAATAATCACAGAAGAATGTTGATATTGATATATTGTTCAGATTCTGAGAAGTAGATGATGATGATGATGATGATGATGATGAATGAGAAAGATGGAGGACCAAAATGAATGAAATGCGATGTTGTTATTCTACATAACTCATTGTTCACTCTTCTTTCAAATCCTCAAATCTAGTTGCAGATAACATAAGAGTATTCTTCATGTTTGTTTATCCACTTTTCAGATTAACATGAAGTAAATTTGTTAAATAATGACTGAGTGGTTGTGATTGTGATATCTGACTATTTATTGGTACTTGCTGAATTCAATCTATTGATTCTCATCTCCGACATTCAACACCATGTTCACCATGAATCGATGTTATGTCGATTGAGATAATCATTAATATACTCTGTTTGACATACATTTCATAGTAGATTGAACTTGAAGGCGCTCAGTCACGCATCACCGCCAGATCACGTCACGCAGCATCGTGGAAAGCATCACTTTCTCTAGTTTGCCAGCCTAGACCTTGCTTTTCCATTGCCGCTCTATTTACGATCAAATATAACTTCGCTTCCATCCTTCATTGCCTTCTGATTTATTCTCATTCGTAAGAGTGGGTTCAATCGTTAGAAGTTGCCCTGGTAATACTGCTAGCGTAACTTGATCATATATCGGGTGCACTTCAAACTCATCAGGAAATAGTACTTCCAATTACTGAATTATAGACATTCTCTAATTTAATATAAATCAATTCTACAACTCAATTTGTTGTTTTCTTATTCTTTTCTACTTAATAAACAATAATTAGTGTATAATTTATTATGTTATCAATAGACTACTGATAATCCTATTCTACTGAATTGTATTATTGTTGTTATTTTCTCTCAAGGGAATTGTTACATTCAGTGTATTGTAAACAATAAGAAAAACACATTGTTATTATACATTGATTCATAAGGAATCTAGACATGAACTGATATTAGGATAAACTTGTATATTCCCGTTGATTTGTTATAGACAGAAGCTGGTCAGTCATTGTTGCTATACGTACATCGTGACCAGCTTCAGTCTATAACAAATCAACAGGAATATACAAGTTCATCCTAATACCAATGTGCTCGTTGCACAAGTGCGACCGTCTGGACTCAGTAGTCTAGTGGTGAACGAGGTGGCGTTCTTCACGAAACGGACTGAGTTCAAATCCTACTGTGAAAATCAACATTGGGATGCAGGTACATCCAGCCGATGTGTCACAAATTGGACGAATCGTGCGTCCTGGATTTCACTTGCCAGTCACAACCCAACTTATATTATAAATTGATATCATTTCATTGTAATGACTTAAAAGAGTTATTAGTAATATTGATTAGACATTGTTTTCATTTACATACAGACATTAATTAATCATCATTGTTTATAGATACTTGATTGAATTCATGTAAGAATGTTATTTGAATGAAATATCTGCATCACTTCAAAACTTTATGATCTTATCAATGAAGCTTTCATTGACTAAGTGAATGTTAACAACAACAAACTACTTGATCAATGATGTAAACTATTAGAATTGTTTTGTTATTAATAATATGGATTTTGATTGATTACTGTTTATGTAATTATTTAAGTTGGATTGCGAGTAGCAAGTGAAATACAGGACGCGCGTTTCATCCTATTTGAGACTAATCGCCTGAATGTACCTGCATCGTATTGTTGATGTTCATACTGGGATTCGAACTCAGTTCGCTTCGTGTCAAACCCCAACGCTTTCACCACTAAACTATTGGAAAATTCGCCATATCTAGGCAATCCGCTCATGATGTACATACAGCAACAAAGACTGACTAGCTTCAGTCTGTAACAAATCAACAGGAATATACAAGTTCATCCTAATACCAATGCGCCCTTCGCACAAGTGTGGCTGTCTGGATTCAGTAGTCTAGTAGTGAACGCGGTAGCGTTAGACACGTTACGGACTGAATTCGAATCCTACTGTAAACACCAACACTGGGATGCAGGTGCATTCAGCCGACGAGTCTTAAATAGGACGAAACGCGAGTCCTTGATTTCACTTGCTAGTCACAATTCAACTTCAAATATTACTTGTATACTATCGCTATATCGAGGCAATCCGCTCAAGATGCACATATAGTAACAGAGACTGACCAGCTTTAGTCTATAACAAATCAACGGAAATATACAAGTTCATCCTAATGTCTATATGGTTGTTTTAGTGTTTTTGTAATATTCGGTTTCATTATCTTGACTTTTAGTCTAATCTTTAACTTTTAAGTTGCGCATAATGTTTCTTTATTAGCTAATAGATTTCGATGTGATTAATAAGTGATGAACAATTTTAGTGTTGTTATACTCTAGATGATGACGACGAAATTGGTGGCTACTTTGTTAGATACACCGTTTCTAGCAGATACTGTCAATGATAGATGATTTGTCTTCCATGCGACTGTGTCTTCTGATGTCACAAAATACATAAATTGTGTGTTTGCTCAACTTTTTTGGAAGGCGAACGACAACAGGCTCCTGTCACAAATTTCGCGCAGGTTAATATTCCAGAGCAAAATATATTTAGGTTATTAAGAAAACTAAACGTGAATCATCAATACGTTTCAATAAAGAGATTTTGAAATCTACTCCATTAACTTATCATAATGTCAAAAGAATATACTTAAACATGATCGCCAATTTTCACTGATGACTTCTCTCCACCATTTCAAAAACACCTTGAAGTTAATCATTAGCCTAGTTAAGTTGATTTGTAAACCATCGTATTTAACATGTTATTCATATTCGTTACAACTTATTAGTGATTAACTACAAGATATTTATGAAGTTCTAGTGAGTAGTTGTAATCAGTGGAATATAGTCATGTCGGAAATGAGACAATTAGCACTAGTAGCATCAATCGATTGTTGAATTGTTTCACAAATTGGTTAAGGTGAAATTTTCGACATTAGACGCCTGTTAGCCTAATGTTAATAGTGATTAAACTTTTGTCACCAGTTCTGATAGCCTTGTATTGATAATTCATGCCAGAATAAGTAAACAGATTTCCAATATAATAAAGATCATTGGAAGAAAAATGGTCTGTGGCCTGACAAATTCATAAAATATGAGGACTATGGCATAGTAGGATTGATAAAAGTATCATTTTATATACACAGAACTAATTTAATGGGTTTGATTGTATTTGCTGCCACAAAAACTTAGAAAATTGACGGTTCTTTGTTTATTGATTACCTTAAAAGATTATGTAACACTGACTGGCAACTTCAGTATCAATAATGTCTTAGTCTTTCAGTCTCAGTATACCATGAAACAGAGAAAATTGCAATTTTTGATGGGTATGACCAGTTAATTGATGTGAACTTGTTTGCATGAGATTATAATAACAAAAGTAAACCAGAGTGCCTACCTAGTCCCTGCATGTCCGCTCGATACGCACTTAGTCCCATGCCAGTATTGAAAAAACAGAAGCTGATAAATCAACCAGACAAATTATGTTGTATTCCAAGCATTTACTCATATATGTATGAAACCAGATCATACAGTTAGCCAATTAAGGATGTAATATTAATGCAAAACAAAGGAGATGGTGGTAGTGAAAAGACGTAGCGTATACATAACCTAATAACTGTAGTTCATAAATATAAGATAATAATAAACTAGCAGTAAATATGCTAAACGGGAAGATAGGGCACGAAAAGCATAATGATAATAGGAATAAAATGCTTACAACTAAAATAATTGAAATAGTTCTTAAAACATAGTTCTGAAAGTTAGTTATTCCTCCTGAGTCACCCAACATTACAACTCATGTTCAAAAAAAAGACAATGACAAGGCCTAGTGCATTCACTTGAAATTGAGTGTGGTTGGGTACAACTATAAAATTACTCAGAACGATAATAAACATGACTAGTTACAAATTAATCTGGTTTGCGTTTTTTTAGCAAGTTTTTTTAGCAAATACACACCAACAAATGCAAGCGAAGACAATCAGTGTAGCAGCAACTTCAGCATCAGTAGGCTTGAACATACATAAGGGTAAGAGCAAGATTCTCAAATACAACACAGAGAGCACCAACCCAATTCAACTTGATGGAGAAACTCTGGAAAAAGTGAATACTTTCACATATCTGGGGAGCATCATAGATAAACAAGGAGGGTCCGATGCAGATGTGAAGACAAGGATTGGCAAGGCAAGGGAAGCATTCCTACAATTGATAAACATATAGGACTCAAGACAAATATCAACTAACCTCAAAGTCAGACTCTTCAATTCGAACGTGAAGACAGTCCTGATGTATGGAGCTGAAACTTGGAGAATTACTGCAAACATCATCAGACGGATACAAGTATTTATAAACAACTGCCTACGTAAGATACTGAATGTCCGTTGGCCGGAAATCATCAGCAACAACTTACTATGTGAGAGGACAAACCAACTTCCAGCCGAAGAGGAAATTATGAAAAGACGTTGGGAATGGATAGGACATACATTACGCAAACCATCAGACTGCATCATAAGACAAGCATTAACATGGAATCCTGTTGGGAAACGGAAAAGAGGAAGGCCAAAGAACACGATGCGTCGATAATTGGAAGCAGACATTAAAAGGATGAGCAGCAACTGGAAACAATTAGAAAGTATTACTCAGGACAGAGTTAAATGGAGAACACTGGTGAGCGGCCTATGCTCCTCAGCGAGGAGTAACGGGCATAAGTAAGTAAGTTACAAATTATGTAAGCAACCACAATCTACTACTAATCTCCTTGCCCCACAAAATGTTGTGAAATCCTTGGGTGATAACCGGAACGACACTTGGTTACACTGAACATCTACGGTCATCAAGCAGGTACTGTCAAATCCTCTTCGATTACTGCATCTATGAATGAAGGAGTAAGCAGCATGACCACGTCTAGACTGTCACGACAACATTACATGGTTTAATATTTCGTTTCACTGAATGCTCCTGCTTCTTGCACCCCACAGATAATTTAACAACACAATCGCGTTAATTATCTTTCTTGTTTTTGCAAATATATATGGTATGGCAAGCATAAGTGAATTAGTAAAGACAATTTAAGTGAGAGCTTCATTTTGTAATTTGAGACTAATTTCTCCACGGGATACATTCTAGCCAACATGGATTTTAAAATCAATTAGACTTATAATTTAGTCTTTAGGAAGTTCATAAACATCTAGTGGAAATTCGTAACTGGTGTGGTTCATATTTGTTTGGCAGTAAAACATATGTTGCTAATGACAATTGATAATCGTTACGTTATTTCACAAATTAATGGAAGTGATAATTCTAATGTTAGACTCCAGTCTAGTGATGTAGATAGTCAAATATCCACCGTGAGCCTTGAAGGCCTTAGGTTGGATTCTTTGGAGGAATCGAGAATGTGTACAGTCCTAGAAGTTCTATACCAGGACGAACCAGCTATCTGATACATCCTTGATTTTGATGGTATTCAACCAACATCAATCTATGATGAATTCAATCAACTCAACGTAATATTCATCAACACAAAACTACTTCAATCCAATAAGATTAAAATGTTCATTTTTTGTACAAGTACCTTTTTGAATAACCAGATTAGATTCTTTGATAGAAAACACCTTTTTTTTTTGTAAACAAGAAAGAATATACATTCACTTACATAGTTGTATACATTGAATTCCATTTTTTTAAATTTATACTTCTGTTTGATATTACTTACTATAAACAATATGGAATATACTACTTATTTAACATGATTAATCTATGTTTACTACATTTTTGGCATAGTTATTATTTTTATAAATCATAATTATGATTGTTTAATGTTATATTATACCGCCAATCTTGAATTAGCTAATTCCATTTATTAGATAAATGAAATCGTATACCTTCATTGAATGCTTTAATCCAACATGTATACATCGTTGTATGTATTATGTAAGATTTCTAATTAGGCATTTACTGAGATCGATCCATCTTATTACTTATTCAGTTAGTCATAAACAACGTAGAATCTGATGCATATACGCATAAGTCCAAGTTACCACATCACATTAGCACGACGAGATCACAATTACAAGATAAAGACGAGAGTATGATTCAATAGTAGGAAATGAAGTAAATGTATATACGAATGAATAATGGGAGAAAATAAAGAGTGAATACATTTTGGCCAATGTGACCGACTCTCAGCTATATTACGCGGTATCTTCTGCCACTAATTACCATTCCTATACGAACCCCAATCAAGTAATCTTCTGATGACAAC
Organism: Schistosoma mekongi; assembly: GCA_034768735.1. Taxonomy (NCBI): domain Eukaryota; kingdom Metazoa; phylum Platyhelminthes; class Trematoda; order Strigeidida; family Schistosomatidae; genus Schistosoma; species Schistosoma mekongi. The sequence continues at coordinate 84,117,048 of CM068305.1, forward strand.
ATGGCTCAGACTAACAAACAGAAAACTTGTGGATTTATGTCATGTTTTGCTTTGGCTGGTCCCACCTTTCTTCCATCTCATTCCTATTCAGCTATGTCATAGGCGGTGGTCGAGCATTTCCAACACACTTCCTAACGTCTTCTACTGATTTGCCTTTTTTCCTAGAACTCTGTGTCTTACATCAATATTGCTTACTTCGTTATTCCATGATATACGGGTGATATTTGAAAATATGCAGCCTCCTCATATGATCCATTTCCATAGACCATGTTCATTACTCATAGAATAAAACAGAGTACACTCGGTCTTTCATTGAGGGACGGGCGTCTTGACTAAGCCACAAGTATCGGTATTCAGCAAAAGCACAACGAGTTTTCTAAATCCAGGCATTCAACTACTTTATTTCGCATGAGCAATCAAAACGATAATGCAGACCAGTCCTGAAGTAATAATATTATCCATTAGTTAAAATAAGGTGATGTTATATATGCCAATCCTAAAAATTATGAAACAGATTGATCTAAGGTACAAACAAGACAACTTAGAGCCATTTGAAATCACTGTCGTTTCCAGGTCATTCTATGTTTTCTTGGCCAAAAGATACAATACATACCAAGCAAACTACATCAAATGTGTGAAATATGCTATATAATTAAGTGAACACTGACATGTATACGAACATCATTACTATATATTATAAGTAGTAATAATCCCCGAGAACAGTTATGAACATATCTACAATTAAATATGTTCTGAATTCCAAGAATACAAAGAACTTCTTAAAGTACAGTACTGAGATTAATGAGCATATGCTAATTATATGAATATGAATTTAATCTGATAGAATAACCATACAGGTTATTACTACATAAAGTAAACGTTGTATAATGATGTCCAGAATAGCAATGAAAGCTTTGTAATTAAACCATCTAGCTTAAAGAACACAATACAACCAATAGAAATTATTAAATAACAGTTTTCATCGACAACTTCTTGTAACATCTACCTGACATTGGCACAATAAACTCTTTTCAATCATATTTATGGATTCTTAGTGACTAATTAATGAAATGAAATCAATATTACATTTTGGAATTCGAGCTCTATAGTTATGCAGTCATTTTCTTCCTCGTGAAAAATGTAAAATGTTCTGCATACATTCATTGAATCAAGTTGTCAACTTGGCTTCAATAGTAGTAGAATTAGTAAAACTGACAATAAAAATGAAACGCTATGACGATAATGTAAGAAGAAAGAATGGGTACGATGAATTAATGATAAATTTAGTTTATTGGATTCACTACAGAATGACGTCAGTTGGGTACCACTAGAAACTAGAAAGTACTGAACAGCTGTTTAGTCCTAGTACAGTACTCTTCAGTAGTGCATGCCTTCGATTCCTCCAGGGAAATCAAATTCACGGCCTTCAGGTTGGCGAACGCCTAACCCAATACGCTGTAGCAGAGTCCACTAGTAGAATTCTCAATTCCATCAATTTGCAATAATTGAGTTAAGGTGATTTTGCAGTGAATGATATTTGATTTCGTTGCTTGTATTAGTCACAGACTGATCTCAGTTCTGCACCAATGGAAACCAGGGAGCATCTGAATGCTGCTTCGCTCTAGTATGGAACTCCTTGGAAGTGTGCACTTTCGATCCCGTCAGTGGATTAAACTCTGAGACTTAAAGTCTTCATACGAACCCTTAACCATCTGAATCACTGTGGCACCGTTTACTGGTAGAATTGATGGAATATCAAACCATATCATGAATCGGTTAGAGCAGCGATTTAAATAGTAGATACCAACCCAGTGGTGCTGACGATTAAGTTTTTGTCGCAGTCCCTGAAGGCCTTGTTCCTTATTTCGTGGTAAAATAGAGGGTGTACACTTTTGAGGAATCAAAACCTAGAATTGAAAGCTGCTTAGTCCTCACTAATCTAGTTCAACAAAGTGTTAAATAATTCCTCTGACTACAATCAGGTAGTATGTACCTACTAACCTGTATCAAACCACTAGTATTAATGGCATGTTTTAGTTTAATAGCCTCTTATTGTCATTTAACGTACTCTAAACTAGACAAGATACACTCTCAAGATAGGTATGTAACAAGGATTGCCAATAATTCGCTATACTTTCACCAACCTTAATTTAAATTCTAAAAGTTCTTCAAGAATGCACAATGAGTATATCAGAGAAAGTACTGCTGGATTAGGCCACCATTATAAGTTAACTTCCAACTGTCAAGTAACTCACATTAACTGCATAAATTGTCATCTTTCGATAAATATCACTGAACACTATCATTACTTAATTATTTAAAAGATTATACTCAATCGATGGAATTAGCTCCACATTCAAACATCTTGTAACTTCTAGTTACATCATTTCATTCAGATCATCTTTACAAAACATTCATAAATCCTAACCAATAAGTTCAATTTAAGTTGAATTGTGACGGACAAGTGAAATCCAAGACTCGCGTTTTGTCCTATTTAGGACTCACTGGCTAAATTTACCTGCATCCCAATGTTGATGTTCACACTGGGATTCGAACTCAGTCCACTTCGTGCCAAACGCCATATGGTTACAGAGATTGACCAGTTTTAGCCCATTACAAATCAACGGGAAAAATACTAACTTATCCTAATTAAAATAAGTTCAAATAGAGCGGGAGGTGGGGGGGGGGCGGGTGATACAAATTTTAAAAAAATAAACAAACTTCTATGACATTAATTTCAATTATCAATGGAAATTAACTTCTTTCAATTAAATTTCTAATTATACAATAAATATTTTAATTTTTTTTTCTTATTAAATATAAAGTAATGAAAATTTATTTGATTACAGTAAACTACTACTTATCAACTATCTCAGTACTACTTTATTGTTTGCACTAATTTAATTATATTCTATGGTATATGATTATATAATCATTATAGCTGTTCTCATAATAGATAGTGATCTGTTATCACCTTAAATTGGGATTTATTACAGTTCCTTTTGTTTTGTTTTTTTCTTTCACAAATGTGGACTATTGGAACTTGAATCATTTTCAGATGGCATCTAGTACCTATGAGTTCTAAGAAATGATCAATTGTTAATCAATCAAAGCACGCTGCCTCAGTAAAGTATAGGCTAACGACCAGCATTCTTTAACCAACTCTGTTTTCAAATTTTCTTCCCGTTCAGTTATTTCCAAATGTTATTCATTCCTTTTAATGTCTGCTTCCAATCCACCATACAATATGTTCTATAGTCTTCCTCTCTTACTTTGACCATTATAATTCTATGTAAATGATTGGTGACCACCTCCATGTGTGTCCTATCCATCTTAAAAATATTTTACTAAATTTTTTCTCAGCTGGATTACGGTTGGTTTGTTCTATGCCACAGAAAATTGTTGCTAATTGTATCTCGCCAACAGATCCGAGGTAATAACTTTCATAAACAGCTGTTTATAAACACTCATATATTTTAAATGATGGTTTTTGTAGTTCTCGATACGCTTTTTAACCCCATACAGTATAACCAACTGTCTTCATGTTTGTATTGAAAGTTGTTTCAATCTGTCTAACAAGACTTCAAGTATATAAGGTTGTTTGGGAGGTCGTTAGCAAAATGCTCTGGACCTAGGTTTCGTGCTAATCGACACTCTTCAACAATATTTGGAGGTACTCTTACTCTTGTGAGGATTTGGCCCCAGGTCACCTGATTTCACAGTCTACGACCGTCACCAATGAGCTTTCTGAGCCTCTACCGACTTCCTGCAGGACTTAGATATATACATAGGTTGATCGCCATGTAAAGGCCGATTTGATGTTTGTGAAGTCAGGCCTGAATTCTCTCAAAGATTGCAGTTACGCTTTGCTAATGAGCGATAAATAACAGGAAACCTAGGTCTAGGGCTACCTGCCGACTACCCTATCAAAACAACTGATTGTTCCTATATAGTCCCAGTGATGCTGAGTCACTTAGATAAATATTGGCACTACAACTAGATTGGTAAAATTCGACCGTCACTAATAAGGATTAAACAAACATCAAATTGCCACTATAAGGTGAATAACTAATGTAGATTCTATGTATCTCTTACATCCGAGTGCTAGTAGGATAAAATCTAGATCAGGCAGGATTTCCTACAGACTACTTCGAATCATATTATAAATTGTAGCACTTATATATCACACTACTATGAAACAAAGTCAGTGCTCTTAATGATCAATCGTTACATTTCTTTCTTGTTAATTCATTTACTTCCCTCTACATTACATGACTTTACAGATTAATTTTTCAAAGGATAAAAAGATCTTTACATGTATCTGTCACTTGTAACTTGCTTTCGGTTACATTGAGAGGGAAAATATTTTACTTTGTAAGTACACATCATCATGCTATCATTCAACTTAATGCAAACCAATTTGTCAAAACTATGGTGAACTTATAAGGAGTTGAAGGTGGTTCGTAGGAAGCCTGACTAAACCAAGTTTCGTCTGGAAATTCAGATATCCTTTGTCATTTATTTGGGTCGCAGCCGTCTCCACTAGAAATTGTTTGTTTGCATTGAATTAGAACTGTGTGGTAACCAGTCAATAAACAGTAAACGTATCATTTTGTAAATGGTTTCAGAGGGAGGGAATTGGCTGTTAGTACAAAACTTAGGTTTAGTGTTACTTGTCGATTATCCTTGCACACCCCTTCCCTGAAATCACTAACCATCTTAATACATTTTCTGTGATATGGAATCGTTTAAACTAGTAATTGACAGAATTCAATCAACGTTATGAAAGACCAGACGATCGTCGAACTAATCAGGACTTAGTGATCAATGGACATAAATACATCATATTAAATCATTTTATGATAACAACTTCTTATTCAATATGTTATCTAGGGAATAACAATAACATTAGGCTGATTATCTAGATTGTCTGAATTCATCTCTACTGTTATTATACTACTTATATTTACTTTAGAAAATGTTTAAAGTAGTTCAGTACAATTGTCACTTACATATTACTAAACAACATAATTTTTTTTTTTGATAATAATTTAATTTCAACTTTGATTGACTGATTAAATAATTAAACAATTAGTTAACTTTCAACTACATACTACTTATTTAGTAACTAATTAATTAGTTTTAAAAGTAATTACTGTATAATGTACTTTCTATGAAAGACAGTTGTCTAGAAACAATATGATAGCAACTAAATAAGATAGCAAAATAAACTAGTACTGTAATATAGAAGGACGAGCATACATTGTCACTGATGATAACTGTCTTCCACCGAATACGTTAGAACTCTACTAGTTATTACTTCTGACTAGAACTTCGTCTTGATATTAGTCACTAGTAAGCTGATTATTGTAAATTAGTTGAAGGTGGGGGGGGGGGTGGAAAGTGGAAAGAGGCATTCAGTTTAGTTGTTTACATTCATCACAAATTAATATTCGTTAGGTAACTTGAAAACCAAGCTGCACTGAATAACTATTTTCTCTTAATATAAGACTCCTTATAAGTGTGTACCTTTGCTTACTCCAAGGAACCATACCTAAAACAGTATGTCCTCGCAAATTAACTGAGGCTGAATTCCCACGGTCAGACGCCTGCTTAGTGGTGTAGATTCTTAGGTGTTCACCATGGGATCCGAAAACCTCTGTTCCTATTCTCTGGGAGAACTATGAATGTGCACTGCCAAGGAATTTCATACTAGGAGGGAAACGACTGCTCAAGGCTTCCTGATTTCTAGTAGCACCAAGGCATTGCAACTATATGGATGTGTTGCAGATTTACGGATAATACATTCATCTAGTATGAAAGAGATTCTAGATATGACTAACTTTTTGATATATTCAATATAGTTCATTCGAAATTATCGTTGATTGATTTCCATTACCTCATTATGCAATCACTCATCCCTGCTTCTCCTTCCCCCCCCTCCACCACTACTATTCTGATTACTGTTCTACAATAACATTTCTGTATCACCTTCATATATATTTACAATATACTGTCCAACTACTCACCACTAATTGAAAGTTTATACACCATTATGATGTCCCCTAAATGTCAACCAACTTGTGATGATGATGATGATGATGATGATGATGATGATGATGGAGAGGAGGAGGAGGAGGACCAATTTGAATTATATGGGATTTTGTTATTATACAGAACTCATTGTTCACACTCTCTTCAATTTCTCAAATCTGGTTGCAGATAGAGGAGTGTTCTATATGTTTGTTTATCGGTTATTCAGATTAACATGAAAAAAATTTGACTTGATGACTTCCTCAACGTATGTCCTATCTACCTACAGTGTCCTTTCCAAATTTTTTTCTCGGTTGGATTTCGGTGTGTTTGTTCTCTGCCATAGATAGTTGTTGTTGACAGAATCTGACCAACGGACCTGTAGTATTTTGCGCTGACCGGTGTTTATAAATACTTGTGTTTTTTGAATGATGGTTTCGTAGTTCTCGAAACTCGTTTCAGTCCCATACAATACAACTATTTGTCTTCATATTTGTATTGAAAATTGTGTCTTCATGTTGGATGGCAACTAGTGTGTTTCAGATTTTATGTAGTTGTAGAAATACTGCCCTTTCCTAGCCTTGACAATTTTCGCTTTCATAACTGCATCAGATCAGATCTTCTCATTTACCAAAGATGCTACTCTAGTATGTAGGAGCTTCGATATCTTGCAGGGATTCTTCTTCAAGTGTGATTAGGTTACTTCCCTGTGTAAGCTTAGGCTTACTGGTGGCTGCATGGGCTGCTGCTACACTGTCCGTCTTCATCTGTATTTGCTAACGTGTGGGATAGTAGGTCCAGGTCATCTTTAAAGTCCAAGTCATCTGGTTGCATCGATGTTGTCCACTGTATTACTAGATTGCCTTGAGATGTTGCAGTCTTCGTAATCCGGTCAACTACTAGCAATAAGAGAAAAGATGAGAGCAAACAGCCATGTCTAACACCAGTTTTTACTTTGATGGAATCTGCAAGCTGACCTCCATGCACAATTTTACAGTGTAGTCCGTCGTAAGAATTCTGTATGATGTTGACGCCAAAATGTCGAAAGAGGCTCCATAATATTCTTCAATCCACGCTGTCATATGCTTTCTCGTGGTAGAGGAAATCTATGTAAGGTGATGAATTCAATTCAACTGATTGCTCAACAATAACTCCGCCTGTAGCCCCTAGGGTTGCTGCCGGTCCCAAGCCCGGATAAAGGAGGAGGGTTGGGCATGGGGCTAGCAACCCCATCCCGTAAAACAGCAAATGTGCTAAAAAAACGCTAACCAGTAAAAACCTTTATAACCATTTTCACTCTGCCCTGGGAGTTGGAAGGTATGTTATGACGCCTCATGGTGAAAGCCGAGTTTCTTCGGAAGCCACGAGGCCGATGTCTCTTCTGACAACCAGAGCAACCATTAGTATAGGTACGTGGAATGTCCGCACGCTGTGGGAAACAGGGAGGACCATGCAAATAGCTGAAGAAATGAAAAGATACAACCTGAAGATACTTGGAATAAGCGAAACGCATTGGGTGCAAGCTGGACAGCAACGGTTATCCTCGGGAAATGTGCTTTTATACTCCGGCCACGAAGAAGAAAACGCCCCACACACACAAGGAGTAGCATTGGTGTTATCCCAAGATGCATGGAAGTCTCTTATAAGATGGGAACCTCATGGACCTAGGATCATCACAGCATCCTTCAAGACGAAGAAGGAAGGGATTGCAATGAATGTCATCCAGTGCTACGCACCCACCAACGACAGCCACGAAGACGACAAAGACCAGTTCTATGCGAGGCTGCAGTCAACCATCGAGAAATGTTCAGCCAAGGACCTGACTATTCTAATGGGCGACTTCAACGCCAAGGTCGGAGTGGATAACACCGGGTATGAAGACATCATGGGACAACATGGAGTGGGAGAAAGGAATGATAACGGTGAGAGGTTCGTGAACTTATGTGCCTTCAACAAAATGATTATAGGTGGCACCATTTTCTCTCACAAACGTATACACAAAATTACATGGATTTCACCGGACCACATCACGGAGAACCAAATCGACCACATCTGCATCAATAAGAGGTTTAGAAGGACCATGGAAGACGTAAGAGCAAGGAGAGGAGCCGACATAGCTTCAGATCACCATTTGGTGGTAACTAAAATGAAACTGAAGCTGAGGAAGCACTGGACAACTGGAGCAGCAGTATTACACAAGTTTAATACAGCCCTTCTCCGTGATACTAACAAACGCAACGAATTCAAATTAATTCTCAGCAGCAAGTTCCAGGCATTTCATGATCTACTAGAAGAAGGTGGAACTAATATGGAAGACAACTGGAAAGAGATTAAGGGAACAATAACCTCAACATGTCAGGAGGTTTTGGGTCTCAAGAAACAACACCAAAAAGAGTGGATTTCTGTTAGAACTCTGGACAAGATCCAAGAAAGGAGGAACAGAAAGACAGCGATCAATAACAGTCGGACAAGAGCAGAGAAAGCCAAGGCACAGGCCGAATACACCGAAGTCAACAAGCAAGTGAAGAGGAGCATCAGGTTGGATAAACGGAAGTTTGTTGAGGACCTAGCAATGACAGCGGAAAAAGCTGCAAGAGAAGGAAATATGAGGCTCTTATACGATACAACGAAGAAGTTAGCTGGGAAATTCAACAAGCCAGAACGGCCAATCAAGAACAAGGCTGGCAAACCAATCACTGAAGTGCATGAACAACGGAACAGGTGGGTAGAGCACTTCCAAGAACTCTTGAATAGACCAGCCCCACTGAACCCACCAGTCATCGAAGCAGCAGCCACGGATCTCCCTATAAGCACAGACCCACCAACAGTCGAAGAAATCAAAATGGCCATCAGACAGATCAAGAGTGGCAAGTCAGCAGGACCAGACAACATACCAGCAGAGGCACTGAAGACACATATAGAAGCAACTTCAAAGATACTCCACATTCTCTTCAGGAAGATTTGGGAGGAAGAACAAGTTCCAGCAGACTGGAAAGAAGGGTACCTCATCAAGATACCAAAGAAAGGCGATCTCAGCAATTGTGAGAACTACAGAGGCATTACTCTACTTTCAGTACCAGGAAAGGTCTTCAACAGAGTGTTATTGAACAGATTAAAGGGCCCAGTCGACGGCCAACTCCGAGATCAACAGGCTGGATTCCGTAAAGATCGATCATGTACCGATCAAATCGCTACTCTACGGTTCATTGTTGAACAATCAATTGAATGGAATTCACCACTTTACATCAACTTCATCGACTATGAAAAGGCATTCGACAGCGTGGATAGGAGAATATTATGGAGCCTTCTACGACATTACGGCGTACCCGAGACGATAGTCAACATCATACGAAATTCTTACGACGGACTACATTGTAAAATCGTGCATGGAGGTCAGCTCACAGATTCATTCGAAGTGAAGACCGGTGTTAGACAAGGCTGCTTACTCTCGCCCTTCCTCTTCCTACTGGTCATCGACTGGATCATGAAGACTGCAACATCTGAAGGCACTCTCGGAATACAATGGACAACATCGACGAAACTAGATGACTTGGACTTTGCAGATGACCTAGCTCTTCTTTCTCACACACATCATCAAATGCAGAAGAAGACCAACAATATAGCAGCAGCCTCAGCAGCAGTAGGCCTCAACATACACAAAGGGAAAAGCAAGATCCTCCGATACAAAACAACAAACTCTAACCCAATTACACTTGACGGAGAAATTCTGGAAGACGTTGAAAGCTTTACATATTTGGGCAGCATCATCGACAAACACGGAGGGTCTGATTCGGATGTGAAGGCGCGGATTGGTAAGGCACGGGCAGCATTTTTACAGCTGAAAAACATCTGGAACTCAAACCAACTGTCAGTCAATATAAAAGTCAAAATTTTCAACACAAATGTGAAGACAGTCCTGTTGTATGGAGCTGAAACTTGGAGAACTACAAAAAGTACCCTACAGAAGATACAAGTATTTATAAACAACTGTCTGCGTAGGATTCTTCGGATCTGTTGGCCAGATACCATCAACAACAACCTGTTGTGGCAGAGAACTAATCAACTTCCAGTTGAGGAAGAAATTAGGAAAAGACGCTGGAGATGGATTGGACACACACTGAGGAAACCATCAAATTGTGTCACAAGACAAGCACTGACTTGGAATCCTAAAGACCACAGAAACAGAGGAAGGCCCAAGAACACATTGCGTCGGGAATTGGAAACAGACATGAAGAGAATGAACAGCACTTGGGAAGAGCTAGAACGGAAAGCCCAGGACAGAGTTGGCTGGAGAATGCTGGTGGGCGGTCTATGCTCCACTTGGAGTAACAGGCATTGATTGATTGATTGATTGATTGATTGCTCAACAATGAACCGATTTAGGCGGTGCATAACCGTTGCTTACGGAACGCGGCCTGATGATCTCGAAGTTGAGCGTCGACTGGATCTCTCGTTTGGTTTAATAACACTTTGTTGAAGACTTTTCCTGGTACTAAAATTAGAGTGACGCCTATGTAATTTTCCGAAATTGCTAAGATTTCAATTCTTCGGTATCTTGATGAGGCACCCTTCTGTTCAGTCTGCTGGCAATTGTTCTTCTTCCGAAATATTCCTTATGAGAATGTATAGTATCCTGAAGTTGCTTCTATATCTGTCTTCAGCGCTTTTGCTGGTATGTTGTCTGGTCCTGCTGGCTTACCACTCTTGATCTGTCTGGTGGCCATTTTGATTTTTTCGACTGTCGGTGTGTCGGTTCTTATAGGGAGATCCGTAGCTGGTGCTACGATGACTGGTGGGTTCAGTGCAGCTGAACTATTTAAGAGTTCTTGGAGGTGTCCTACTCACCTATTTCGTCGTTTATGCAGTTCAGTTATTGGTTTGCTAGCCCTGTTGTTGATTGGCCGTTCTAGTTTACTGAATTCCCTAGCTATTTTCTTCGTTTTATCGTATAGGTGTCTAATATTTCCTTTTCTTGCAGATTTGTCAGCCGTCATTACTAGGTCCTCCACATATTTACGTTTATCCAACCTGATGCTTCTCTTCACTCGTTTGTTGACTTCGGTGTATTTGGTCTGTGCCTTGGGTTTCTCTATTCTTGTCCGGCTGTTGTTTATCGCTACCTGTCTGCTCATGCTTTCTTGGATCTTGTGCAGAGTAAACTGGTAACCTGACTTACGTGTCATTATCTTCATTGCCTAGTTCATTTATTTCTTTTTTAGATAACCACTTTTTTAAGATGGTTGAGTTCAACTTTTGTGTTTAATTGAGTCAATTTAAGTTTAACAACTGAGCTTAATTCACATTATTATCAAATATTTCTAACCACCTTTTATTATGTAATCATTTGAACTCTGATCTCTATTTTGCTTTCTGGTACCTCCTTTTGTATTCGATATGTATGGTTATAACATTTTCTCCAACATTCACATGTCTAACGTGATTGATTTCAACCAAGTTCAAACATTCTCATGAGTAGGTTAAACTTTATTTCAAATATTAACTTTGTAAAAGTGCATCATTCTTGGTTGTATACTGCAGGTGATGAGAAACCAACAAATTAAAATGAATTCATCATATTCTGCACAAATATTTGTCCTTGCTTTCTTGAGAAATGTATTCTTTATTGTGATGCACCTTACAACCTTAAACTCATGAAGTGTTGAAGTTATAGTTTCCCTAATCTAATTCCAGTTATCCTCCATAATACTTCCACCTTCTTCTAGAAGATCGCCAAATGCCTGGAACTTATTGTTGAGGATTATTTTGAATTCGTTGCGTTTGTTAGTATCTCAGAGAAAGGCTGTATTGAACTTTTGTGATACTGCTGATCGAGTTGTCCGGTGCTTCTTCAAATTCAGTTTCCTTTTAGCTACCACCAGATGGGGATCTGAAGCTATATCAGCTCCTCTCCTTGTTCTTACGTCTACCATGATCCTTCTAAACTTCTTATTGATGCAGATGTGAACGTTTTGGTTCTTCGTGATGTGGTCCGGTGAAACCCATGTAGTTTTGTGTATACGTTTGTGGGAGAACATGGTACAACCTATAATCATTTTGTTGAAGACACATAGGTTCGAAGACCTGTCACCGTTTTCATTCCTTTCTGCCAGTTCATGTCGTCTCATTATGTTTTCATATGCTGTGTTATCTATTCCAACCTTGGCGTAAAGGCTCCCATCATAATGGTCAGGCCCTTGGCTGAACAGTTCTCGATGACTGACTGCAGCTTTGAATCGAACTGGTCTATGTCGTCTTTGTGTCTGTTGATGATGGGTTTATGGCACTGGATGACATTCATTAAAATCCCTTCCTTATTTGTCCCGAAGGATGCTTTGATGATTCTAGGTCCATAAGGTTCCCATGGTATAAGAGCCTTCCATGCTTTTTGGGAAGACATTAATGCTACTCCTTATGTGTGTTTGGCATTTTCTTCTTCGTGGCTAGAGTACAAAAGCACTTCTCCCTAGGTTAATCTTTTCCGTCTAGCTTGTAGCCAGTAGGCTACGCTTAGTCCAAGTATCTTCATTTCGTATATTTTATTATTACTACAGCTATTTAAAATGCTTCGCCTTATCACCTACATCATACAAACATTCCATATACCTTTATTAATCATTACTCCGATTGTCAGAAGACAAAGAAACTAACACTGCCTACATATTACAGAAGATCTTTTAGTATTTTAAAAGCTTAAGATAAAATTTACGATCATCAACTACTTTTGATATGCCGAGCACCTAATGAAGATTGACTATCTTCTGGAACCGTGTTTAAGAACAATATTTCAATTATTATAACTGTGGACAGTGTTGACATTTCATTTCTATGACTGTTACGTTTCCCTTGCCCAGTTCTCTTGTTTCGTATATTTGCTCTTAGTATATTGTTTACTTACTACGAATTATGCTTACATAATTGTGTACACGTTATGACATTCACTGCCACTCTTCCCTTTGTCTTATACAAATGTTAGATTCTTGATTGGTTCACTGTGTAGTCTGATTTTATGTGTATATTGTAGCGGTAAATAATCCCCAAAATAAATAGTTACATAGGTTTCGACATTGATGCTGACCATGTTTGTTTTAGCGGACACTACTAAGTTGAAGGCGCTCGGTCACGCATCACCACCAGATCACGTCACGCCGCATCGTGGAAAGCAACCCTCTCTCTAGTTTGCCAGCCTAGACGTTGCTATTCCACTGCCACCATATTCACAATCAAATATAACTTCCTTTCCATCCTTAATTGCCTTCTGATATATTCTCATTCGTAAGAGTGGGTTCAAATGTTAGAATTTGCCCTGGTAATACCGTAGACGTAACTTGCTCATATATCGGGTGCACTTTAATATAAAGGCATGATTAAGATATAATACGTTCTCAGTTCTCGCTCTCTCCATCTTCCTCTTCTTAATTCTGGTTGTCCTATTGTCGGCCTAGGGGAGTGAGTAGGCATAGGTCAATCGCACATTCTCGATTAGGCACGGATCTTATTGGTGTTCGCGTCCACCAACCAAATCATCTTCATCCCCATCCATCCCTTCCTCTTTCCTTTCTTCCCATCATAACAACTGACAACCTATAATTTAATTTTAATTCATTTTAATCTACTACTTATTTCATCTATTAACATTAGTACCTTTTTTTTAAAATTTTTCTCTTTATAGTTTAGTTTTATTTAATTTCATAACTGATTATATCATCTGATGTAAAATGTATGAAGCAGATGTTAGAAAATTCCCTGTTACTTATTCAATAATAACTTAATGTCATCATTTTTTATTTGAATGATCTTTGCATAAATCATCAGTGTAGCTTTAATTTTTAATCATTAGAAACAGAAATAAGCATTTGTTTTTCTTCATTTTTAAAAATTTCATTTAAGTAGTATGTTTAAAGTAGGAACAAAAGTTGATGATTAAAACAAAAAAAAATAAATTTCTTATTTTATCATCTTTTATCTAAATAAGAAAATAAAAATGTGTGAGTTGGAAGGGTGAAAGAAAGAGAAAGAAAAGAAATAAAAAAATAAAAAGAATAAGATTTAGTTTAGGTTGGATTGTGACTGACAAGAAGAATCCAAGAAGCGACTTTTGCCCTGGATTCCTCTTTCTAGTCATAATTCGACTTGAATAGTACTTGTGATTAGTGGCTATATCGAGGTGATTCGCTGAGGATGTTCATATGGCAACAGAGGTTGATCAGTTTCAGTTCATGACTAATCAACAGGAAGATAAACACTCATCTTAATTACAAAATTTACTTGATTGTATTCGTCACAGATTGATGTTGGTTAGATAGAAGTAAAAATCAGGGAACACTGAATAACTGTTTTATCTTAGGAGGGAAATTTTCAGTGTTACTTATCCCCAATGGCAATGGAAAACAAGTAATTGTAGTATTATACACTTTGTTGCCTTTATTATTTTCAAGAGTACAAGAACAAATGTTTGTGAAGAATAAAATGAATTCATTTCATTTCATTGGTTTCTCATCAGCTGCATACAATCAAGAATGATAGTCTTTTACAAAATTAATATTTGAAATAAAGTTTAACCTACTCATGAGAATTATATAAGTTGGATTGTGACTGGCAAGTAAAATCCAGGACACGCGCTTCGTTCTATTTGGGACTCATCGCCTGGATGTACCTGCATCCCAATGTTGATGTTTACACTGGGACTCTAACTCAGTCCGTTTCGTGTCGAACGCCACCTCGTTCACCACTAGACTACTGAGTCCAGACATTCGGATGCAGGTACATTCAGCCAATGAGTCCCAAATAGGACGAAACGCGCTTCCTGGATTCCACTTGCCAGTCACAATCCAACTTACATAATATTTGTGAAAAATTCGCTATATCGAGGAAATCCGCTCAGGATGCACGCATAGCAACAATGACTGACCAGCTTCAGTCTATAATAAATCAACGGGAAGATACAAGTTTATCCTAATACTCATGAGAATGTTTGGACTTAGTTGAGATCAGAATTATGTAGAACATGTTAAACATGTAAATACAATTAGAATGTAGGTAAAAATGCTGTAACCATGTTATCAATTCGATACAAAAAGATGAAAGTACTAGAAGCCAAAATAGAGATCAGAGTTTAAATGATTACACAATAAGAGACGGTAAGAAGCATTTGAGAATAATGTGAATTAAGCTAAGTTATCATACTTAAAATGATCTGATCAAATACATAATTTGAAATTAACCAACTAAAAACGGCGATATAGTGAAAAACATTAAATCTGATCTAAAGAGAAAATAAAGGTCATATTGAAGTAATAAATCAACTTTGGCGAAAGAACAATAACAATGAAAATAATGACACCAAAAGTTAGGTTACCAGGGAAAAGAAAGGCTAATAACAGTCTCTTTTTGAACACATAAATTTGGTTTCATTCGTTTAATGGCAATCACTTCAGCATATTTTAGGAGATTTGAAGATTTTTGTCTATTGAATACTTTGAATGATTTATTGATATCAATCTGGTGTCCTGGGTCAATCAGATGTTTTTCGATTACGCTGTTCACTGTTTTCATTCCTGTGAATCGTAGATTTTTTGAAACATGTTCATTAAAATGTAGGTAGGCTCTTCTGTCTGTTCTGCCAATGTAACTACTTCTGCAGGTACACGTAAATTTACACACATAGTTATCGGTAACATGAGAAGGATACCTGTCGATTTTAGGTTGTTTCAGTGAACATGTTGTTATGAACGATATAACCAATTTTGTAGCATAATAAGTTCTCTTTAATGCTAAGTTGTGTCTTCTTCTAATTGTTTCAACTATATTGTCACCTTTAAAATCAAGTTGAATGAAAATGGAATTAATTCTTCCTGACGAACACACCTGATTACATTTTAAACATGAAGACTATTTTAAGTGACCAAGCAAGATTCAAAGTTGATAAATTAAACAAAAACTTGATAGATTCCACGGGGAAACGAATCACCAATCTACTGCTGGAACTTCTAAAAAGAAAGTAATTGATAATAATCTAAAACTTAGAGGATCTCGGCTGCCGTGCATGTATGGCTCACCCGAAGTGCATAAACAAAACACCCCACTAAGACCGATAATGTCAATATTAAATTCACTTCATCACAAGGTGGCTCGGTGGTTAGCAGAAAAGCTTTGCCTACCCGTCAATATCTATCTACTTTATCCCTGAATGACACCTTCCATTTTATCAAAAGATTGGATAAAATTGACATTTTCAGTAAGTCTTTGGTTTCCTTTGAGGTAACATCCTTATTTACCAATAAACCACTTCTCGAAACCCTTGACATTACATGCCAACATTCTCACCCACCTCCTCTACCAATGACTGAACTCAAATGATTAGTACTTCAGTGCACAAGGGACATCTAGGTACGATTCCATAACAAGATATCTCGTCAAATCGATAGTGTTGCAATCAGTAGTCCATTTGGTCGTATCCTAGCAGATATTTTTATGGCCAATCTTGAAAACACAAAACTTAAAAAGCTGATTCAGGGAATGACGCATTATTCTATGTACGTGGATGATACTTTTATTGTATGTAATAATGAACAACATGCTAATTACTTACTGAAAATTTTCAACAAATCACATGATGATATTCAATTTGCTATGAAGGAGGAAAAAGATAATGAATTTCATTTCTTGGATATTGTCATGCAACGCCAAGAAGATGATTGACTGCGACAGTCAATCAACAGAAAAACCATGTGGAATGGATTGTTGATACATTTTAATAGCTTCTGCCCAATCCATTACAAAACAGCATTACAGAAAGTATTGCTTTTCAAAGCCAAAACGATATATACTTCAGATACGAAAGATTCAGAAAATGGCCTTCTTTTGAACTGTGACTTCATTTAGCTTATCAGCTTTTTGTTAACTGTATTTGCCAATGATTTTTTTCTGGGTAGCCATTCTTTTTTAGATACTGTTTGATGTTAGTGAGTTCTGAATCTATCGTATAGGAAGTACATATCCTTTTGGCTCTGAGAGCTAATATTTTCACTAATGGTATTTTGTAATGGATTGAGCAGAAGCTATCACTAATAAACTACCTCAATTCATTTATGGAATCTTTTCACTGCCAAATAAATGCAGATGTTTTTGAAATTTTAATGAAAAGTCGTGACTACTGGAGTTCAGACATGTCAAAAATGAGACATTTAACACCAATGTCAATGAATGATCGTCATACTATAATCACAAATCGACAGAGGTGGATATTCTAACACTGACTATGTGTTGCATATGTTCAATCATCCACAGTGAGTCCTGAAGTTTGTCTCAATCAAAGTTGTACACTGATGTTGTTAAGTGGCGGTTACGTTAGTGTCAGCAGAACATAAATCCATTGTGCATATGGCTCTTGTATATCAGTTAACTTCACACATGTATACGTTATATGGTAAACACGTAAATAGAGTAATCCATATGCACATTACTACACAAGATTATTTAGAACCAAAATAACTCAACAATCAAGAAACCTTCAAACATCCCAGATGAGAGAAAATTTTCAATCGTCTACTGAACATAAATACACAAACCAATACACAATGTAAAAATTGATTGATATATCCATAAGACAATCTGACCCTCTATATCAGTTTTTTCGCCCTCCTCCCACCTTTAGAACATAAAAATTGTTAAATAAAATGTCCGTGTTGGATAAAAGGAGTAAAATACCAGTATACTACTACTACTACTAATAGTAATAATAATAATAATAATAAGACAAGGAATGTTTATATATGAAAAATAGTTATAATACATAACAAAAAGTAAATAATGCATAGTAACTGGAAATCATAATAATATCATAAATGTTACTGTTTCATAAACATACGAATTAATAGAGGATTTGTAATGTAGAAAGAAAGTGAATGGGGTGGTTGAAAGTACTATTGATTACTTTCTTATAAAATGATTACAACAAGTTTCTATACAAATGATGCATAAATAATACAATAATACTTGGCATAATTTTATTTCGCCAACTTGAAACCATTACGACGAAATCTGGGGTGGTATGTATTGCCGAGGAGTTTCACACTAGGATGAAACAGCTGTTCATTGCTTCCCGGGTTTCAGTGGTACCATATCAACATTAGTCTGTGACATATTCAATCAATTAATAATTGTAGTTACGCAATGTGTTTAATGGTTTGTGAATAGCAATACAAAAATAGGGTGAACTGGACTGGGACTCTTTAGTAGCTTATACCAACTACCTCAATTTAATTTCAATAATCAGCTCACCAATGACTAACATCAAGATGTTCCTGAAGATACAGTGAGAAGTCATAATTGGTGGGATTTAGATATGTCGGGAGTGAAACAGTTATCACCGATGACAATGGATAACAGTTGCGCTACATATCATATACTGATAGAAGTGGGATTTCTACCACTTATAAAAAAGGAGTGCGCAATACTCAAAGCCTCCTAGTTAAAGACACGTTGACCTTGTTTATTATAATATTCAACAAACTTTGTGGATGCCCTCCTATCAGTTCTGATGTACTCGTTTATACAAGCACATACTTTTTCTGATTGATTAATTGATTAACTGATTGATTGATTAGTCACTTCAGTATTTACACAAATTATGACTTCTTAAAAAGGGTAATTCACAATAGATAGTGACAGATTTACAGGAATGTTCATCAAAACTAGGACTTATAGATACCAAGTGTATGCAAGACATTTGAATAAATTACATGTGTAGGTACTTTCAGCAGATGGGATTAATTAAATTCCAGTGTTTTGTTGGGCAGACTAGTCAGAGTTTCATCAAGGAAACATCGGAAAATAAAAACCTATCGGATATAAATATAAATAAGAGGTGAAGTGTAACCATGACTACCCAATAGTTTGTGGAGCATGAACATGACGCGAAAATTCTTCCAAAAGTTATTAGTTATTAAAAAGAAGTATCAACCGCCGACGCTTTACATATATGGTCAGTTCTATATAATACCAGCATACGAGATAGAGTACTGTGAGCTACACTATGGTAAGGAACGATTAGTAAGTGAGTTCAGATATTATCTACTACTTCAACATCCTCCGACTATCTGATACTATGAACTACAAAGAAAAACACTCAAATGTGTAGTTAACTTTTATATATGAATTTTTCAGCGATCCCTGGATGTGCACTGCTGAAGAGCCCCACACTATGACGAAACAGTTGTCCAGTAGCTTCTGGTGGTCAGTAGTTGATTAATTCACACCAATTCATGATACCATATCAACATCCAACAACCTCAACGACACCTGACTACGTTTATTCATGTTGCATAGATAACTTCATCATCAGGCTCTCATAGTAATCAATTCATGATAATTCTATCAAAATGGCCAAAATAAGGTGTGTATGTGTAAATTCGTTTAATAGGTTACATAGTTACACAATCATACATGTTGGAATAGTGAACTTTTACATTAGAACATGATTAGGAAACAATAATTATTACTACATGATGTTGAGTTCCACTTGATAATACAACAAATAGATCAATCCATGTGAATAGAATAATGTAACATATAAGAAAGTATATGTAATTAGGATAAGCTTGTATCTCCCCGTTGATTTTTAATGGACTGAAACTGGTCAGTCTCTGTTGCCATATGTGTATCCTGAGCGGACACAGTAGCTTAGTGGTAAACGCGGTGACGTTTGGCACGAAGCGGACTGAGTTCGAATCCCAGTGTGAACATCAACATTGGGATGCAGGTACAACCAGCCGATGAGTGCCAAATAGGACGAAACGCGCGTCCTGGATTCCACTTGCCAGTCACAATCCAACTTAAATATATAAGAAAGTATGTTGGGCTTCTAGTGATGATAAATATAATAAAATCATAATAATGAGGGTAATTATGATAATGATGGTTAGAAAATTTACGTGAATTGAAAAAGTTGATTGAATAATTAAGAATGAGATAGCTCAGAGACAAACCAGAAAATGTGTTTGTATAATAAGAGTCCATTGTGGTTAGGATATTTAGTGAGTGGTAGGTTCGAGAGTCATTGTAGACAGAAAGTTTGAACATACCTCTTTTAACTGCTTTAACAGGTTAATTAGACAATGTTACAAAATAGAGAGCGAATCTTTTATTTTAACTTGAAGCTTATTGTCTATTAAGTGTACCGGTATCATCACAACCAACTCAACATACTACCTGTCTTATTGCATTCATCAATCGAATATGTATCATCGTGTAACTATGTAACCTATCCAACGTATTTACATATACACACCTTATTTTGACCATTCTGATGGAATCATCATGAATTGATCACCATGAGAATTGTTGAAAACACCGACTATTTACGTAAACATTTCTTATTTCGAATCATTAAGTCTAATTACACAGTACTATTATACTACTTATAACAAAATATGCGCCCACTCTTTGACACATAATTATCATCATATTTATTTATTTTCATTAATTCTGAAATTTATATGATGTAATAGATGAATCTTCACACTGTCTATTCCTTTCCATGATCACAGTCAGTGCGGTTATGTAGGTGCACACATATACGCACAGTTTCCTTCTTCTACGATATTCTGAACATTGATTCACTTATAATAACTTATGTAATATGTTCATGCTCTATATACGATTGCATAATTAAAGTGTTATTATTGGATTAGTTTTCACTTTTTGGCTGTTTCATTAAAGAAAACCGAACCAGCTTACCAAGTGAAACGTTAGAGTTTTTCATTGGATATCACGAATTGGTCTGAATTAGACAACCACCGATCACCTAGGAGCACTGAACAGCTCTTTCGCTTTATTACGGGACTCTCCAGCAGTGTGTATCCAAGACTCCATTATGGATCCAACCCAAAACTCTCCAACTCGGCTGCTAACGCTTAACAATTAAACCACTTAGTCGGTTCCCAATAGTTAGTTTTTGTAGCTCAGTTACTTTGTAAAGCGTTCGCCGCTAACCCACGGGGTCCTGAATTTAATCCATAATGGGGTCATGGATGCGTACTGCTGAAGAGTCCCATACTAGAATGAAATAACTGTCCAGTTCTCCCAGATGAACAACGGTTGTCTAATTCAGACCACTTTGTCACATAAAATTGACATTCAACAATCTCCACAACACCCAATTACAATTGGAATCATTATCAGTTTCATTCATCAAAATTGTTTTATTGTTAGAATTTATTCAAATATCAGTGTTGTTTACTTTAAGAATATTTCGTTTTATATGTTAGTACATTGTATCTCCTATTTGTAGGAAGATTCGGTGAAGAAATCTCACCTCAGCAACCTCATTCTCAAAGGCGTACTATCGCCCGTTATTTATGTAAACCTGATTTAAATCAAATAACTTTAATTGGCTATAATTGGCAACAAAGGGTGGCAAACACAAAAGTACTATAAATCTAGAAAATACCCTGGTAACTAGATAGAAAATATTCAGTATAGTTGGATTAATTGATAAGATGATATTCTTAAGATAAAGTGTAATCAGTGGGATAAAATGAATGGGAAAGATAATTATGTTCAGATTGACAGATGGTAACAAGATTAAATCATTTCAGGTAACTAATGTTAGGGGAGAGAGAGAGAGAGAGAAAGAGAAAGAATAATGAAATTGTGAAGAATATAACAATAATAATTACAGGATAATATTAAATCAAAATTTGCCAAGTAGAACTAAGGTAAAATAAGTGGATGGACAGTTTGTCTATTGTACACATAGTCGTAGTTCCTTTATGTGTATTGCGACAATGTCAACAACGCATAAGAGTTAAAATTATAATACTTTTGAAAGATCCCTGTTCACTCTGTACGTTACCTTAATAGATGCATCTTTATTAGCCTGATGGTTAGTGTTAACTAGATGCTCTATTATTGTGCTTCTAATGTAATTACTATTATCTTTCCTCAACCAGGCTATGATGTTCTCTTGAACTCTTCTGGGTTGATGACGCATTGAACGACCAATATAGCTTGCCCACAGAAATAAGTTAATTTATAAATTCAGATTGAAGAGGTCAAATGCTATCTTTGTATAAAGCTTGAAATATCCATGGATGTACTCCGACAATACAATCTATAACAGGTCTATTAGATGATAGGTAACATTATCAAGGTATCAAATATGTGCATTATTTGATATGTTGTTCAAAGAAGTATGTTATATTGGTCAACTTAGTTTCTTCTGTTCCAAAGCACCATTCAGAAGATAACAGAAGAAACGTTTAGTTTGAAATCTATTATTATTATATGCCATTATAGCTCGAAACAAATCAATCAATCAATGCCTGTTACCCCAAGTGGAGCATAGACCACCCACCAGCATTCTCCAACCAACTCTATCCTGGGCTTTCCTTTCTAGCTCTTCCCAAGTGCTCTTCATTCTCTTCATGTCTGTTTCCGATTCCCGACGCAATGTGTTCATGGGTCTTCCTCTGTTTCTTTGGCCTTTTGGATTCCAAGTCAGTGCTTGTCTTGTGACACAGTTTGATGGTTTCCTCAGTGTGTGTCTAACCCACCTCCAGCGTCTTTTCCTAATTTCTTCCTCGGCTAGAAGTCGATTAGTTCTCTGCCCCAGAATGTTGTTGTTGATGGTATCTGGCCAACGAATCCAAAGAATCTTGCGCAGACAGTTGTTTATAAATACTTGTATCTTCTGAAGGATACTTTTCGTAGTTCTCAGCTCAAAGCAAATAAAAGATAATATTAGTCACAACTCAGTGACTAATCAGTATCTAACTTTTCATTGCAATGATATGATTTAGTCTTTATTAGACTAGAATACATGACCAACAACTAACATGAATTCGTTTGGACCAATTCATTAACTCATACCATGAAAAGTATTCAACTAAATATATCAGTCAACAAGAACAAAAGTACAAATAGGAACAATCAAGTCAACGACTACAATCAATCATACATAGTACCAACTGGATGAACTGATATCACTCTTATGGGTTATCAATAGCACTTGTTTTCAACATAAAGCTTTGGTGTTAATGATTCTGTTTATAATGATAATGAAAGCTCTACAATTGTCAATATCATCTAATGCCGATGTGAACATCAACATTTGGATGGAGGTACATCCAGCATGGAAACTGGCTAGGGACTCCACTTTCCAGTCACAGTTCAACTTAAATAATACTTGTGATTTATCAATATATTGTGGCAATCCATTCAAGATGCACATATAGCAACATAGGCTGTATAATTCCGATCCATGACAAATCAACGAGAAGATACAAGCTCATTGTATTCATCCATTTGAACTTCAAATACTCATCACTAAGCTTCGATTAATAAATCCAAGACTTTCAGATGTAAAGTTCCTTATCACTCTTATTGCATCCACTAATATCTAACAGAACAGATGCATAGATGTCGACAATAACATTTTCATAAATAATTTATTTTCATTTTGGCGTTTTATAGAAGACGTCTCAATAGAAGCAAAACTAAACTGAAATTACACTTTACTTCGACTAACAGATTTTTTTCTTATAAATAATTGATAAAAACCATAGATGAAATAGTATGAATTGCCGTCTTTTGTAACTTATATGCTATCATCACAATTATTATTATTATTATTATTACTATTACTAGTAGTAGTAGTAGTAGTAGTAGTAGTTGCAGTAGTCGTAGTCGCAGTAGTCGTAGTCGTAGTCGTAGTAGTCGTAGCCGTAGTCGTAGTCGTAGTCGTAATAGTAGTAGTAGTAGTAGTAGTAGTAATAGTAATTGTTGTAGTTGTAGTACTACTATTAACATTATCATTATTATCGTTATTATTATTATTATTATTGTCATTATTATCATTACCATTATAATTATTAATATTATTAGTACTAGTATTATTATTATTATCAGAAGTAGTAGCAGTATTCTTATTTTTATCATGGAGACTAAAACTATAAAATGACAAACATAAAATTAAGTAGTAAATTAAGTAGTCAAATAACTTTGTAAATATTTATAGTAAATATTAACTAATTTTTCTAAAATCAGATTAATGAAAATAGTATAGTATGAGACAAAATGCAGAGAGTTATTATGAATGTTGTCTGTTTCAATATAAGAACAATACATCATGTCAATACAAGATTGGTATTAACTATAAATGTATGTGGAAATGAAGTAAAATGTGGTGATTAGTATTCAGTTTTAGTTTAGTGAATTCGATACAGATGGATGTGGGGATTCTAAAATTGCATATTAGCCAAATGGTTCACGACAGTAGACGTTCAAAAAAAACTGAAACTACTGGAGGAGAGAATCTACGATCCCTGGTTTACAAAGGTACCCTGAAAACATCAGTCTATCAAGAATTCAAACAACTAAACTTAATATCAACCTCCACAAATCATCTCGAATCAAATAATATTTTCTTGTTCCATTAAACAAATGTGTTGTTGTTGCTGATGATGATGATGATGACGTATTATTAAATGATTACACTGTGTAAATGAGGGTGATACGAAATTGAACACATTGTGTAGCATAAGATACAGTAGATGATTGCAGATACACTTTGATGATGAATTTCAAATTACATAAAATCCAGATCCAATATTTCCTAACGACTACATTGTACTACACAATCAACCTCACCACACCACACCCCCCCCCCCACCAACACCACCACCACCACCAACACCTTATAAACAACCATCCAATATGCAATTTACTGTATTTTCAAGAAATACCAACTTATGCCTTATCATTCTATTGATGCACATGTTTAATTAGTCTCATAAAAACGAGTGCAAAAATGCACTACAACAAAATCACTGGTGTACAACTCCACCATTCGAAAAATGTTTAAAAAAATCAAATTTTTATGTGCAAAATGTAAATCTCTTTCTTATTCTGTGTTCTCCTTTCATTTATTTATTTTGTTGTTGTTGTTGTTGTTAAGGCGTAATGAACAAATTAATGAAATAATTAACACGAATATTGATTTCAAGTGATTTCACTTAATCACTATTCCCTCATTACTAACAGTTGATTCATTCAATTATTCAACTCATATAATACTTGTCAAAAAATTCGCTATATCGAGGCAATCCGCTCAGGATGCACATATAGCAACAATGACTGACCAGCTTCAGTCTATAACAAATCAACGGGAATATACAAGTTTATCCTAATACCAATGTGCCCGTTGCACTAGTGTGACTGTCTGGACTCAGTAGTCTAGTGGTGAATGCGGTAGCGTTAGACACGTTACGGACTGAATACGAATCCCAGTGTGAACATCAATATTGGGATGCAGGTACATCCAGCCGATGAGTCCCAAATAGGACGAAATGCGCGTCCTGGATTCCACTTGCCAGTCACAATCAAACTTATATGATAGATGGAAGGGATAGTTAAACAGGGCAAGAATTAACATTGTCAATGAAGTCAGTACAACAAATAGAAGGCCACCATTGAATTGGTTTTCTTTTAATGTTATTGAAAGTTGTGAGTACTAATAGGTAGGTAAACTTACTGTAAGATTTTAGCATCACTTAGTCATTACTTCACCTTAACTTACATTCATATTACGCTCTTACTAAAGTAGGTGTAACGAACATTATCAAATGAAGTGAATGCATTACTTCATTTCCTTTACTAGAATTAGACTACATACTTAGTAATTAAATCATGTAAATAGGTTGTTTTACAAGTGTCATGTTAAATATAACATGCATAGAGTAGTTATATAATTGCACTAGTGACTAATAATCATAATGACAAGTATAGGGTCATGATGTAATCATATATTTGAGACATATGCCAGTTGTTATGTAAACAGTATACAAAGTGACCTAAATCTATATTAGTTATTCAAATTACCAATCAGGATAATGGTAACGATAGTTTAAAGTGAGAGTTGTGGTGGTGGTGGTGGTGGTTGTGAGGTGGGGGTGGGGTGGGGGCTAGAGGATTGAAAACCATATTAGTGGAATGTCAGATAAATATGTGGTCAAATGTTTTAATGAATGGTGTAAGAAAATAATACGACTTAATGTTGATGGCTCTATTATGAATATGTAAGAGTTGTAATGAAAGATAAAAAGTGCAGAACAAATAAAATGAAATAGAAAGATAATTTGTCACCATGTTACAATTGTAATACAAATGACCAAGGTGAATGAGAAAGGGAAGGGGAACAGAAAATATGCCAAGAATTCAGTCATTGTGGCAATTCCAGGTGAACCACTAATCAGACGCTACTGATCACTAACCGTCTATGAGTATGGTATTCATTGAATTTAGTACGGTATTTAATAATGTGTTCCATGTCAGCCTTTATACGGTAACTACCAAACTTTGGGATAACAGAGGTAATTCAAAGTTAGATAAAGAATTTCCTATGCGAGCGGAGACGGAGAGTTGGAGTTAGCGAAACACTCTTCTAATGGAAGCCTGTAATCGAGGAGTCCCCCCCCCAGAGACGTTATACTGAACTCTCTCTCATTCCTACTTTACGTTAATGAATTGCCTCGTCAGCTAAAATCATCGACACGTTTATTTGCTGATGACGTAAATATCTGGAAAACAGTATGCAGCGATAGTGACTAGCTTGATTTTCGATCTGACTTGAATGAATTGGCTCGATGGCCTCAAAGTTGGGGGTTAGAGATTAATTGAGGTTAGAGTGCTTTAAAGTACAATGGCTGCTGTAACGGCCACTAATGCATCTTGAATAATGCACTGCTTCCACAAGCAGGAGGTTTTAAGGTTTCATCAGTTATTATAAGTCATGAATTAAAAGCCATTGCAAACTGCGACGCAGTTGGAGCCAAGGTTTTCGAGTGTTATGTTCACCCAAAGAAGCATACAAATATTTTGATGGAGATATGTTCCAAATTTTATACCCTATGCACATGAGACCACCTTGAATACTATATCTTGTTAAGGTATTCATCTAATCACGCTGATTCTATTTGATGGCCATATTGACGCGCATTGAGTATCGTGGTCATCTGAAAAGCCGACCGTCTGTCTCAAATGTTACTGCTAGTTCAACTGAACTGTATTCTAATGGACGCTGAATTTGATTTGTGTAATGTTAATGTAATATTTATATTTATTTGTGACTGATTGAAAGTGGTAATTATCCCGGCGTGGTAAAGGCCATGAAAAGAATCGTCACAAATTGTCTCCGTAACTACCTTGTTAGTAATACTCTATCACCTGC
This sequence comes from Schistosoma mekongi, assembly GCA_034768735.1. Classification (NCBI taxonomy): domain Eukaryota; kingdom Metazoa; phylum Platyhelminthes; class Trematoda; order Strigeidida; family Schistosomatidae; genus Schistosoma; species Schistosoma mekongi. The sequence continues at coordinate 84,144,307 of CM068305.1, forward strand.
ATCTCATCTCAGCTTCCTTCAAGGCAAGTCATGTAACACTAACCTGATAGTATGGAATAGTTAAACTCTGTCAATAGAGCACAGATAACCCGTACATACTAGCCTCCTAGATTTCACCAAAGCCTTCGATAGAGTACATCATTGAATTCTTTGCAGGAAATTTTAATCAGTGGATATTAATGGGTTGCTGCTAGAGTGGCTATGTGACTGTCTTAGAGACAGGTCCCCGACGATGAAGGTTAGCTCTGCTCTTTCTAATTGCTTTGTAATAACTAGCCGAGTGCCACAAGATCTCAGCCTTGAACCACTTCTCTTCTTATTGTTTATAGATGATCTTTCTTTTAATTTTGAGTCACGAGCTCTTCTATACGGAGTTGATCTTACGATCTGGAGGGAGATTCAGGTTCCCTCTGATATAATGAACCATCATACCGACCCAGAGAAAATACACTGGGAGGATTCCAGAAACCTACCTCCACTTGATACCAATAAGTGAAAAATGTTGATGGTGAACAGTAGAGATGGATTCTCTACGTGTACACTTGGTGGGTACAGAAATACTTCTTCTACCACGGAGGAAGACGTGTTTGTAGCTCTCTGTGCGACACTAGGGATAACATCCTAATAGCTTGCCTCATCTAATAAAGCATGCCTAGTGTTTGGGTTTATGCATAGAACCATAGTCAGTTTGACACTGGAGCCCTTTATCGATGTCCATATTACTTACCTTAGACCTCACCTAGAGAAAACTCATATATTATGACCTCTTTATAGAACAGTGAACGAAAGAGTCTTCATAAAATTAGTATTTACGTCATTGTAGTCCCGATAAGCAAACTGTGGAAAACCCTACCTGAAAAGATTGTCATAGCATCTTCTGTCGAATCAATCAAAAGAATATTCTATGCAAATATAGACGGCATGCGGAGTAAACATATTACCGTAGGAGCAACTCATATCCCAAAGGCATAATTTAACCCTTTTTCATTCTGTTCTCACAATCAATTTAACCAGTACTGCACTCTTCAATACAACAACACTCCTACCAATTAAAAGCAAATTTCAAGTAAAAGCACTTTACTAACGAACAATATTTGAGTTGATGATGGAGATGAACGTTTCGTTGGAGGGAAACGTAAATTTCACCCTACATTTCGCATTCTTATTAAAATTAACGATTGATGAGTTAGTTGTATTAGTACATCTTCTGCATTCAACTATACTGAATCTTAGTCCAATATAACGAACACCTAGTCAAATAAATATGTCATTTTACTTCAGATAAGCACTTAACGGAGTGTCATTCAAAATGTCTTTTATTACTGTACAAGTGGATAATGTTCTCCTAAATATCTTGCCGCTGGTTACAAATTACGGAATATCATGATCAATAATGTAAATTCTATTTTGGGAAGACTCACTAATGAGACTTTACAGTCTGACTGACTTAAGGAGAATTTCAAAAGGGCAATGGGCACTTATTTATTTAGTTTTCTTAAACAACTACTGACTATTCATCCAACTAAATTCATATATTTTATGGCATCTATTGCACTTTCACAAACTAAATCTTACTATTTACATATAGATTACTTAACAAGCGACAGTATACTTCTATATGATTGATGTTTATCTTCAGCCTATTTATCGCTGGAATATTCTGTCAGTATTTTACCTTCAATCCATCTTCTTATTTCGCAATTAATTACCATCGTGTTGTAGTTAGAATGCATTTGGATCTTCACGTTGATTTGATATAGACTGAAGTTGATCAGTCTCTGTTGCTATATGTGCATCCTGATCGGATTGCGTCGATATAGAAGCAGTATAGACTCAGTAGGTCAGTGGAAAATGAGGCTGCGTTTGGCTAGATACAGAGTGAGTCTAAATCCCGATGTGATCATCAATACTGGAATAGGGGTACATCTGGCTGATGAGTCCTAAATAGAACGAAACGCACATCCTAGATTCCACTTGCCATCCACAATCTAACACAGATAATACCATCGTAAACTATTCACCTATTGATTGTGTAAGTAAACTTTTTTACAACCGGATGTGAAACGTTTTTCGGTTAAATGTGAATAAACTTGAACTCAGGTAGTTACGTGGAGATAGGTAGTAAGTTTAGTTATGGGGTAACAGAGATTAATTCATGAATTGAACATAACACTGAGCATCTATGTTGAGCAGACGTGGACAATATTCGTCACATCAACACTGAATTCTATAAAAATTAGTGGTTCACCTGGAATTGCCACAATGACTGAATTCTTGGCATATTTTCTGTTCCCCTTCCCTTTCTCATTCACCTTGGTCATTTGTATTACAATTGTAACATGGTGACAAATTATCTTTCTATTTCATTTTATTTGTTCTGCACTTTTTATCTTTCATTACAACTCTTACATATTCATAATAGAGCCATCAACATTAAGTCGTATTATTTTCTTACACCATTCATTAAAACATTTGACCACATATTTATCTGACATTCCACTAATATGGTTTTCAATCCTCTAGCCCCCACCCCACCCCCACCTCACAACCACCACCACCACCACCACAACTCTCACTTTAAACTATCGTTACCATTATCCTGATTGGTAATTTGAATAACTAATATAGATTTAGGTCACTTTGTATACTGTTTACATAACAACTGGCATATGTCTCAAATATATGATTACATCATGACCCTATACTTGTCATTATGATTATTAGTCACTAGTGCAATTATATAACTACTCTATGCATGTTATATTTAACATGACACTTGTAAAACAACCTATTTACATGATTTAATTACTAAGTATGTAGTCTAATTCTAGTAAAGGAAATGAAGTAATGCATTCACTTCATTTGATAATGTTCGTTACACCTACTTTAGTAAGAGCGTAATATGAATGTAAGTTAAGGTGAAGTAATGACTAAGTGATGCTAAAATCTTACAGTAAGTTTACCTACCTATTAGTACTCACAACTTTCAATAACATTAAAAGAAAACCAATTCAATGGTGGCCTTCTATTTGTTGTACTGACTTCATTGACAATGTTAATTCTTGCCCTGTTTAACTATCCCTTCCATCTATCATATAAGTTTGATTGTGACTGGCAAGTGGAATCCAGGACGCGCATTTCGTCCTATTTGGGACTCATCGGCTGGATGTACCTGCATCCCAATATTGATGTTCACACTGGGATTCGTATTCAGTCCGTAACGTGTCTAACGCTACCGCATTCACCACTAGACTACTGAGTCCAGACAGTCACACTAGTGCAACGGGCACATTGGTATTAGGATAAACTTGTATATTCCCGTTGATTTGTTATAGACTGAAGCTGGTCAGTCATTGTTGCTATATGTGCATCCTGAGCGGATTGCCTCGATATAGCGAATTTTTTGACAAGTATTATATGAGTTGAATAATTGAATGAATCAACTGTTAGTAATGAGGGAATAGTGATTAAGTGAAATCACTTGAAATCAATATTCGTGTTAATTATTTCATTAATTTGTTCATTACGCCTTAACAACAACAACAACAACAAAATAAATAAATGAAAGGAGAACACAGAATAAGAAAGAGATTTACATTTTGCACATAAAAATTTGATTTTTTTAAACATTTTTCGAATGGTGGAGTTGTACACCAGTGATTTTGTTGTAGTGCATTTTTGCACTCGTTTTTATGAGACTAATTAAACATGTGCATCAATAGAATGAAAAGGCATAAGTTGGTATTTCTTGAAAATACAGTAAATTGCATATTGGATGGTTGTTTATAAGGTGTTGGTGGTGGTGTTGGTGGGGGGGGGTGTGGTGAGGTTGATTGTGTAGTACAATGTAGTCGTTAGGAAATATTGGATCTGGATTTTATGTAATTTGAAATTCATCATCAAAGTGTATCTGCAATCATCTACTGTATCTTATGCTACACAATGTGTTCAATTTCGTATCACCCTCATTTACACAGTGTAATCATTTAATAATACGTCATCATCATCATCATCAGCAACAACAACACATTTGTTTAATGGAACAAAAAAATATTATTTGATTCGAGATGATTTGTGGAGGTTGATATTAAGTTTAGTTGTTTGAATTCTTGATAGACTGATGTTTTCAGGGTACCGTTGAAAACCGGGGATCACTGTACAATTATTTCACCCGGAAATTTCAGGATATGTGGTTTACCACTTTGAACGCTTTGGTCCTATCTATTGAATGTGTTAGTTATATGCCATAATATTATTACCTCTTCAATGATGTTTATTACAACTTGAACTAATTTCTAGTATCTCGCTTGAGTTAATTGATAGACTTCATTCACTAAGCTTATGGCATTCTCGTAAATTTGAAAGAAACTATGTTTGTCAATAATTCCGGTTACATCCAGTTCATGATTACGTTTATTAGATTCATCTTGTTTTCTCCTACATTTATACTTTAACTGAACCTTAGATATGAAAAAGATTTTTCACAGTGACAATATTCGATTCATTTACAATAGTACGATTATTCCATCGCCGTTGATTCCTCAAAGGTGTTCAACCCAATGCCTTTGGATCTCAAAACGAAAGTCAAATTGTCTGCACCAATCGGTTAGCCACAACAACCTCGTCATTAGTGAAGTGATTAGTGGAGTTAAACTATGTCGAATGTTTGAAAAATACTCACTGATGGCAATGGATGAGGTCATGAAATATATCGTCAATGATTGAAACAAGAAACATCAATCGAGGGATTTATCGGCCAGATATCAACTAATAACCTCATGGGAATTTATCCAATGGAATATTCTTGTTCCAAATATCTTAGTTTTGATAAACATAGAAATTTGTAAACAATCCTAGATATTTCTTTATATGCATGTAAAACCTAACCGCTTAATACACTAATTAGGAAGTTGACATATAGACACAACCACGGGCATTAATGAAGGAAATATTTAGTAACACCAACACACAATTAATTAGTTATAGCTCATGGTTCATGAATGACATAGAACAGTCGATAGGTGGAACGGGTGGTCAGGATTAGAGGAACATAATAATTATTAGAAATAAAATGTTTAATGTATATACAATGAAGATAAATGAAGTGATTTTCTTGAAAGGAACTGTTGTTTATTTTATCCATATAGTGAATTGAGGTGGTTGTTTTGGAGATTAGTATTAAATGTAGTTATCTGTTTTCCTCACAGATTGAAGTCGATTGGTTACCACTAAAAACCAAGAAGCACTGGATATCTGTTCTGTTCAACAGTGTGCACCCTGGATTCTGTCAAGAAATCAAACCCAGAGCCTTCGGGTCTCATGATGAAAGCCTAACTGTCTGCATCACTGGACCAGCCAGTGTTTAATGATAGAATCTCCATTTCAATCAACTTATACTACAGCGTGACGATCATCCATTGTCACTGGTGGTAATTTTCCCACTCCAAAGAAGTTTGAACTCAACTAGTCACTATTCACTAGCTGGATCAAGGGTGTGCATTGCTGAGGTGTTCCAACCTAAAACGAAACAGCTATCCAGTACTCCCTAGTTTCCAGTGGTACCCAACTAACACCAATCTGTGACAAGCACAAACACCGAAAATTTATCAATCTTTTATTCACTCTCCTCATGTATATTACTCTATGAGTTAGTTTAGCGAACCAATTTTTACCATTTACGTTAATTAATCTACGACATTAACATGCATTCCTAATATCCGGTATTTATTCTAAGAGAAATAACATGTTCCATTAAATTAATGAAATGCTAATTGATTTATATAGGGAAAGTAATTAGATGAATGAATTTGGCTAACTGATTTATCCATTCTGTTGATCAATCCAATGGAGTGAGTAATAGAAGTTCCGTATTCAGTGTTTATTTATCACAAAGTTTCAATAATTGATTATGAAACATCGATAGGCGTTATCAATCGTGATGAATGAATGATACTATGTATTCAACCGACTGAAATTAGTTACCTAGTCAGTCATATGCAACGTAGACCCTGTCACATATTCACACACCGGTTCAAGCTGCTATACCACCAATAATACACCAAAGTAGTAGAAGTAATAATTACATTAAAAGTGGCAAAAGAAGATTGAACATGGAATACATAATTCTGAAAGAAGTATTTCATGAAAGCATTTCACCACACTGGGCGATTGTAAGTTATTTCATCAAGAGTCTCTAAATGATGGTTATGTCAATAATGTAAACTTCAATCATGGAATCTACATCTACTATCACGGTTCAATTCAACAGTTACAGTTTTCATGAAGTGATGCTACGTTTAGATTTGACCACCAATCAAGGGATTCAGCAATCACGCCTGCATACAGTTGTAGTAATAAAAATAAATAGTTGTATGGGCTGTCGATATCGATTCTGACCATGTTTGTTTTATCGAACACTACTAGTTGAAGGCGTTCGGTCACGCATCATCACATCACGATACGACGCACCGTTGGTAGAATCTCTCTAGTTTGCCAGACTAGACGTGTTATCCCATTGACTCTTTATTTACGGCCAAATATAACTTTTCTTCAATCCTTTATTGCCTTCCCATTTATTTTCATTCGTAAAAGTGGGTTCAGTCGTTAGATGTTACTCTGGTAATAACCCAAACGTAACTTGGTCATACACCGGGTGCACTTCATTAGTGAGCACAAAGTGATCTGGACATCATCATAACTGTGACTTCGTTCCTGTTTATAGTTTTCAGCAGAGTATTTTTGGTGTGATCATTTTTTTAAAATATTTCCACTGCATTTACTTTTGTATGTGCATATATTAGTACTTTAGTAATGACTGATCAGACTCTTTAGCTTATTAAGATTAGAGGTTGCTCTGGTTATACGACAAACGTTACTTGGTCATACACCGGGTGCACTTTAAACTTCTACGCAGCCACTTAAATGCCATTTCTCTTTCGAAATTTTCACTAAGTCAATCAGACTGTAAAGTTTCAATAGTGAATCCTTCCGAAATATAATTTCCATTATTGATCATGACGATCCATGATTTCTAACCGGTGGTAAAACATTTAGGAAAACATTATCCACTCAAGTGGATAATGTACAATTGTACAGTAATACAAGGGATTTTGAATGATGCTCCGTTAAGTGTTTATTTCAAGTAAACTGACATATTTACTTGACTAAGTTGTCGTTAAATTGGACTAAGATTCAGTATAGCTGAATGCAGAAGATGTATTAATATAACTAACTCACCAATCGTTAATTTTAACACGAACACGAGATGTGGGGGGGGGGGTGAAATTTACGCTTTCCTCCATCTGAACTTTCACCTTGATTTTGTTCCTAACTCACTTCTGTCAGGGATAGTGCTATGAAGAGTACAGTACTTGTTACATTCCTTAAGAGACCGAAATGAAGAAAGGTTAAATTATACCTTTGGAATATGAGTTGCTCCTACGGTAATATTCATACTTTCCTTATCGTCTGTATGTACGTCGAATATTCTTTTGATTGATTCGACGGAAGATGCTATCGTAATTTTTTCAGGTAGGGTGTTCCACCGTCTGCTTATTGTGACCACAAAGACGTAAACACTAATTTTATAAGAACTCATTTTTCCACTGTTTTAAGGAAAGATATAATAAATGAGTTTTCTCTGAGTGAAGTCTTAGGTAAGTACTATGGACATGGAAAAATAGCTCCAGCGTCAAACTTCCTTTGATTGCATGCAGAAAGCCCAACATAAGGTACACTTTACTAGATGCAGCAAGCTATTGGGATGATATTCTCAGTGTATTACAGAGAGTTACAAGCAGGTCTTTCTCTGTAAAAGAGGAAGTAATGATGTACTCACCAAGTGTGTACGTAGAGAATCCATCTCTACTATTCACCATCAACATTTTTCACTTATTGGTATTGTCGCGGTAAATAATCCCCAAAATAAATAGTTACATAGGTCCTCGACATTGATGCTGACCATGTTTGTTTTAGCGGACACTACTAGTTGAAGGCTCTCGGTCACTCATCATGACCAGATCACGTCACGCCGTACCGTGGAAAGCAACTCTCTCTCTAGTCTGCCAGCCTAGACTTTGTTTTTCCATTGCCGCTCTATTCACAACCAAATATAAGTTCTTTTCCACCCTTCGTGCCTTCTGATTTATTCTCATTTGTAAGAGTGGGTTCAATCGTTAGAAGTTGCCCTGGTAATATCGCAAGCGTAACTTGGTCATATGTCGGGTGCACTTCAATGGTGAGACCGACGTGATCTGGACACGTTCATAACTGTGAGTTCGTTCCTGTTTGTAGTTTTTAACAGTATTTTTGGTGTGATTATCATTTTTTTTTGCACGTTTTGATCGCATTTATTTTTATATTTTTATATATTGCATATATAGCATGACTGATCAGACTCCTAAGTTCATTAAGATTAAAACTCCCACACCCCCGAACTTCCAGCTCATTCCTTTCTGGACAGAAAACATAGAAGCTTGGTTCTGCTACGCAGAAGCCGAGTTTCGAGACCACGCTGTGACAGATCCACGTGTTCAATTCCTTGCCGTCGTAAGGTCACTTCCGCGTGAATTGAACAGGTACGTCACCCCTTTCTTTTTCAGCCCAGATTGCCTAGAACCTTATGACCAACTCAAAAGATCGATTCTCAAACGCGGAGACTTGTCCGATAAACAACGTCTTGATGAGTTGTTCCACACCATCGAGCTTGGTAGTGGTTCAGCAACGGAAATGTTGACGCGCATGCGAGAGGTAATTGGTCAACGCACCTTCGACGAAGGTCTTTTCCGTCAACTCTTCTTATCAAAACTGCCACAACAAGTGCAAGCAGTTCTGGTAATGTTTAATAACAACCCAGTAGATGAACTAGCCTCATCTGCTGATCGAATCCTGGGGATCACCAGAACTCGCGACAATCAGGTTTATTCCATTACCGAAAAACCTCAGGCCACCGAAAACGAAGTAACGAAATTGTGTAATGCTCTTTCGCGTTTTCTTGACCTGAAGGAAAGACACCGACCGGACGATTCTCGTCGACGAAGTACGTCACGGAGAAGGTCATCGTCTTGACCTCGACGAAACGAAAATTCACATTGGTGTTGGTACCACAACACCTATGGAAAAAATTCCAAGAAGTGTAGAGACCCTTGTTGTTTCCCTAGACATAAACCGATTGTTGACGCGTTAGCGGCAACCGTCGCCGGTGGAAGCAGCCGCCTGTTATTCATCACTGATGTGATAACGAAGGTTCGCTACCTCGTCGATACTGGCGCAGAAGTTAGCGTTCTTCCTGCAGCTCCATCTGATCGCCATCACGAAGCTGTGTTCGATTTACAGGCAGACGATGGAAAACACATAGCTACGTATGGCAAACGATACGTCTACTTAAACGTGGGTTTACGAAAACCCATACACTGGATTTTCACCATCGCCGATGTGAAAATACCCATCATAGGCATGGATTTACTTAGCCACCACAACTTGCTTGTGGACCCTAGTAAAAAGAGATTAGTGGATAGTAACACAAATCTATACGTTCGTGGAACCGTGGCTACAGGTCGTAGCTTATGTCCTCTTCGTTTTAAACATTTAATTAACCCTTATTTTCAGCCGATTCTCGACAAGTATCCAGATCTGAATAAGGCGTCATCGAAATTATCATGTGTAACCAGCAATATTACACATCACATCACGACTACAGGTCAACCTGTATTCTCCAAAGCACGCCGACTCGAGCCTGAAAAACTAAGGATTGCGAAAAACGAATTCGATCATATGGTTGACTTGGGAATAATTCGACCTTCCAGTAGTCCATGGTCATCTCCATTACATATGGTCCCGAAGAAAGATAGCAATGACTGGCGTCCCACCGGTGATTACCGACGTCTTAACGCCCAAACTACGCCTGATCGTTACCCTTTACCGCATATCCACGATTTAACGGCCACTCTGAAGGGAATGACAATATTTTCAAAAATCGACTTGGTAAAGGCGTACAACCAAATACCGATGTCTGAAAATGATATCCCGAAAACCGCAATCGTAACTCCATTTGGCCTTTACGAATTCCTCCGAATGCCTTTTGGGTTGAGGAACGCAGCACAAACATTCCAACGCTTCATTGATGACGTGTTCCGCGGGCTTGACTATGTCCATGCATACGTCGACGACTGCCTGATAGCAAGTCCAGACGAGGTAACACATATGAAACACTTGGACGCAGTCTTTAGTAGACTGCAACAATATGGAGTAACCATAAACATACAGAAATGCCAAATCGGAACAACCTCGTTGGACTTCCTGGGGCATACTATTAATGCGAATGGTATACAACCCCAAAAACACAAGGTGGTGGCTAATCTGGAATACCCGGAACCAACCACCATCAAGCAGTTGCGAGCTTTCAATGGATTGGTAAGTTTCTACAGACGGTTTATACCGAACTGTGCATCTGTCATAAAACCACTAACGGATCAGCTTCGTGGAAGTAAAAAAGTGGTCACAATGGATGCAGACTCAAAGAAAGCCTTTACTGCGACTAAAGAAGCAATAGCCAATGTGACTATGCTGGCACATCACAATATTGAAGCCCCTGTCAGCATCGCGGTTGACGCATCTGACTCAGCGATTGGCGCAGTTCTGCAACAATGGACTGACAAAGCTTGGCAACCTTTAGCATTTTTCTCAAGACGACTAAACGATACCGAATCAAGATACAGCACTTTTGGTCGTGAACGGCTAACCATGTATTGTGCTGTGCGACATTTTCAACATTCCATCGAAGGCCGGGAATTTACAATATTCACCGACCATAAACCACTGACGTTTTCTATGAAGTCATCTTCAGATAAGTACTCTCCGCGAGAGTAGCGTCATCTAGACTACATTTCTCAGTTCTCTACTGATATACGACATATATCTGGGGCTAACAATGTAGTTGCCGACGCCTTATCACAAATCCATGCCTTGAATCGTATCCAAGGTATCGACCTTGTTGAACTAGCTCGACTTCAAAATGATGACAATGATCTTCATCACGAGTTATCCACGACAACGCTCAAACTCCAAACAAAGACGATTAGAAAAGGTAAGAACACTTTAATTTGTGATTATTCTACAGGTACAGGCCGTCCAATCGTTCCCAAGAGTTATCGACGAATCATCTTCGACACATTGCACAACCTCTCTCATCCTGGAGTTCGTGCTACGTCTAAACTAATTGCTCAGAGATTCTGCTGGCCAAGGATGAATAAAGACATCAAAGAATGGGCACGCTCCTGTGTGGCATGCCAAAAGAGCAAAGTAATTCAGCACAATAAATGTCCTCTTGGCACTTTTTCAACTCCCGACGCTCGATTCAACCACGTCCACCTTGATTTGGTAGGACCCTTACCAGAATCAAATGGATTTTCTTATCTTTTGACATGCGTGGACCGTTTCACACGCTGGCCAGAAGCGATTCCCTTAAAAGACATCACTACTGAAACGATTGCTTGCGCTTTCGTCGAACGATGGATAGCGAACTTTGGTTGTCCATGTACAATAACGACAGACCGTGGACGTCAGTTTGAATCTGGATTGTTCCACTCTCTGACAAAATTTCTTGGATCAACGCGCTTCCGAACAACAGCCTACCATCCACAATCTAACGGTTTGGTAGAAAGATTTCATCGACAGCTGAAAGCATCACTTTCAGCTACAAACATGCCGCAGTGGACAGAGGCTTTGCCACTAGTCTTACTCGGTATCCGAAGCATGGTAAAAGAAGATGTCGGGTGCAGCGTGTCTGAACTAGTTTACGGAACGACTCTTCGATTACCAGGTGAGTTTGTGGAAACCGTTTCCACCTCAACAAACTTGGATATAAATTCTTACGTGAACCGGCTTACAAATGCTATGCGTTCAGTTAAGCCAGTTCAAACTCGACGACAATCGACAGACACTTTCATCCAACCCGCCTTAAAATATAGTACACACGTTTTTGTACGTCGTGACGCTCTACGCCGACCTCTTGATGCGACTTACGAAGGACCATACAAGGTTTTGAAACGTGAAATAAAGTACTATACGATCGATAAGAATGGACACGAAGAGAACGTCAGCACTGACCGCCTCAAGGCAGCTTACCTAGAAGGTAAACCCTTCGATGTCCAACTCGCCACAACACCGCCGAAACTCGACATGAGCAAAGTCGCCATGCCTCAAGCAACAACCAACGAGCAAGTGGAAATTCAGAAGAGCTCCATAACGCCGAGAGCTACACGTTTTGGTAGAAATGTACGATTTCCAGAACACTTAAATGAATATTACGTCTATTAATTTCTTTTTTTAATTTTCCACTGTGTGTATTGTGAATGTCTATATATACAAAATAAAAAAAATTGAATAAAAATGTTTTGTTTTTACTTTATGGAATGCATTTTTGTTTACACATTTTCGTATGTTTAAAAAATATATATATATAAAAAATTCTTTTTATTTATTCATGTTAGCGTTGCCGACATTTTATGCGTTTTTGTAGCTGTATTTAGCCGCCAAATTGCTTTTAAATATATATACATATATATATATATTAATGAAATGCATATATTTAATTTTTTTTTCTTTCGGTTTTCCAGGACGCTTGGAAACGACCAGAAGAAAACGGAAGAGAACGATAACATTTTGTACATTTTTTTTTATGTAACGATACTTTAGCATAGGCACTGATGGCCAGAAGCTGCACAACATCCAAGCTATCAAAGGAACATTTACCAATGCTTAACGCATTAGGTTTTATCCTTTGGCTGGTACGTCATAGGGTCCTCACGAACCCATTAGGGGGGGAGTGAGCTGTAGCGGTAAATAATCCCCAAAATAAATAGTTACATAGGTTTCGACATTGATGCTGACCATGTTTGTTTTAGCGGACACTACTAGGTTGAAGGCGCTCGGTCACGCATCACCACCAGATCTCGCCACGCCGTACCGAAACAAGCAACCCTCTCTAATTTGCCAGCCTAAACGTTGCTAACCCATCGTCGCTCCATTCACTATCAAATATAACTTCTCTTCCATCCTTCATTGCCTTCTGATTTCTTCTCATTCGTAAGAGTGGGTTCAATCGTTAGAAGTTGCTCTGATAATAATCCAAACGTAACTTGGTCACATACCGGGTGTAACTTCACATGACTTGCCTGGAAGCAAGCCGAGATGAGATGCAGGTGATAGAGTATTACTAACAAGGTAGTTACGGAGACAATTTGTGACGATTCTTTTCATGGCCTTTATCACTGAGGAAAGGAAAGAACCTCATGGGCAGTTAGAAGTAACTACTTTATCACCTCTCCTCACAGCTTCGTATATAAGTATAGTCATACCTTTCTTCCACTCAGAGTTGTTTGTCCGCAGCTAGTGATCAGTTCCAATGGATGGGGAGGGGGAAAACAAAGTAGATTCACACATTCTCTAAGGACTTTAGGATGGAGTCTATCTAAGCCAGGTAACTCGTTTTGATTTAGATTCTCCAGTACCCCCCTTGATAATATGGGACTCAGACTTGAAAGTAGTTGGGCCGATGAAGGAGATGACTTGGTGATTGGAAATTAGTGTCAGGGTATTAGTTAAATGGAAGTTAGTGTAAACATACCAAACTCTAACGAAGTTATTTAGCACATAGTGGTCACTGGTCATTGGGTGAACTAATGAAATGGTTAGATGACTACCTATGTGATGGATCTCTAGCAGTCGAAGTATTAATTGATACAAAATCTTGATGGCAAGCAATCTGATTACTCTCTAAATGTACACACTTTGTGGGTCCGGAATCGCTTTTCCTACCTAAGAAAGAACCTTGGCGTAATTATCTTCGCGTATCATATAATAATAATAATTTACTTCCTGAATATCAGGATCGAGCTATTTTTACAGACAAGATCAACAGTAACATATCAGACATTAAAAAGCGTTTAACTGTTATGCAAACTTATTATACTATAATGCACAGAGATAATGGGATAATAAACTTTGTTTTAAATTGGCATTTACGTGGCGTCCATTACAAACATGGCCTCTTAACTACTTTGTGATGCAGGGGAATGGATTCTTGCCACCATTGCAAAAAGCTACATTTTGACAGAAAATGTAAATGTTCAACCTTTTGCGTAATATAATGCAATCTCGAAGTGCTGAAATGAAGGAAGGAAAACAAACAGCAAAATGGTGCAAGAGCATTATAACAGTTATACTTCTCTGATTATTTTGAACAATCAGAAAAGTGTAACTGTTTGGATTGGCAAATACTTGGATACTAAAGCCTATTTGGTAAGAGTTAATGTGTTATCTTTGATAGGTTGGCTATTACGAAGGAGTATAGTAGTAGTGTCCAAACCGGGTTTCTGTGAAAGGTAAAATTTAATAAGGTCAATTACATACAGGTTTGTGATATGAGCCGTGAACTCGTATGCCAGAAACGAGGTGGCCCTTGACTTATCATCTCTGGATTTCCAGATACTTCGGGAAAGAGATGCTGGGTCCGAATGGCATCGAAAACATGCTTATCATGTGTTTAAATTTTTGCAAATTATCATAGGAGCGGATAGAAAGTGGCAACTTATTCTATAGTAAACTGTATAGCGTTATAAAAAAGTTATTTAGTGATTTGTGTTTGCATTTTTCAGTGTAGAGTGTTCGAGCCAGATTCCTTAAGTAATATTTGGGTGCAGTCTTCCAGAAGGAAGAAGGGGTTGGAAAAGTGAGACCATGAATTATTTCATGGAAGAAAATTAGGTTAGTTTTTAGACGGCGTCTCCATAGGGGTTATAGAGAAAGTAACCTATATCTTTCTATATAAGATATGTTACCGTTATACCCAAGTAATCGTCACGTGAACGTTCTCTGGAGATCTTCAATTCGTAAGGTGTCTGTGTGGTTCATACTAGAGAAGACAAGCGAGCAGTATTCTAGGGTAGGACGCCGGGAAAATAACCACTTACAATCAGTCACAAATAGATATATATATTGCATTAACATTACACAAAACAAATTCAGCGTCCATAAGAAGGCAGTTTATCTGAATTATCAGTAACACTTGAGACAAATGGTTGGTTTTTCAGATGACCACGTTACTCAATGCGCATCAATATGGCTATCCGACAGAATCAGAGTGATTGGATGAATAACTACTTTGTGATGAGTTTAGTTGTGAGTGATGTCAAAGACGTTGAATTATACCTCGTGTCATGCTATAACATGGGTCAAATATTAGTCCACGCAATTAGCTCAAGCAACTCTGTTCAAAACAGAGAATGGAGTAGTGATGTTTAGATTGAGCATCAATAGAAAAGCATAAAGTATCTATCGGCAGCAGTGCTTATGTGGTGCTACCACATCAATGATAAATCTAATTAACATTGAAGCACTATACGTCCGCGGCGTGTAAGTACAAGGAGCCTACTGAATATGTAACACTAATAGGCTTTTACAATATATGACATCTTTAAACCAGCTTTTACAAGGCAGTGTTGGCACTCTTCACTGAGAATTTCAAGAGAAGGCCCAGTGGATAATGAATTCCTGCAGGTACTGAAGGATAATGCTATAGGAGCGACCTGATTGTTACTCCCATTCATAAACTCATAATTAAATATTTTACTTGCCAATTTTAGAAGGGAAATAACAAGTGCTGTACTCTCCATAACCTAGAATACACCTAGCATCTAAATTCAGATCCCAAGCAACAGCAGTAGGTCCGGTGACCTGTATTAATCCTTGCCGTGGTCTTTTCAATGTAGGTGTCGCTTCTCCTCGAAAGAGCTGTAACCAGTAGAGCTGTTAACACTTGTTCATATAGCGCGTTCCAGTCAGTGACCACCTGATGTGAAAAACAAATTCCCACTGTGAGTTTATTCGATCTCTGTTATCGAGGTGTCCAATGAAATTATTAGTTCTAGTGGGGCTGTAAAGATAGGACATGGTAATACCTGAGTGATTATTCAAGAATCGGAATGCCGAGATAAGATTATCTCGTGTTTTACGATAGGATAAAGAGAAAAGATTCAAGCGTTCCAAATGCTTATTGTAAGGGAGGTTTGAAAGGTCTGTTACTGGCTTCGTATCTACTCGTCGAGTTAGTTCAAGTGTCTTGACGTCGTTAACAAGACAGGGACTTACTGCTTGGATATAGTATTCAAGGTGATGTCCCACGTGCGTGGGGTATAAAATCTGGAACATATCTCCACCAATATATTTGTATGATTCGCTGTGTAGACGTAACACTCGAAACCGTTCCGTTAACTCGAAATCATTGTCGCCGCTTGCATAGGAAATTATTTATTCGACCTTGAATTGGTTCTATTACCCCGAAGTTTCATAGTTGCTGTATAAGGCCGACATTATCAAATGCCTTACTAAAGTCAATGAACACCACGCCCATTGACAGTTCTTTATCAAAAGCATCTATCTTGTCCTCCCCCCCGCTGTCATCAAGCTAGTAAGTCGAGAAAAACGCCTATAAAATCTATATTCCCTTGGAATCAGCAAGTTTCGTAACTTTCCACCAATTGGTATTTTATCACGGATTATTTTCTCTAAGATTCTTAATATTATGCTCTTCAAGCTGATTGGTATATAGCTAAATGTTAGTTTTTTGTTTCTACCCTTAAAATGGGCTTGATTTTAGCATCCTCCCAACCTCTCGGGAGTTGCTCTTGCAAAGAAGATATTCTGAACAAATGTGAGAGTGGTTCTGAAATGATGTCAGAGAGTGACGACAACAATCTATGGTTCATACCATAGAGACCCGGTGACTTACCTGGTTTTAAGTAGCTAAACCAACAGAAAATCTTCTCCGTAGTAATATGGAATGACCCCATTGCAACTGTTTCAGTTATATTTATAGAGTACGCATCGACATTAATATCCACGGAGGAAATTTCTTTGAAATATCCTGGTAATTTTTTAGCCTTGCTCAAATCTGTGTTGGCTAACAAAGTTGAGTTATCGTGTATCAACAGTGAGGAGCTCCTATCATTTCTCCTATTCTGTCTCTTAGTATAAGGAAACAACCGTTTAGGTCAAGTGAGGCTATCCTGTACAAGCCGCCTTTTGTAGGTTGTAGAGGATCTATCAATAGTTAGTTTAAGGTCTCTAACCTTTAAGTACTCGTGCTTATAGTTATCCTGACTCGTATTAATGTACAAGTTGCTAAGAAATTTACCACTTTGTAGTAGTTTTCAAGCGTTCCTATCGTTCAGTGGAGGATGGTGTGGTAACATTCGTGAAACTGACTATGGGATGAACAGGGGTCATCTCATTTATCCCGGACATTATCGTCTTTTTCGTAATGTTCTGCTTGGCCATACTTATAAGTTATATGATTTGAAACAAGACATTAGTGTGGGCGAATCTCTACGTCCCGACGCTTGCTACACCATTTATATGTAGCCGGTGTTTAATCAGCATTCACATTATGTTACCAATCTTTACAGTCATCACATTGTATGCCAGTTTCCGGCGGGTGACGACAACTTGGGAGTTGGGAATAACCCTGTTTTATAGCTAGCTTTAAATAATAATTTGTAGTAATGAAGCAGATTTGATGTGTTTTATCGCTATAAATGCTACAGAAGTAGTTAAAAGCAGTTTAAAAATGAACGATTGTTGCATGCAGGACCACAAGAGTTTGCATCACGTGTAAAATGAAAAAGGTTTCAAAACCTTAATGAACTGTGCGATATTTTAAGCAGACTTAGCTAAATTAAGGCAGACACTGGCAATTTGGATGTTAATGGCAAATAAAACCAGATAATTTACCTGACGATTAAAATAACACTGCCATTTTCTAAATTCGCACTAGCTAGCAGTGTTTTTGAGTGAAGTACACCCGGTATATGGTCAAGTTATGTTTGGCGTATAACCAAAACAACTTCTAACTATTAAACCCACTCATACGAATAGAATAAATCAGAAGACAGTGAGGGATGGAGGAGAAGTTATATTTGATCGTAAGTGTAGGAGTGTTAGTGGGATAACAACGACTAGGCTGGCTAACTAGAGAGCGAGTTGTTACTCACTCTGAGTCGTGCCGTGATCTGGTGGTGACGCATAACTAAGCGCCTTCAACTCGCTGTTTCCCCTAAAAAAACAAGGTCAGCATCAATGTCGATAGCCAATGTACTATTTATTTAAGGGGATTATTTACCGCTACATGGGGAAACTCCAGACGTGAGATACCGCACTCATATCAAAGTTCCACATAACCACCATTATATATTTATTTACTTTTGTAGTGATGCGCTTATTATCAAAGAAACACCTTGGAGAACAATGAAGCACTTTCCTGGACAGAAGTGAGTTGGGAATTGAATGAAGGTGAAAGTCTTGTTGGAGGGAATTGAAATCTCACTCAACACCTCGTGTTCTTGTTAAAAATAACGATTGGTGAGTTAGTTGTATTAATACATCTTCTGCATCCACTTTGCTAATTTTGACAATCAAAGTTGAAGTTGAGGATGGTGATGAACGTTTCGTTGGAGGGAAAGGTAGATTTCACCCCACATTTCGCTTTCTTGTTAAATTTAACGATTGATGAGTTAGTTGTATTAGTACATCTTTTGCATTCAGCTATACTGAATCTTAGTCCAATTTAACGACAACTTAGTCAAGTAAATATGTCAGTTTACTTGAAATAAACACTTAACGGAGCATCATTCAAAATCCCTTGTGTTACTGTACAATTGTACATTATCCACTTGAGTGGATAATGTTTTCCTAAATGTTTTACCACCGGTTAGAAATCATGGATCGTCATGATCAATAATGGAAATTATATTTCGGAAGGATTCACTATTGAAACTTTACAGTCTGACTGACTTAGTGAAAATTTCGAAAGAGTAATAGCATTTTAAATTGTCGAATAAAGGTTTCTGGTTTATTATATCAAAAGTCACCAGTTTTTGCATTAATTAAATCCGGCTATTTTAGAGCATGTAGAGTACTAAAGTTACTTTTTACTTTCTAAATACATTTTTCTGGATTTCATTTACACACTTCGTGCATACTATGTTCTTCATTTGTCCTAATCATTTTCTCACATCACTACCATCTGTTTCTTTTGCGTTAACTGTATCTCCTCTATTTAGAGGAATAAAAGAGTAGCATGGTTGTTTGGTTACTCGTGTTCATTATTCTCTATATGGTTATGAGAGAGTATGCTTGTTAACGCCCAGGTTATCGTTACCCGGTAGTAACTGGCATGCAATGTAATGATTGTAAGGGTTGGCATCATAATGTGTGTTTCGTTTCAACACTGGCTGCATACAAACGGTGTGGAGATCTTGAAAATATGGGTTCGCCCACACTTGTCTAGATTTAAATGACCTGCTATCTAACGCCATATAACTTATGAAGCATATTCCAGAAAAAGGCACTGATCCCTGAGAAGAATGTGGTACCAGCAGCTGTGTTGGCATTCAGATCGGTACCACGTAGATGACCTAATCTCAACTAGCTCAGCTACTTTGCCCGACCTTGACTTTATGCTTATAGAAAACATAATACGGAACCCACTTAAGATTAAAGGTTAAGAGAGTAAGTCAACATTAGTTGCAAGGGCAAAAGTATCACTTTCAAGGACATTTCAGAATTTTGTAGAGTTGTTAAATACGTCTCTCTTCTAGGCTCAGCTCTCATAAGGCTAGAAGGATACTACAGTCAGTCCTATTTTTATGAATGGAATAAGAACCCGTATCCAATCAGTTTGGCAAGCCTTGTTTCGATTTTAGAGCGACCCATTCAATACATGCTGCTTGACAGGTGGAGGTCCACAATATATTAACGCCAGTACAACATGGATTCCGCACAGGTTGATTTTGCATATCGACTTGCTTCACATAGCTGCGAACGTTAAAGTGAATGACCTTGATACACTACGAAGGAATGTGATGAGTAGAACTGTTTAGTGTCGTAGAGTAAATAAAGTTACAGGATATAAACTTTCTCAATGTCACATAAACTTCGGGAACTTGTTAATGGAACCTGAAGTCTGGCTCTGTAACTTTAAACTATGGTCTCGACGCCAATAACTCAACTATGGTAGGCTCGGTACGACAAGTTATGTTAGCCGGAATAGCACTTATAGTATGAATAAACGTTGACAGTGTGATTTAAAATTTTATAATTAGAACCAAGATATAGAGCTGAGAATATAGTTTTAGACGAGTACTAGGCGTCACTAATTTGTTGGATTAGGATTTATAGCTAGAATTTGGATCACAATCCAATCCATATAGGAGTATTAATTGGGAATGATAGCTAGTATTGGTATTTGGGACTAAGTTTGGTATAGGTTTCTGTAGCTCCAAAAAAACAGACAGTCGCAACGTAGAACTTGGTACATGAGTACGTCAGTTCAAGTTGCCATGCCTCAATTAGCAGATAGAGATTAAATTGTCGAATCAAATCCCAGAGTGGGGAAGGTAGTAACAGAGTTAGTATTCATGGAAGGGAATAGAGACCGAGAAGATTTAAGAAAATATGATCCAGTAAAGAGAAAATTATGATAAGTTCAGAAATCTAGGATTTGGAGGAAGACAAGGAATGGATGCACCTGCGCCATTGCCAACGATTTTGAGCCATATCACCCAAAGTCTCTAACCATTTATTACGAGCGTCACGCGGACCCCAACCAGGTAGTCTGCACCTATTAACATGGCTCAGCCCAATTGTCAATGACTTCATGGACTGGAGCCATGTTTTGGTTTGGCCGCCCCTAGCTTTCTTCCAGCCTACTCCTACACCAGACAGCATTGCTCGTCGAGGTAGGCGGTGGTCAGGCATACGTAACACATGTCCTAACCACCTTAGCTGATGAAGATTTACTACTTCATCAATAGGCTTACCGTATCTACCTAGTACTCTATTCCTAACCCACGTATTGCTTACTCGGTGGTCCCAGAAAACACGAGCAATGCTTCGAAGACATCTATGATCGAATACCAGGAGCCTCCAAAAAAAAACAAGAGTCACTATATCTCCTCCATTCGAACGTTTAGTAAAGCGAGATTTATTTTAAGAACTATGTGTAGTTTAGGGTTGGTACTATTGTGTTTATCCATCTGTGGATAGTTCCTTACCTTTTACTAAATATTTCCCTGGACCAGGCATATTATAATGAGGCTTTACTTAAAGTTCTATAAAAATTGACCGAAATTCCAAGAAGCATAGTCCATTTTAGTTTTACTGTATTCTGATCAGCATAAGTTAGAGTATTTTAGGGTTATCTTTAGGATCTTTAGATCCTAGGATCTTTAGGATCGGCCATATATCATGTCAACTGAAAAATTTTCAAAATGTGCCTTGGGTCATGACTTAGGTTATTAATGCTTTTAATCTACTTGGTACAACTATTGGCAATGTGTTTCGAACTTCTTCAGGTCGCTAAGAATAGGGAGTTTATATTTTCTCTTACATGACCCAGGTTATTGGATTGATTCCATGTTCATCTAGTGGTGTTTAAACTTTTCTAATTTTTGCATAATGAATAACTGGAATGCTTCACATCTCCAAGGTATGATTTTATTGGTTTAAAAATACTCGTTAAGAAAAATGGTATTTTGTTAGCTAACGCGTTATTATGTTTCGATTGTGTTAGAACATTGTCTGCATATGTTACATGACGATTTTCTAATAAGCATCGATATGATTTCCATGTTTTAATTTAAATTTCGACTCATTCTCTTTGATCTGTATTGTAATCTTTCAGCAGCATTATTTTACTGAACGACTACACGGTACGTGAGCGAAGCTAAGATTTTAGGCTTATTTGATCCGGTTGTATTGTGAACCTTGTATTTTGCGCAAATGGTTGCAGATGATGAACATTCTGATGTACACTTTTTGCAATCTAATATCTCACTTTATGAGGATTCTTCCCTTATAGATTCTGGAACCTTAAAAATATCTGAAGAGTGAGTTTTGAAAATTAATTTTATTAAAATTTCATCTGTAGTATAAATTTATTATAAGCTTGTCATTCATACGAGATGGTTAAAACATTTACTTTGTCTTCATTTAGAACTTAGACTTTAAAGCTGTTACATATCGTTTTTTACCCAACTGTGGTTGTTACTTCGAGGTAGTGATTGGGATTATCTGTCTCAACAACCCGATCGAGCTGTATTGGTTGGAATACCCGTTGCTTTAGGTCCTACTATTCTAGTCACGTCGGTTGGTAAGTGGTAAGATGAAAAGCAGCATACTCAAGGTTGTAGGGTGAAATCGTATTGCCGGCGTGACGATAGAAAAGTATTTCTCCCAGACAACCAATGTGACAGTGATGCTGCTTTCAACAAAAGAAGAGTATGGGCTAGAAAAGTTGACCATGAAAATGTATACTTCACCTTATTGCACGAATTTTCGTCTCCGGCAGTAAGGCCTTTACAAGTGTGGAGCTTACTTACTTACTTACTGCCCGTTACTCCTCGCTGAGGAGCATAGGCCGCTCACCAGTGTTCTCCATTTAACTCTGTCCTGAGCAATCCTTTCCAGTTGTTTCCAGTTGCTGCTCATCCTTTTAATGTCTGCTTCCAATTCTCGACGCAGCGTGTTCTTTGGCCTTCCTCTTTTCCGTTTCCCAGCAGGATTCCATGTCAATGCTTGTCTTGTGATGCAGTCTGATGGTTTGCGTAGTGTATGTCCTATCCATTTCCACCGTCTTTTCCTAATTTCCTCTTCGGCTGGAAGTTGGTTTGTCCTCTCCCATAGTAAGTTGTTGCTGATGATTTCCGGCCAACGGACATTCAGTATCTTGCGTAGGCAGTTGTTTATAAATACCTGTATCCGTCTGAGGATGTTTGCAGTAATTCTCCAGGTTTCAGCTCCATACAGCAGGACTGTCTTCACGTTCGAATTGAAGAGTCTGAATTTGAGGTTAGTTGATATTTGTTTTGAGTTCCAGATGTTTTTCAACTGCAGGAATGCTGCCCTTGCCTTGCCAATCCTTGTCTTTACATCTGCATCAGACCCTCCTTTTTCATCGATGATGCTCCCCAGATATGTGAAGGTATCCACCTCTTCCAGAGTTTCCCCATCAAGTTGAATTGGGTTGGTGCTCCCTGTGTTGTATTTGAGAATCTTGCTCTTACCCTTATGTATGTTCAACCCTACTGCTGCTGAAGTTGTTGCTACACTGATTGTCTTCGCTTGCATTTGTTGGTGTGTATGTGCTAAAAGAGCTAGATCATCTGCGAAGTCCAAATCATCGAGTTGCATCCTACTTGTCCATTGAATCCCGTACATTCCCTCAGATGTGGAGGTCTTCATGATCCAGTCGACCACTAGGAGGAAGAGAAAAGGTGACAGCAAGCAACCTTGTCTGACTCCGGTCCTCACTGAAAATGCAGTTGTCAGTTGTCCTCCATGCACAATTTTGCACTGTGTTCCGTCGTAAGAGTTCCGGATGATGTTGACGAGTTTCTCTGGTACACCGTAGTGTCGAAGAAGTTTCCATAGTGTTCTCCTATCTACACTATCAAACGCCTTCTCATAATCAATGAAGTTGATGTACAGTGGCGAGTTCCATTCAATTGATTGTTCAACGATGATCCGTAGTGTTGCGATTTGGTCCGTGCACGACCGATCCTTCCGAAAACCAGCTTGTTGATCTCGAAGTTGAGTCTCCACTGAATCTTTCATTCTGTTCAACAATACTCTGTTAAAGATTTTCCCTGGTATCGACAGTAGCGCGATCCCTCTGTAGTTGTCACATTTGCTCAAATCTCCTTTCTTTGGTATCTTGATAAGATAACCTTCTTTCCAGTCTGCCGGCACTTGTTCTTCTTCCCAGATCTTTTTGAATAAAACGTGGAATATCTTTGCTGTTAGGTCGATATCTGACTTGAGTGCTTCAGCTGGTATATTGTCAGGTCCTGCTGCTTTCCCACTTTTGATTTGCCTGATGGCCATCTTGATTTCTTCCATCGTTGGTGGAGTGACATCTATCGGGAGATCTGTAGGTGCTGCTTCAATGTCCGGTGGGTTCGGTGGAGCTGGCCTATTTAGAAGTTCCTCAAAGTGTTCTACCCACCTATTCTTTTGTTCTTCAATCTCAGTGAGTGTCTTGCCTTCTTTTTCTTTTTTTAGCAAACTTGCTAAAAAAACGCAAACCAGATTAAACAAGTGTGGAGCTAACACACCAAAAACCACTTGCAAAGTGGTTGCGTGTGACCAGCCCTAATTAGTTGTCCTTTGGGCGCTGCAGCCCCACTCTCTAGTTGTCAAGACCACTCTTAGTCTAGCTTCTTCTCCAGGTACCTCAAACAGAAGAACTCTTTCACTGTGTATGTGACCAGAAAGTGATAACCACCCTCGTACGCCTAACATCACTCGTGATCACCCTATTCACTATGAAACCACTTCTTCCCATTATATTTTTACTTTCACTTCCTACCCTCACTTTCTTTCACCCACACGTGCCTTTATTGCTAACGGTTTAAGTCCACAAAGCTCCATCACAAGTTTTTTGTAATTGCAACTTGATAGCCAGTTGCCAAACCTATCCTTACCTTAACGGTATATAATGAAATCTCATCCTGGATTCCGAGAGTTAACCTGGCTTTTGCAGACTTACGCCATTTGTGGCCTATGCAAGCTATTTATCGAGTGTACTGTTCAATAATCTGCACTGTTTTAACCTATGGACGTGAAACATGAGCTATGAAAATAGGAAATATACGTAGGCTCCAAATCCTTGATTACAGAAATCCTCGAAGTGTCTCCTGTATATCATAAAATGACGGAGTAAACAATATTAATGTTAAATACAGAGTACTAGAAACACAGCAAATCAAACAAAGAGGTTGTAAACATTCATCGACTGAGGTGGTTGGAATATGTATTACATATGCCAACCTACCACTTGCCTTGTTGCATGACGTTGGCAGGTGTAGGGATAGGATGAAAAAACAGGGGGGAGAGAGAGGCCAAACAAAGACACAGCGTCAGTCCATGAGGTTCTGACTGCTGGCTGATAGATACAGACTACTTGGTTAGAGTCTGCGTGTGCTATATGCCTTTTCGATTCGTACGACCAAGGGGTTAGTGCGACCTTGTGCGCACGAAGTTACAATAACGAGCACCAATGAGAGTTCTAGCTGGTCCCTGCACATCAACCCAATGCATACTTAGTCCCTATCCGGAAATAAGAGAACACAAGATTGACGGACCAACCAGACAGAATTATATTGTATTCTATACAATCCTTTATATATACATAGATTCAGACCACACCAACCAATTAGGAAACCAACATTTATACAAAATAGGAGTAATAGTGACGTATACACAATCACTTAACTATTGTTCATAAATGAGAAATGATATACTAACAGTTAATGTATTAAACGGGAGGATGGGGCAAGGGCAACGTAATAGTAATAGGGATGGCATGCCAGCATAGTAATAATCGTGATCAGTGTCTGGACCCCTAGTGACATGGCTGAGAATTGATCACAGTGGTCTAAGTGTATTTACTCTTTGTGTTCTAGATTTTAAGTCCCATTATTCCGTCATACGTATCTTTTATCTCATCACTTCATATTGAACGATAATATAATATTAATCTTGTTGAATATATCAGCACTAATCACCTCAAAGTTGCACATTTAGAACTTAATTCCTTCCCAATCGACTTCCTCATCACACACAGCAACATCGATGTGAAGGAAGTTGCTATGCTACATCCAGCAATCAACGAGTAGGTGTATAACCCGGCAGTCATAATGTGCATTTTCCTATACCTTTCGTTGGCAAGGTAACATCAGTGGATATGCTGAGAACACATTTCCCCAACCACACTCCAATGCAACAACGTCAAAACTCATTCCTCGAAATAGAAACTTGCTTCTTTTGAAATTACTTCATCTCACTCAGTGTGTCGGACATGTTAGGACGTTTATTCAAGTCTTTTAACTGACCTACTTCATTTGGCCATCACCGTAAGAAATTACAACCACTGCGTCAAGGTAGCAAGCGGATTGTCGTACGTTCGAATTCCCTTTTACCTATTCTTCTCCCAACAACCAAGTAGTATCTCTAGTTCTCTACTAGCGTATTGAGTTGCATTAAGCACCTATTAATATTATAAGCAAAATTATGATGCAACCTAGCCAACAACTGTGTCGATGTTGCTGTATCTTTTGTTATGAACGTAGGCTATCAGTACATTGTATATTTCAAACTATAGTTAGATACATTGATTGCTTCAAGTATGAAATGGCCACTCATAACTACCTGAAAGTTTTCTTTTGGAGTAAAATAATATTTTCCTTTTTGTATTTGTCGGTAGATGTTTCTCATGGGAAGGTGTATCAAGGCAATTCTTTATTCCCTACTCACAAATAACTTTACATGCTATTGCCAAAAATACAATAGATCAGACTGGAGATCAACCTAATAATTTATTTCCCTATCCACATTTACTGGTAATGGTAGATGGGGATCGTGTATGGGATCCAAATTCTGCTAGTAATTTGTCCAATGTAAAGTTAGAGGATGAACAAGATGGTATGGTAGTTGATGAAGCAGATTCATCAGAAGTAGAAAATTCTGATAGTGATCGTGCTTCAGACTGTCCTGGATCTACTTCTGTTCTTCGTTTGGTTCCACAAAATTCCGAACAGCTGGAAGATATGTATAAAGCACTAGCGGAATGCCAGGCCTTAAATCCGGATCCTGAAGATGATAATTCGGATTTGGATGGTTTCGCAGATGATGAACATGAAGTGAATGACCAAAATACGGAGTTTGGAAATCATACAAATAGTAAGTTATGCTACTTTACACAAAGTGACATTCCCTTATTACGTGTGATTTATATGGTCGCCAAGGTAACGCAGAGTTCCTGTAAAATGTAATCAACTCTCTTAATCTTTACGGTTTGGAAATGAATTAGGATAGTTGGAATTATTGTTGCTCGATAGATAAGAACTTGCATTCTCAGCAATATTGTTTCGGTCGTGATACATATATATCTTACATCAGCGAAATGGCATTTCTAACACGAGGAACAATAGTACGAAGGTCACCCTTTTACGAGAGGACTTCTACTGTCTCTACAAATGACTGTTGTATACCTCATACGTAAGCGCATTTTGTATTTAACGTTGAGAAGCATAGAGTAAAGTAATCTATTCGAAGTAACCAATGAGTAAAGAGATGTGGTCATTTCGTAAATTACAGGTTCAAACTTCATGGTTAAACTTCGGCTCGCGAAAGTAAAACTTCAAATTATAAAGCTTTGTGGTACTTCGAAGATCTGTCTTTTGGCAGTTTATTCGAAAACATACTTTTTACCTCTCAATGATCTTCAGCATTTTCAGAAGCTGCTCGTTTGTTGGTGGGATTTCCGCTACTCAATAATAAGCTCCCATAGACTGTCAATCGATTACTTAAGCATATGCAAAATAGTGTGCTATTACTTCATCATTAAATAACCTCATTGCTGTCCCAGTATCTTATCGAATTGACCTGTAAACACTTACGTGTACCCAGGTGATGATTTAGTAAAGGATATCTTTTGATAATCACTGAATATCTCGATTGATATTCATTCGTTAGTCTTATAACATCTCGGATTAGTACGTTTTAGTGCTTAAAAAAGATACTTTTATATTCTCCCTCAAACCACTGAGCTAAGTGAATTTTCACTAGATCTCATCAATATAATCGTAGTAATTGTGAAGGCTCTGTAAACATAGTCTTCTAATCACATTATCAAAGGGATTATTTTAAACTGTGAAAGCATTTTCGAATTATGAGTGATATTACTTATGAGTAACTTTTACTTTATTGTCCAATCATCTCGACAACATTTAATCAACTAATTCATTAGTGTCTATCGGTTGTTATTTAGCTAGATCTGATTGATCCTACTGATGTTTAGTTTCATCTCTCTACCTGAAAGCTTTTAACCGTGACTATTATTCGATGTAGACCTATATATAACAATGTATAATCATCTATTGAAAGCAGTTTCTGACTAGTTAGTAAGACTGTAACACATTACGATGGATACCAACAACCCTATAATTTCAACATTTTTGCCTGATCGAGTGAAAAAAACTGGCATAAGTCTTCATAACTAAAGACTAATCCTTTATTTTATATCATATTGACTGTATAAAGCACAACAAAGTCACTTTTATTTTGGCTACGAGTTTAAATTGTAACACTGTACTCGGTCTCATATTATGGCAAATACATACGATTAGAAGAGATGGGTTGGTGTTTAAGATTGTAGTTTTTCTACTAATCAGTTCCAAGTTAGATCCTTAATCCATTGACTTCACTTTGAACAATTAAGTAGTATCAGTGGCACTCATATCTAACGCATGACTCAACTCTATAATTCATAAATGAATTGCACATTGTCGTCTACTACTCCATTTTGATCTAATGAATCAATCAATTACGTTGTGATTACTATAGAGCTTTGTTTTTACACAAAAATTTACTGTAATTATGATTTTTATATCGGAAGACTAAGAGTTTTCCTCGTTTGTTTCTTTTTTTATCAAAAAATTTCTTAGATAAT
The DNA here is from genome assembly GCA_034768735.1 of Schistosoma mekongi. NCBI lineage: Eukaryota > Metazoa > Platyhelminthes > Trematoda > Strigeidida > Schistosomatidae > Schistosoma > Schistosoma mekongi. The sequence goes on from CM068305.1 coordinate 84,172,871, forward strand.
GGAGCATTTGGTGAGCCAGGTCAATTTGCAGATGCATAGCATCTTCTGTTTGTCTAATAATCAGTGTATTTTGTAACCACCTATTGAAAGTGAATATATTTTTTATTCTACTAAATAGTTTCTTTCATTCAAATAAGTAATGAACTTAAATTCATAGTTATGACCTAATTCATTGTGTATATGTTGGTAGATGCAGATTAACTGGTTGGGGTCCGCTTGATAATTGAAATGAATGGCTGGAGACACTGGGTGACGTGGCTCAGAATCGGTCATGGTATTCACTCTTTGACTTCATCTAGATCTTGAATTCTATTATTCTTTTCTGCACACCTTTACTTTACACTCCCCTCTTGTATTCTGTTGTTATGTTACCTCTGTAAATGTAATCTCGTATTGCTAATGTGGTATGGCAACTTGAACCTATGGGCGTATGTGCCCAGTCCTACGTTGTTGATGAATGAATGAAATTGCACATAAGGTTATCATTCATTTTGTCAGATTGGTTTATATGATGAAAATTAACTCTTGACTGACTGGTACTATTGTCTAATGATTATATCTACTTGTCTCAAAGATAGTCTGTTAATATTAGTAGCTATATTTATACATTGTGTCAAGAATGAATACCATTAGAGTAACAAATGTTTAGGTTTTATAATGTTGATGATATTAAGAACTATAATTTACCAAACAGATACCTTTCCAGCAATTTTATTCGCAATAGTAGGAATATCATGATATGCTTCTGATATAATCGATGTCCTGAAACATTGTCTAGGGTGAATATTGAATCGTTCAACGCCATTATAAGATATACTTTTAACTTTATGCGAATCCACATTTGAACAAGTTACAGGAGCACCGCTAGACGTAAACAATAACAAGTCAATTTCCTAAATAGCCAGTTCAACCTTAAAGTCGGTCAGTCAGACAACGTAAAACTTGGTATGTGCGTAAGTCAGTTCAAGTTGCTATGTTCCGATTAGCAGATATTGATACGAAATTGTCGGGACAGACTCCAAAGTAGTGGAAGTGGTGACAGTATTAGTAATAAAGAGAAGGATTGGGGATTGAGGATAAGATTCAAGGAAACAAATCAGTGACACAGAGAAAAAAATATGAATTCAGAGAGAATTTGAGGACATAGAATGAATGCACCTGCACCATTGCGAACGATTTTGACTCATATCACCCAAAGTCTATAACTACTGGTTACGAACATCATGCGGACCCCAGCTAGGTGGTCTACACCAATTAATATAGCTCAACACAATTATCAGTAACTTCACCGACTGGTGCCACGTTTTGGTTTGGCCACACCTACCTTTCTTCCGACCTACTTCTACACCAGCCAGCATTGCACGTCGAGGTAGGCGGTGGTTGGGCATACGTAACACATCCTAACCACCTCAGCTGATGAAGATTTACTACTTCATCAATAGATTTACCACATTTACCTAGTACTCTATTCCTAACTCATCACCTATTGCTTACCTGGTGGTCCCAATAAACATGAGCAATACATCGAAGACAGCTATGATCATATACCAGTAACCTACGAATATCCTCTATCATTAGTGGCCAAGTTTCACACCCATAAAGTAAAGCGGATCGAACTACTGAGCAGTAAACACATTCCTTGGTCAGAAGACTGATGTTACGCTTACGCTACAAGTGATGCAAATCGGCAAAAGTCAATTGAGCCTTCTGTATACAAGCCGAGATTTCAACAGACACCAGACCATCAGGACTGACGAGACTCCCAAGATAAGTGAAACGACCAACACACTCAACTGCTTCACGCTATATCGCTAATTTCGGTGCGGAAGCAAGCCAATCCTGAAGCATTATTTTGCATTTGGATAAGGAAAATCGTATCCTAAACATGCACGCATTGATACTTAAGATGGTCAAAAAAGTGCATTATATCAGTATCCTCACCCAATAGAGCAATATCATCTGCATATTCTAAGTCAACAGGTTTATCACCTGTTAAGAGGTCAACCCCTGAGAAATCAGACGATGAAAATGTTAACTCTAAAAACATGTCGATGATAAAATTAACTAAAAATGGGGAAAGCGAGCAACCTTGGCGAACACCACTTATAGTAACCAGTTCCGACGACAGTTCGCCACAGGCTATGATTCGACCAATAGTATTCGAGCAGAACGCTCGTATACGGTTAATGTACTTCATTGGCACTTCTTTTAATAACAGACATTCCCACACAATCTCACGATTAACAGAGTCGAATGCTGCCTTAAGGTCAAGGAATACAATTATTGTCGGACGTCGAAGTGTGAATATTTGGTCTATATAGCCATGTTCAAGTCTGAAACTACCTTGTCTTTCTCGAGTTTGCTTTTCGTGAGTTTTGGTTAGGCATCAAAGTATTATTGAAGCTAATATTTTAGACATTATATTCGTTAAACTGATTCCTCCCTAAATGTTACACGAGAACTTTTGTCCTTTCATATAGACTGAAACGACAAATAATCGAGACCAGTCAAATGGGATTACGTTTAGTTCCCAGATTCTAGCCATGATTACAGTTAATATCACTGTCGAAACTAGACAGCCATCTGTAGATATCTCAGGGATTAATCCGTCAGGTCCTGCTGCTCTCCCTTGTTTCAGATTGCCTATAGTCTTTACAATGTCATTAAGACGTGAAGAACTGACATCAAAGTGTCATTCAGATTGCTTGGAGAAGGTGGGTAACTGAGGTGTGGTTGCAGTGTTCTGTCTATCAGCCCGCCCCCTTTAAATGAGAATGAATAATAGACCCAACCATTACCAAGTTTCATTAGCAGCAGGATTTCTGACACCCGTTTCCTTGATATCTGTGAATAGCTGTCTGCCTTTACCTACTCCCGCCGCGTTTCCCATCACGTTAACTTTCGCTACCCACCACTGAGCACGATCATTGAGTAGGCCTTCTATCAACCTGTGTTAAAGCTGTATACGGTTTTCATCGTGCCCAGAACCGGGCGGAACGAGTTTCCGAGCATCTGTCAGTTCAGTAGATGCAGCTGAAATCCACTGATTTCCCTTAACCGTTTGGTTTATTTTACTGGTGCATATCATTGCTCTTTTAGCAGCTTCTTGAATATCATACCAAGCTGACTAAGGGTGAGTATCGTTTACGTAGTTGACTAATTAGTATTCTAGTTGTTCCTAAAATATAATTTTGAATCCTTCATCATTAAGTTGAACTCTGAGGGGGATCCATGCAGTGGATCTTTTCCGTCCAGTGAGACGCAGACTAATATGCACTCATACTAAAACATGATCAGAGTATAAACATGTACTTAGGAATGAGCCGCAGTCTTCCATCATGACTCTCCAACTATGGTCGATTGTAATGTGATCTATTTGAGTCCAGCGTTGATTTGATTGTGGAGGTTGCCATGTTAACTGGTGTCTTTTCTAATGCTTAAAGTTGGTGCTTGCTAGAAATAGTCGGTTATCTCAACATAGTTGTAAAAGACGACCACCATTATCTGTTTGTTGAACCGCGACACTATAGGATCCACTTAGATGCCTTTCGGTTGCGTTTAGTCTACCTACTTGGGCATTTAAGTCACCAACCACTATTACTATATCTATGCGTTTAGCTTCCTGTAAAATTCATCTTTTACTTCATTTGAGCTGCAATCAGGAGGAGGGTGGTAGAGACAACGATGAGGCAATGGCGTGTCCATATCCTTCCCAGTTCTTATTGTCCCCTTTAGACTGACAGCGCACAAGCGACTGTTTATGGGAATCCAGTCAAGGAGAGCCCGTTCAACTTTTGAACTTAGTGCTATACCTACACCAGCAAGGCCACGAGTGGTAACAGTGGGGTCTCCGGAAACACGAAGGGTGAAGCGGACTGGTTCCTTATCTTCACAAGATGAGGTCAAGTGAATGATTATACTTGGATCCTGTATACGTGTTTCAGAGTGGCAGCAGACATCGATGGAGCAGGATTCTAAAGTCAAAACTAAGGAGGCTTGTTGTCCTATTTGGCATAAGGTTCGAACGTTAAAAGCTCCAATACATAGTTTAGCGCGAAATTTCAGGAGACCAGGAATAACATTCCATGAACTCGGACCATTAGTATTAGAGGCGTGAGGTGATAAAGTTATTTAAGAAAGGTTAGTCGCAAGGATAAGAGTCATCAAGATTTGAGGGTTGGGTTCGACCTCAAACAAGATGATCTCGTGTGCTGTTAGAGGTATGATATGGTATTCGGCTCTCAATGTAAGATAGTGTACTGTGCTGGAGTCCGCTGTGTTTTAACGTATGGGTGCTAAATATGGGCCATAAAAGTAGAAGATATGCGTAATCTCCAGGACTTTGAAAATAGAAACGTTTGTATAATCGCTTGCATATCATGGAATGAGAGCGGAAGTAATATTGATATTAGACAAAATACTGGGAAAAGAGGGTAAATTAGTTGAACAAGTCGTAAACCTTTACCGACTGACACTTGGGATATGGTATTACATATTTCCGGCCACCACCTAGCTCGCTGCATGACGTCGGCTGGTATGGGAGTGGAAGAGAACAGAGGTAGGGACGGTCAAACCACAACATGGTATCAGATTATAAAGTATTCGGCTGATGATCTGGTTATGGTAATCGCGAGGACCCCATCCAGGTAGTCTGCAGCTACCGACACGACTCAAACCGGCAGTCAGCCATGTTCTCGTTTGGCCGCCTCTTACTCGCTTCCATCCTATTCCTATATCGGCCAACAATGCGCGTCGAGGCAGACGGTGGTTGGGCATACGCAACACATGTCCGAACCACTTCAGTCGATGAAGATTCACAACCTCATAGACTGATTTACCACATTTGCCTAACACCCGTCGTCTAATCTCGTTATTACTTACTCGGTGATCCCAGCTAACGCGAGCGATGTTTCGTAGACATCGATGGTCAAAAACTAATAACCTTCGAGTGTCGTCTACTCTTGATGGCTACGTCTCACATCCATACAGTAAGATAGAGGGAACTGTTGCGCAGTACACTCTCTCTTTCGTCGAGAGACGGATATCTTGTCTACGCCATAGGTGACGTAAGTTGGAAAAAGCCAAACGAGCTTTTTGAATTCGTACTGAGATTTCGTCAGAGACTAACCCATTAGGGCTAATCAGACTTCCAAGATAAGTGAAGTGGTCGATGTGCTCAACTACTCTACTCCCTTTCTTTAGTTCAGAGGTCGACGAAAACCAGTCCTGGAGCAATAGTTTGCATTCAGAGGGGGAGAAACTCATTCCGGAAATGCTTGCATTCGAGCTTATTGCAGTTAAAAGTTTCTGCATCGTGTCAGCGTCTTCGCCAAACAGGACTATATCGTCAGTATATTCTAAGTCATTAAGCGGACCTCCTGGTAGGAGATCAATTCCTGAAAAGTCAGACGATGAAAGTGTAATCTCCATCAGTATGTCAACTATGAAATTAAACAACAATGGTAAAAGTGAGCAGCTTTGACGGACACTACTTGAGGTTACAAGTTCAGATGACAGTTCGCCATATGCTCTGACACGACTAATAGTGTTTGAGTAAAGAGCCTTAACAAGTTTTATGTACTTTTGGGGCACGCCTTTCAATGAAAGACACTGCCATAGAATTTCGCGGTCTACAGAGTCAAATGCCGCCTTCAAGTCAAGGAAAACCACTATTGTCGGCCGCCGAAAAGTATGTCTGTGTTCTAAGATCTGACGAATCGTGAATATCTGGTCCATACAACCGCGACCAGGTTTGAAACCAGCCTGATTTTCTCGTATTTGTAGATCACGAGTTGTAGTTAAGCGTCCGATAATTATAGAAGCTAGTATTTTAGACACTATATTAGTCAAACTAATTCCTCTATGGTTATTGCAGGACGATTTTGACCCTTTCTTATATACTGGGACGATTAACGATCGACACCAGTCAGACGGAATTATGTCGAGTTCCCAAACCTTAGTCAAAATATCGGTCAGCCTGGTTGTCAAAGTGAGACCATCATCCTTGAAGACCTCTAGAGATAATCCATCTGGACCCGCTGCTTCGCCTTGCCTTAGATTGGCTATAGCTTTTTCGACTTCGACAAGAGTCGGGGGACCTAAGTCGACTCGCCATTCTGGCTGTCTCAAAATAGTGGGAAGTTTTAGAGTAGCTGAAGGCCAACTAAACTGCTCCTTCAAGTGTTCAGCTTATCGTTCTAAACATCTAGACTGAGCTAATAAGCGTTCCATCTACTTCGGAGATCGTCTCACTAACGCTGGATTTTTTAACCCCGGTTTCTTTTATTAACTTGAAAAGTTGTCTAGTGTTGCCTAACGCCGATGCCTTTTCCATTTCCTCTGCTTTTGTCACCCACCACTGCTCACGGTCATTTCGCAGACTTTTTGTCAGTTTATACCTGGCTACTCTTCGCTCCTCGTCATGTTCGGAGCCTGACGGAATAAGTCTTCGAGAGTCTATTAAATTAACAGAAGCCATTGAGATCCATTGATTTTTCTTGATATGTTGATTTAAGTCCTTGATAGATACCATTGTAGATGCCACAACTGTTTGAACATCTTGCCAAGCAGTATCTAGTCGGGACGCATCTTTATAATTGCCTAAGTGATTCCTCAGTTGTTCCTGGAATCTTGGTTGCCTATCTAGCTATGGTTGGTGGCAGTGTGATCTGTTAAGTCAACTGTAAAGGTAACTTTTCCTTATGCTTAAAGTTGGTGCTTGCTAAAAATAAACGGCTATCTGAGCATACTTCCAGCAGATGGTTGCCACTTTCTGTTGCCTGAACTGCGATACCACGGGATCTACCTATGTGCTTTTCAGTTCCGTTCAGTCTACCTACTTGAACACTAAAATCACCAGCCATTATTACTACTTCAGAGCACTTAGTTTTTCGAAGAACGTTGGAAAGTTTTCTGTCAAGTTTGTCTTTTAGTTCATGTGAGCTTCAATCTATGGGTGCGTAGGCAGGGACAACGTGTATCCCTATCACACCGAACTCTTACTGTACCGTTCAGACGGACAGAGCACAAGCAGCTGTCCATTAGAATGCAGTCTAGGAGAGTCTGTCCCGTTTCTGAATTTAGTACTGTGCCTACACCAGCAAGGCCTCAAGGAATGGCAGTGGGGTCTCCGGATACACGAGGGAGGACCGAGTCGATTTTTGATTTCGACAATGTGAAGTCAAGCGAATGACTAGTCGGATCGTGTACATACGTTACCAAAACACAGCATACATCGATGGTAGTGTTTACAAATATATTCCTTTCTACTAAGATTAATAACTGAGCGTATCACTGAATTTAACTTTAGTTTAGTCAGTGGAAATGGATACTTCCTATTTCAAAAGAGTAGAAAAATTTCTAGCGAAGAATCTTTACGAGGTTTATATATTTCCGAGGTTGGCCGGTTTTTTATTTAAATCAATTTGTCATATAGTGAAATGATCATTGAAGATTCTTTCGGAGTTCTAGTGAGAATCCTCTACTACTATTCCATCCCAAACAGCCCAACGATGCTATCAATAAAATTTCTTTGTGAAAACTGAAGGTCTTATAGTCGAGAGTGTCCACTTCCGCTAACGAGTCTCATGTTGGGATAAAACTGTTTTTTTTTTAATAATAATACCCAACCTACATCAATCTTTGATGAATACAAAATAAAAAGTAAGTGGTTTCAATAGTGTTCTGCCAATATCAATCTGTGACATATTCAATCAAGTAGAAATTCCGATATCCACAAAAATAACCACTTTAATTAAACTATAATAATGAACTCACTGGTAACTAACTCCAGGATGTTCCTGAAGCTCTAATGAGAAGTCGTAACTGGTGAAGTTCAGACTTGTCGGGAATTGATGAAAATGGGAATTCTAACATTAGATGTCGACCCAGTGGTGCAGAGGGTTAGGCATTCGCCGTCAACCTGAAGCCCCTAGTGCGGAATATAGGGTACGCACTGTTGTGGAATTCCACACTAGAATGAAACAACTATCCAATGCTCTCTAGTTTTTTAATAATATCCTGCCAACATTATCAATCTGTGACATATTCAATTAAATCAAATAACCAATCTCCATAAAAATAACCATCTCAATTGAATTATCATTATTATTATTATTATTATTATTATTACGTATCACTTATAATAAGAATATTAAATTTACAAAATATTAAGTTGTAATTAAAGCATACATATTATGTAACCAATAATAATAATAATAATAATAATAATAATAATAATAATAATAATAATAATAATAATAATAAGTTAAGGATAACAAAAGTATTCAAATGAAATAAACAAACAAATAAGTCAAAATCAAGTTAAGAAGCTATAAATTATGATATTAAACAAATTTGTAAATAATTCATTAAGAATATAAAAAATAACCTGAGTGAATTGATTTCATTGTTGTTAGTTAAACACAACCATCAACATTTAAAATGATTACTCACTCTAAATGAATAAAACAATTATGCATAGAAACAAAGTAAACCTATACACACACACACAAAGATTCATAATCTATCTATACATCTCTTGTTATAATCATCTTATACAACTTTCATTATCCTATATTCTTATTATAGAATTGTTTAAATCAAATGTTTATGTTAACAAAAACAACAGATCATTACTATCTAATTGATAACAATCAAAGAAAATATAAATAAATGATAATCATAATTCATAATAAAGGGAATGATTAGGTTTACCTTCTTTATTTAGAAACTTCTCTTTCAGATATTACTACTAATTATCAATTAGAGAATTTAATTTATTGCATTTGTGGAGATTTCCTGTACAAAAGAAGAAGTGGAAGAAGAAGAAGAAGAAAAATAACACTAGACAAATAAATAACAATCAATATTTAACTAAAAGAAAAAATTGTACGAGGTTACACACAACAATAAGTATACAATAATCATGCATTATCATTTATTACATCATTTATTTATTATTTTATTTAGACATTAACAACTTAGAATTGTATGTAATGTATAATCAATTATAGGACTTAACATATGTGTACATTGGTCCAAGTTGTGATACCTCTAAAGAATAACAAGATTAACATTACATAGTGGAAGTAGACGTTACTTCAATGATAATAATGACTAAAACAAAGAAGACTGAATATGTAGAATATAGTTCAGAGAGGAAGAAATATAATGTTAAAAGAAAGCGATGAACTAATTTTAAGCTTATGATTTAAGCAAGGATGAAGAGTAGATACGCCCGCACCACTGTGACTGATTCTGAGCCATGTCACACAAAGTTTCCAATTACTGGCTATAGCATTCGCGTGGACCCAAACAAACGGAGTCTACATCCACCGACACTACTGAAACCAGTAGTCAGTGAATTCATGAACTGATTCTATATTTTGGTTTGACGGCTCTTAACTCTTACATCATACTGCTACGTCAGTCATCATCGTGCGTCGAAGTAGACAGTGGCTAGGTATACGTAACACATATCCTAACCACCTCAGTCGATAAAGATTTACAGACTTATCAACTGATTTACCATATTTCCCTAATACCCGACGTATGACTTCGTTACTACTTACTGGGTGATTTTGGCTAACACGAGCGATGTTTCGAAGATATCGATGGTCAAATACCAATAACCTACGAGTGTCGTCTACTCTTAATAGCTACGTCTCACAACCACACAATAAAAATGGGCGAACTGCTGCATGGTACACTCTCCCTTCCGATGAGAAATGAACATCTCGCCTACGCTATACGCGACGGAAGTCGGCAAAAGCCAAACGAGCTTTCTAAATTCGGACTGAGAATTCGTCAGGGACCAACTCATTAGGACTAATCAGACTTAGAACTTGGTGCATATGGACATAGGTTCAAGTCGTTATATCACATATATAAGCACGAAGCAATCAAATTTACGAAAATAATACGACAATATAATTAAATAGGGATGAAAAAGCTGAGGTATGTGTGACAGAATGATGGGACCTAGGGCATACAGAATGAATGCAATCGCACCACTGTGATTGACTCTCCGTCATATCACGAAGTGTCTCCAACCACTGATCATGATTATCATCCCAATCAGGTACTCTGAGTCTACCAACATCGCTCAGACTAACAGTCAAAGAGTTTATGGGCTGATGCCATGTTTTATTTCAGTAATTATCCACCGTATTTCTACAGCTGTTAGTATCATGCAACAAGGCAGGATATATGTAATACATGTCCCAACCATCTCAATCGACGAAAATTTCCGATCTCTTTGACTGATTTGTTATATCTCTCTAGTATTATGTATCTAACATCAATATTGTTTACTTGATCATTCCATAAAATACGGACGATACTCCAGAGATTTTTATGATCGAAGACCTGAAGCCTACGCATATCCTTTATCCTCAAAACCCATATTTTGCATAGACAAGTTTAAACATACCGAAATGCTACACAATACATTCGGCCTTTTGTTGAGAAATCGATGTCTCGCCTATGCACTAAGTGACGAAATTTGGAAAAAGCCAAGCGAAGCTTTTGGATCCAAGGTGATTCATCGAATTCAAGGCATCCAAAATAAGTGAAGTAATCAGAGTATTTAATTACTTCACTCCCTATAACTAGTCTAAATGATGATAAATAATGCATAAAATGGATGTCGTTAGGATGATATTTGTAAAGCATAATGAAGCCAACGAAGACGACGTTTTAATATCACGATAACAATTGAATTTTCATCACTGCACCCAAACACATTGCTCAATCTCAGGATTACCAACATGATGTTGCTAGCGGATATCTTTGGAGATAACGATGGCTCACATTACATAAACATAGAGAAGAGCTACTCTTACGGATGTATTGTAATCTAAAATTCTAATGCCAGATTCACAAAAAGCTCAGAGTGACATAAACCACTCGGACTTTCATTATCCATAGAATGATCTCACATATTACTCCACCACCAGTATCCATATAACTGCTCAGATACTCGAACTTTCCGACTGCTAATGGTTTACCAAAACGATACAAGTAAGTCAGACTACTATCAGTATTGAAATAATGCTTCACACTTAGAAAGTGCAATGTTTATTTAGTAGATGGATATTGAATATTAAGGTGTACTTTCTACCCGAAATGTTGAACTGCATTACACTGATATGTTTACACCAGACAGTTGCAAATAACTACAGTTGCTTCGAATGAAATCCCACTCTAATATACAGCATTTATCTACTAAATGGACAGGAAAATGATGAATACATATGTATTGATGATTGAAAACATTACGAATAAACTCAATCATTGAAAAACAATAAAAATGACCTACATAAACATTATTATTATTATAGTTAAATGTAGAATGCAGTATTCTTTCATCCGACAATGTTTTGTGGTTTGCCTAGTTATTATTAAAACAATGTGCAAACTCGGTACAAATTGAATTGAGATGGTTTGTGGAGACTTGTATCTTTAGTTGGTTGAATACGTCACAGATTGATGTTGGCATGGTACTATTGAAAACCACGAACTACTGGACAAGCGTTTCGTTCTAGTATGGGACTCCGTACCAAAACACACTGTAGATTCCGCTGCACGGGCTTCGGGAGTATAAACACCTAACCGTCTGCACCAGTGAACCGGCATCCTATTGTAGGATTTCCACTTTCATCAATTTGTAATATATATTTATATATGTACAGAGGGTTAGGTGTTCATCAATCTGGGGCATCTGGGGGGTGGAATTTAGCGTTTGCACTGCTGAGAAAACCCATACTAGAACGAAATAGATCCCCACTGAACCCTGATTTTCAACAATACCATGCCAACATTAATCTGTGATATATTCAATCAATTCAATACAAATTAATGTATTCTACTTTCAATCACATTCTAAATGTAAAATCTAGTAGTGAAACAACATTAATTATGAATACACATGAATTCAATAATCAAATAATTCAATACATATAGAACTTATATGATTACATTCTTAAGAAATTAAACATGCTTAATCCATCATATATACATAGATACACATATTTACATACATGTATAAGCAAGCAATAACAGAAAATGAACTAACGAAAAAAAACACTAACAATATAATTAAGTAGTATAATTAGTAAACATGAAATTTTCCACTCTACTACTAATAATAAAGTGTAGTATATTGATAAGATATTTACATACTTGTATTTTACTCACTATTTCCCGAAATGACATACAATACAAGGGATAAGTGAAGTTTAAAGAAAAGCAAAAAAATTATGAAAATTACAATGAAATTGATAATATCTACTTTGTTATATACTAATGATTATTATTTTCTTTTCAATATGAAGAGAAGAATCATTCACTTTCTTTACTATGATAACAAGTTTACTACTGAAGAATATTAAATTATATCAGTATCATATATGGATATAAAACTTAACCTCGTATCAATAGGATGAATAACATTTACACAAAATGGGAACAATACTGACTAGAGACTGGGGGAGGGGGCGTACGAATATACAATTAATTGACTATAGTTTCTGAATGATAAATGGTACGATAGCAATTTATGAGTTTAACGGGAGGTTAGCGTGATGAGAACATGACAATAATAAGAATGAAATAATCGATATACATATACTGAAAATAAATGAAACAATCTTTAGAAAAGCAGTTTGGAAAGTTAAATCGACCGATATAACAATCAGTCTGCTTACAGATACAACAAAAGGATGCTAGATGTAGAGGCTGTCTTAATTTAGAAAAGGGTGAAAAGTATATTCGAAATATGCTTCATGACTATACTTCTGCCTTTGATTCTTCTAGAAGATCGATATTATACTAAGTAAATGTGTTAGTAATAGCACGAAAAGCTGTAATAAATAACTGGCTGCTTTTTATTATTTATCTAGAAGAGAATAGGACACTGTGTAGAGAAAGATTTACCATACATCTATTAATAGAAGTTGCTACATTTCAAGGTATTGTTCATCCCTCCTTTCTCTTGAATGGCCTAAAGTCTCCAACAAAAAAACAACTTTGTTAAGTATGTAAATGACTTGTATGTCAGTTTCATCCTCTTCAATTTGTTCTGAGATGAGTGGTTTCTTACAAAATATTGAAAGATGATTTATTTTACTAAACAAAAGTTGTGTACTTAATCTTTCTGAATGTCAACTTCATTACTTTAGTTTAAGACAAGATAAGGATCTGAACACTATTGTGAAATTCCATGACGTGTCTACCATTAGAGATTCTATAATAAAGACTATGTTGAACATCGCTTACATTTCCATGACTTTTACTTCTCATCTATCTCGGTTTTCACATATCTTGTCAATATCGTATCAAGTTCATATAAACTATGAGATGATATGGTTGTAAAAGATCATCTGATCCAAATTCTATATTCTTCAAAACACAGGTCGGTAACAATAGTAAAGGTGCCTATTTATCATAAAACTGCCATCTGGGATTACGCGTATATGTACTTTCTTGAGATACATATACCAGGGCTATAAACAGTTGTTTTTCTTAACAAACATGGAAAGGGGACGGTGTTAACAGTTGTCTTTAAGACCTGAAAATTTGACTACAGTACCCAAAAGACAACTGCTTGATGTTAATTACAAACGATCTTTTGTGTACAGTTTTCCGTTTTAGCAACATAACGGTCTGAATTTTACCGTCTAGATAGTCTATGGAGATTGCTGAATTTTGTAGATTATATCACATATCACATGGGGTACTGCACAGCTGTTTCATCCTAGTTTAGAACTCCACGACAGCGTGTATCGAGGAATCTGATATGGATCTAATCCAGAATGTTCAAGTTTCTCAGCGAACGTTTAATCATCAGACCACTGCACAACTTTCAACTTCAATTAACCCACTATTTCGCAGATCCTAAAATTTATAATTAACTGACAGTAATTTATAAACTTCAAAAGACACAGTGACAGTTAATGAGTCAGATGTAAGTATTACAACTAAGAAAATGTCAAAATAGTATGGATACGTTATTTAATTGAAACGTATAAAATACATATAATGTTGGGATGCTTTGCAGAAACACTGACGAAGCCTCTAGGAGTTTTGAAAGAGCTGAGAACGCTTTACTAAGTTAATATTTAGTAGAACTTTTAAAAGATTTGACAAGACGCTATTCCACGGAGTGATTATTCGACGTTTTTCCCTCACATTTGGGTGAATTACAATGGTGATTTCTAGTCACCAAGAAATTATAAATACGCATGTCTTTTGCACACATCTAACGCTTACTGGAGTAAAAGTCTCCTTTTAAACCTGTCGATTGGAAAACAGAATGTACGCCCTAATATCAGTTAGTTGTTTTTAAGTTAGTTTTCTCTTTAAGCAAACTTACTTTGCACTAGCTGAAGATGTCCTTCGTCGGTGTAAATTTGAACTATTCCAAAATAATACACTTGGTCTACGTTCAGTTACATCAAAGTTTGCCAGTGAACCAATAAATTTATCCGCTCCATCAGATGTATCTACATTTCCTTCTGCAGAACCACCATCAGTAGCCATTTTTGTCCAATCTGGTAGTACAATATCAGTTGCATTCCAAAAGGCATCACGGACAAGATCTGGATGTTCATGATGCATTCCATCAACAATTAAATAAGATACCTATTGATTCAAATATTTTTTTTTCAATAAAGAAGACGAAATAATCAGTGAAGAAAATTGTTTTTAGATGATATCATCAACATTTTTTCCATAAATGATGTTTATATGTGACTAACAAAACTGGTCTCTCCAGAAAATCCAAGCTGGAAGAGAAGATAGACATAACCTTGTACTCTATGTTAATACACCCTAATTACTTATATTTGGTTCTATGTTCAGCGATTTTGGCAGTGGATAGTTTTACAATACTTATTAAGTAAAATCTACAATTAAACGTGAGTTGACCTGGGAGAATTCATTGTTCAAACATCTTGAAACACATTTAAAATATAATTTGTGTGCTTGTCTTCGGTTTGTAAGTAGCATGTGAATCGACAAAAACTCGAGAACCTTTATTCGAAATGCTGCGAAACGATGAAGTTAGTGGACTTCCTATGTTAACAAGACCAAACAATTCATGATTGTGACCCATTTCAGTGATCTTTTCTTATAAGATATTTACTACGCACTGATCCGAGTACATGGCTGTAACCTAAGCTCTAAGTGGTATTTGGTACCGTTCAGTTGCTTAAAATGAAATACGTACTGTGGGATTAAAACTCGCAATCTAGTAACCAAAAGTCAAGCACCATTACCAGAGAATATCACAATAAAAATAAACGAAGAATATGTACAATATATGGGTTAGTCTTTGGAAATGTTAACTGTCATTATTGATTTTTATGGTGTCTAATGCTTCTTGATTTTCAACGGTTGTCTAATCAATGTTAACTCGTTTTATCAAATTCAGAAAACCCCACTTTCATTAATTGATATAGTTAGTAGATTCGAAATTTACTTCATCCATTTGGTAAAAGTATTGACAGCCGTAACGTAAAACTAAATTGTCACTCGAAAATCAATACATTATATCTATACACGGTATATAAGTAAATCAACTTCAGAAATTCTTTTGGTGTAACCAGTAGGTCAATGACCTCAGCAAAAAAATTAGCAATTCTAAAATACGTCTGCGACGAATACTTATTCTACTTGATTTCTATAGATTTTAAAAATCTGAGTATACAAATGGCTCAGTCGGCCTCATGAATTTATAACCGGTTTTAGCCGATTAAAAGTCATTAGTTGTAGATAGGTAAAAATGAACAATAGGAGGATGAATATAAAGATCTTCGCTAACTGGTACCATTACTCCGCCTCTTTAAACATTTTGTCTATAAATAAAATAATATTTTATCTCGTCCATGGAATTATATGATATTTGTATTCTAAAACCATTTAAAATAAACTTAAATAATCTTTTATGCTACCATAAATTGATTCCGTTTTTAGGTTAAGGTTTATGACTATGAGAGGATTGAAGTTAGGGATATGGTTAAGTAAGATTTATGGTTATTTCAAGGTTAGTTCTACTTAAGGCTAGAGATTTTAGTCCAGACCTAGTTTTGATTTGTGTGTTATACATCGGTTGTCAAGTAAGAACTGGGTATTCGTTAAGTTTAGCACTGTGATTTATATTCTGTAACATTAAAATCAGGTTTTGTTAAAATAAATTTATGCATTTTGGGCGCCAAATATAAGTATTACGATAAGTGTTATATAACTGGTTTCAGATTTTATAGATCATCGCTGATTAGCCTATACTGGTTAGTCTAAGCGAACAGATTAATATTCGACCAAGCTCGACTATACTGAAGCCGAAAATGCAAGCATCAGATTAATATTACAAAAAAAAAGGTTTACATAAATATTTAAGTTGGATTGTGACTGGCAGGCGGAATCCGGGACGCGCATTTCGTCCTATTTGGGACTCATCGGCTGGATATACCTGCATCCCAATGTTGATGTTCACACTGGGATTCGAACAAATAGTTATTATCAAGTAATAGAAGTGGACATAAATACAGTAAAGTTTAAGGATAAAGGTAACTCAGTTAACAACGAGAAAATCGCATCAACGTCACAGTGTATATAACAAAAAAGGATGCTGACTATCGAATGTAGATGACTAATCAGTTCTCATGAGGAAATGATCAAACCAAGCATATGAGTTTAGTATTAGTTGCAGGGTTTAAGTCATGATATCCTCAACGGTATTTCATGAGTTTGTATTTAGTCTTAAGCCTTCAAAATACAGCCAGTAAAAGTATAATTTATGGAAGGGGTTTATTAATTATTAAAACATTCATAACGTAATATGTGACTAGCCTATATCAGCACCAAGTAAATTAAAAATCAGTAACCGATTCACGCCAATACCACACAATTCCTAACAATAGTTACGACATTCGCATACACGCCCCAACCAAGTAGTTTGTATCTAGCAATACGGCTTCCATCAGTAGTCAATGACTTCGCATATTGATACCACGTTTAGATTTGCCGCCTTAAACTTTTTTCTGTCCTACTCCAATATCAGGTAGCATCACGTGTCAAGGTAAGCGGTGGTTAAACATACGCAACGCATGTTGCAACCACCTCGGTCGATGAAGATTCACAACCTCGTTCATTGATTCATCAGTAGTAGCAGGTGTCTAACCCCCATCATTACATATCCGGTGATCTTGGAAAACATGAGGGATGTTTGACAGATATCGATGATCGAATAACAGGAACCTACGAATGTCATCTACTGTTAATGATCATGTTTCATATCCATACATTAAGATGGAACGGAATGCTTTGCAGTACACTCATCTTTTAATTGATAGATGGTTATATCGGCTAACCCATAGACGGAAAGTTGGCAAAAGTCAAACGAGCTTTTTGAATCCGTTCTGAAATTTCGTCAGACACTGACTTATCAAAAGTGATCAGACTTCCAAGAAACGTGAAGTGGTCAACGTACACAACTTCACTCCCTACCTTTAGTTAATACCTTGAAGCAGATCAGTTTTGCAGAAAAAAATGGCGTTTAGAGAGGAGAAATGCATCCCAAACATACTTACATTGTTAATCAATGCTATTAAAACATCCCATTTTATCAGCGTCTTCGGATGATGAGAGCGTTATTTCCAGCAGTAAATTTATGGTGAAACTAAACAAAAATCAAGGTAGTCGACAAACTAAACGCACGCCAATTGAGGTTACAAGTTTAGATAACAGTTCTTCATACGCTCTAAAACGACTAATAGTGTTCGAGTAAGGAGTCTTTACAAAGCTGATGTACATCTGAGGTATGCCTTTCAGTAGCAGACACTACTATAGAACAACTCGATTTACATAGTTATTGTGAAAAATTCAAGAATAAGGGTGGATCGAGTCAAGTTCCATAATAACTTTGAAATATACTTCTGCGCATTTAGCAAATTAGAAAACTGAGACGGTTATTTTTGTGGAGATCGGTTATTTATTTGATTGAATATGTCACAAATTGATGATGTTGGCAGAGTATTATTAAAAACCAGGGAGCACTTGATAGATGTTTCGTTATAGTGTGGAACTCCTCAGCAGTGCGCACCCCAGATCCTGCGCCAGGGGCTTCAGGGTGACGGCGAACACCTAACCATCTGCACAACTGGGTTGGCATCCAATGGTAGAATTCCCACTTTCATCAATTTGTGATTTAGAGCGCGACGATCATTCATTGTCATTGGTGATTACTGTCTCACTCCCGACAAGTCTGAACTCCACCAGTCACGACTTCCTACTAGAGCTTCAGGAACATCCTGGAGTTAGTCACTGATGAGCTCATTATTATACTTCAATTAGGAAGGTTATTTTTGTGGAGATTGGTTATTTATTTGATTGAATACATGAGCACTGCTGAGGAGTTTTACACTAGAACGAAACATCTGTCGAGTGCTCCATGGTTTTCAATGGTACCCTGCCAACATCAATCTGTGACATATTCAATCAAATTAGAAAATCTTGACTTTAAGTATTTAATGATTTCTTTATTAAGAATAAATCATACTACACAGTCACCATTATGTCTTTATATATATGCATCATATTATACAAGTAGCTCAATAACTTCAGACAGGTTCCTTTTTTATTTTTAGGTCTTACCAGAACACTACAGTAACACCTCCTTAGAATTACTTCAAATAATCAATTCTTATTATTATACAATAATTGAATTTTTATATTTTTTTTAGTTTCTATGACATTCTTCTATTCATGTGTAAAATGTTTTTATATCCACATATACAATAAGAATGAAGTTATTTTTGTCATTTCAATTACCTGAATTCATGTAAATGATCACTTTCAAAATTAGAAAAAATAAAATAAAGTGAAATTATTGTTGCCGACAAATACTTCTTATTCTATTCATCAGAAATATGAAATAGGATCTATCAATAGAAAAATTCTGATCAATAATAAATCTTATGATAAATAGCATAATTATATTGAAAAGGAAAATAGTACAATCTAAATGAACCATCTAAAATCATTTAGAATCTTTGTTTTCTTTTTCATCCTATCAACCAATTGTAGGTTAGTGTATTTAACTTCTATCTACGCTTGTTATATCTGATGCACAAGTTGCTGATATTATCGATTCTATTATCTGCCACGCTATTTGCCTATGGCTAACACCCAGCCTTGCCTTAGTTTATTGCACAGGCACAAGATCCGACCGATTATCAAGAAACCCACTTGTTACTCACACGAAAATACTATAATCAATAATACACAAGATATATATACATAAGACCTGATTAATGTCGTATGTCTGACACACAATATTAGCCAATCACGTCTTCTTCCAGACATGTCACATTGATCAAATATTCACCAGGCGCCAGATTCTCGAACATAGACATATGTACCAACGTCCGACTATGATTGTATTTCTCGACTTGAAAGCAGCTTTCGACTCCGTAAACCGTGAAGTCTTGTGACGGTGTTTATCATTAAGAAAAGTACCACAAAATTACATGAACCTTATAAAGGCTCTCCACTCAGTCACCACCGGTCGAGTCAGAGAATATGACGAATTGTCACGAGAAATTTCATCCTAAAGTGGGGTTCGTCAGGGTTACCCTTTAGCCAATTTTTATTTAATTTCGTCATTGATGTACTCTTAGAAGTCTCTCTCACTTTTTTAACTCCATAGGAATTAATCACTTTCCAGGAAGTTCTCTCGTCGACCTAGAATGCACAGACAATATAGTCCTATTCGGTGAAGACGCTGACAATATGCAGAGTTTCTTGAGCACCTTGAGTAACAATGCAAGCATATTCGAAATGAGAATTTTCACGTCTAAGTGCAAAATTTTACTCCAGGACTGATCTGCTACTTCATCTAGATTAGTTATAGGGAGTGAAGAAATTGAATACGTTGACCGCTTCACTTATCTCGGAAGTTTCATTACCCCTGGTTGGTCAATGTCTGACGAAATCTCAGCACGGATTCAGAAAGCCCGACTGACATTCGCTGATTTACGCCACTTATGGTGCAGGCGAGATATCCGTCTATCAACGGAATGCCGGGTGTACTGCGTAGCAGTCCGCGCCGTTTTAACATATGGCTGCGAAACGTGGGCCACGAAAACTCAAGATATGCGTCGACTCCAGATATTTGACCATAGGAATCTTCGTAACATCGCTCGTATATCATGGAACAGTCGAATAAGTAATATTGAGGTTAGACAAAAGGTTCTTTGGAAACACGGTAAATCAGTCGAAGAGGTCATTAACCTTCACTGACTGAGATGGTTGGGACATGTATTTCACACGCCTAACCACCGCCTACCTCGTCACGCGATGTTGGCAAGGTTTGAAATAAGATGGAAGAGTAGGGGCGGCCAAACCGAAACTTGGCATCAATCCGTGAAGTCTTTGACTGTTGGTTTAAGCCATGTTGGTAGATGCAGATTACCTGGTTGAGGTCCTCGTGATGATCGCAATAAACGAGTAGAGATACTGGGTGACATGGCTCAGAATCTGTCATAGTGGTGCAAGTGTATTCACTTTTCACCTTCATCTAGATCATAAATTCTATTATTATTTTCTGCACACCTTTACTTTACACTCCCCTCTTGTATTCTGTTATTGTGTTACCTCTGTAATCCGGTAGTGCTAATGTGGTATAGTAACTTGAACCTATGGACTTATGTGCCCGGTTCTACATTGTAGATGTATGAGTGAATGACTTAAATTTGGCAAAAACCTTGTAAATTTATGTCAAGATTTTGTTAGACATTAGATCTGATGAGACTTCAAAGATAATTTATAAAAGGGCAGAAAAATAGTATCTTTTGAAAGTATAATCTTCGAAATAACTTACTTGCAAATTTCTTTCAATTAAATATTCAATTTCAAAATCATCAACATCTTCACCAAATGGATTAATTAATGATTCAGCAACCTACATAGTAGAAATAAAAACGATAAATTGAATTGAATTATAAATTAATTCCAAATAAATAAGTTAGGCAACAAATAGACATACAAGCCAATTAGAATCAAGAACATTGAAAATAATGAATGACTTCTATATTCTCGTATATGAAAAACCTTGTAGAAAGGTTTTGACATAGACCTGTAACTATCTGTAACATGGATGAATGGTGTAATTTTCATTTAATATTTCATTTTATTGACACAACATACAGAAATCTCGAACAAGCTACCAGAAACCTTAAAGGTATTGAAGATATTTCATCTAATTATCACTTAATAAAATTGTTAGGAGTTTTAACATGACATTCTGTAACTGATCTTGAATTTTGAATTAAATGAACTATAATGATGATTACTGGTCTACTTAAAACTATAAATTTACTGTGTATAATTGACACTTATCTTCCGAATTTTATACGTATTCGAGTTCATAAGCCATTAGATGGTATTCTAAGTTTTCAACTACAAGACACATATCATATTTTAAGTGTATATGAAGTTATTTACAGCTGTCTGTTATGAATATGTCAATGTAGAGTAGTTCAACATGTTAAATAAAAATAAAAATACAAATATGGTGAAAGTTACAATTTGATTGCACTATCATATACAATACCTATACCTAAAAAATTAAACATGAAAACAATCAACAATCTTAAATTCAACAAACACTCACCAACAATTAAAAATGTTGCAGATAAGTTCAGTCTATAAAGTAACACTAAAAAGTATATTCATATAACAGTAACAAATTATAAGACTAACCTTTAACCATCCAATATAAAAGAAGAAACGTAATAAACCAAAAATTGGTACATAAATATCAATTTCATGACCTTCATACTTTTTAGATGGATCTAAATACTGCCAAGCAAGTAAACATGTTCCAAAATATCCATAGACAGCTATTGTTACAGTCTAAGGAGAAGTACAGAAATAAAAATAATAATATAAAAGAGGTAAGAATAAAAATATTATAGGAAACATTCGTGTTTATATCATTAGAAGTGAAACTAAAAGCATTAAACTACGTTAGAACAAGATCAATCACATTACATGTGCTGTTTATATTCATCACAGATTGATGTCAGTGAGGTACCATTGAAGAACAAAAGTCAATGGTCAGAAATTCTCTCCCAGTATTGGACTCTTCAGCAGTATAAACCCGCCATACTACAACGGATCAAACTAACAACTATCAGACTTCGCGGAAAATGTCTACCTATAGCGAGTACTGAGCCAGTTGCATACATTGGTAAGATTCACATTTTAATTAATGTGTGGAATAGAGAGATGATCATCTAATGCCATTGATGAGAACTACTCAACGGCAGACTTGTTTAGACTCCACCAGTCGCAAGTTTCTACTAGAATTCCGAAGATCTAGAATGAGTCTTAGATGACTGTCGCTCCATATCGCAAACAGATTAACGTGAAAATCTTACCATTGTATACCGCACGGCCCATTGATCCTGATAGGCGATCGTTCGCTAAGAGACCCGATGGATTTGGTTTGATCCGTGGTGGGCTATTATGTGCTCACTGATGAGAGGTCTCACACTATGATGAAATAGCTGACAATTGATTTCTGGTTCTCAACAGAACTCGACTGAGATTAATCTGTGACCAATACAAACAAACAATATAAGATTTTTGGGTGAACACTAAACAATACCAACGACGTTGAAAGTAGATAATGCATGAAAAAGTTCAACAGAAGATAAGAACATTGTAAAATGGAAAAAGGAAATGTGTGAGATGAAACTAATGATAGGATCTAGAAGATGAAGAATAAATCTGTGCTAATCTAACCTAATTAAAGCCATAAAGTGATGTAGTATTTTCAACTACTGATTACATCAATGGAAGTTAATAATCTCATCAACTAATTCACCATCATCTATGTTACTATATGCTTAACGAAGCGATGACTTAATGAGTAAGGTAGTTAACTTTCAGTACTTAAATCGGAAGCTCTAACTCCACTCTGTTTACTTCAGTTTGAGAAACATTGAAAATCACACTGCTAAAGAATATTAACGAAGGCTACTTTATTACTAAAAGAAACGTTGAACAATCATAATTATAATGATAATTAGTAGATTGCTTGCATTGGTTGACCACCGAGATGTGATTGATGTCGTGTTTATCTAGTCTATTACAGTGCAGATTGGATTTTATGGATTAAATTACAGTATGTGATATGCCGGGCACCTAAAGAAGATTGATTATGTCCAAGAGCTATTTATCTGTAGACTATTTCGGTATTTTTGGTTATATTCAAGATGAACAATTCATTTCTATTATCATTTAGTTCCTCCTGCCCTATCCTCCCATTTGACACATTAATTGTTATTATATTATTTCTCATTGATGAATTGTGGTTAATCAATTGTGTATACGTACTCCACTTCACATTCACTATTGCTTCTATTTTGCATTAATATTAGTTTCTTAATTAGTTGGCTGTGTGGTCAGATTTTATGTGTATATAAAGGAATGTGTGAAATATAATATGATTCTATCTGGTTGGTCTATCGCATTGTGTTCTTTTGTCTCCGGTTTGGAACCGAGTGGGTATAGGGTGGACAAGCAGTTATCGACTAGGCACCCAATTGGCGTTCGATGTTTCAACAGTTTTTGAATCCTAACAGTATGATGCAAGTCTAAATAACTCAGGAACTTTGTTGTGATCGATAAAATGATATAAGTGCTATAAAAGGACCTGTCAAACATGACATTGATCATCAAACACTGATTGATATGACAAGTGAAATAGACAAGTACCTACTGATAGGAGGATGAGTAAACTATAGTAACCAAACCGTCCAATCATTTGTGAAAAGTAATTGTGCTTCGTTTTTGTATATTTTCTACATATGTATGTAAAAAAATTCTCTTTCTGCCAAATAGTCATGTTTTTTTATTTAAATGCATATGGGGTTCAAATCAACAACTGTGTACCATGAAAGGCTCTCACTCTCTACCATTACTGTATAATTGTGTTTACAAATATCCATCAGGCAGAAGATAGAAAAGAATTTTGAATCAGTTAGCTCAATCCAAGTGTTCTTTCTCTTCCAGGTTAAGGATAGATATATCGGGTAAACTTACAGACGTTAAACATGTCAAGTCATTTTCTTTGGTCACCGGATTCTTTCCGGTCAGTAGGTCGTTTTTGTCATTAGACAAACGAAGGCATAATCTATAACTGGCCAAGTGAGGGATAGAATAATCCTTAGATTTCATTTCATTTAACTCGGCTTTATATAGAGGTTAACTATGTATATACCCGCTACCCCGATTTTGCATTGTTAATGCGGTCTTTTTGCAGTGATGTTATTGTTTTAATTGAGCAGCTGTGTGGTCTGAGCCTGTATGAAAATATTTAAAGGATTTTGTGAAATAATGTATTCTGATTTCGGATTTTGGATTGGTTGACTCGATTTCAAGTGTTTTACTCTTCAGGCTATGGTAAAGTAAGTCGATGCAGTCTGACAAGCTGTAAATATATCCGTCACCGCTAAAGATTTGTTGTTTATTAGGAATTTGATGACTAAGTGATCAAGTGTTGTTAACTCAAATAATGAAATATTGATCGACAAATGAAAACGTAATCACACATACTGGCCAAGTGACAACGGCTTAAGAAACACGACTACTAACTTAGAGTCACGGATGAATTGAAATAAATAAAAAAACGAAACTACGAGGAAGAAGGAGAGTACATGTCATCTGATGAAATAACGCGCTTACACGCATAATACATTATTAACATTATTAAATGACATAATCAATTAGCCTTGTAAATCACTTATTTTCCAATCAATTAGGACCTGAGTGATCAACATATCAAGGTCATAGGACTAACCAGTCGCCACCCATAAAGATCAGGTATCACTGACTTACCGAAATTATTATTGGTAATTTTACGACTCAATGACATAATAGTCAAAATATTGGAATGTAGTACGTATTCCCAACCACTACTTACCTCTATTTACAATGATACCTGGCATAGGAGTAAGATGAGAGAAAAACAGGACAGGTCAAAACGGAATGGGGTATTACTCTATGAAGTTACTGACCATTAGTCTGAACTGTGTTGATAGTTGCTTTCTACCTGGTTGAAGTCTAATCAATTTTCATAACCAATAGTTTGAGACGATGAGTGATATGATTTAGAATCGGTGTATTCGTTCTTAATCTTCCCCTAAATACTGGACTTAGAAGTACTTTATAGCATTGTCAGCGGATTAATCTTTTTCGCTCAAATCATATTCTCTATGCCCAATAATTTCATGACTGGTGACTCATGAGGTTGTCTATAAGTAGTAAATAACGGGACGTCGCATGAAAGTGGCAACAGTAAACAGCCGACGAGAGCGGGGAGCAAGGCGTTGTCACAATGCGTAGGAAACATAAAGCAACCAAAGGAAGCTAGCTTAGAATCATCTTGGATCGAGAAACGCAAATGACGTGCAAATAGGTAATTGAAGGCAATATATATATATATATATATATATATATATATATATATATATATATATATATATAATTTATGAAGTTCTGAATTTTCGAGCAAAGTACCTGAGCAGTCGTTTTCATAACATCACTGCGATTACATTACTATTCATTTTACTGTATTAATGGGCTGAGCCAGCTTGGACAGATGAGCACATATACCAGTCTCTACTTCGTACACAATAAACTGCCTACGAATTTGCACTTACTCTAAACTAGCCAAATGAGCGGATAATTTACATTGGACAGTAGCTGTATGCAAGAAATAATTACATTTGATAAACTATAGTAAAAGAGGACATTAAGTCTTGGGGAAGGTACTGAATAAATAAAACGTTAGAAATTATCCTTATTCATTACTAACTTACTTGGGTATATACAAGTGGAGGATTAACCCAATCGTAAGCAAATATTGTACCTAATTTACTGCGAAATGATGTAATTTCATCCGTCAAAATCTCCACAGCTCTATCAAAGCGTATATAGCCTTCTTCACGAGCTTTTGTAACCATATCTAATGCCCATACCAATGGAACAAAATATAAAGTATATTCACTGGGTTGAGTACTACGATAAATATCTAGTTCTTCTTGTGTCATTAAACCTAGAAAAAAAACGAATGTTTAAAACATGAAATTATTCCTAGAGAGGGAAAATAATATTTAAGGCAAGTTGCTTGATATGGCTTAAAATAAACTCATTTAGTTTGGTGTATCTACATGTGGATAATTTTATTCGCTTGACATTTGCTAATATGCATATTGGCTCTTAAGGTAACTACTTTAGTATCACTGTAAACTAGATGATGGAAGGAAGAGCTTTCCTTAATTAGTCATCTAAAAGATAAAACGTACATTGCATATTCTGTTCTTGATCATTACTATACATATATAACGTAAACCATTCCAATTGGTAGTCATAGTAACAACTAAGTCACATTTGGTTGAAGTAATAGCCATAAAAGTGTCTGTTTGAATAAATTTATATCGTAATTATTTTGACTACAATAAATAATAGCACAATTAGTCCAGTGATAACGTTACCAAAAGCAATTTCAGCAGAACCGTAGAAAAGCCCTATTGATGTATTGACGAAACCTAGGGGTTCAGGAGCTTCTACCGATCACATTTAACTAACAACTCCATCTATAGAGAGAAAATAGATTTATTTATGGGTTTGTTCTAAAATGATTGGCTACTACTAAACTCAGTTCACTACTCATAAAAAATAGGATAGACTTTTTTTAATGCAGTATGATTTTTACCTACTGTTTCGATGATCAGATACAGTGCTCAAGGATTATAGTAATAACGTATGAGAATATGGTTGTTACGATGTATTTTAAGAATAAAAAATCTCAACAGAAAAACATTTATTCGTCACGACTACGACAATTTTGAGATAACATTCCATATTCCTGATTTCAGTATATATTTTTATGCAGTAGCATTTCCCTAAAACAGCCATAATTAATTGTAACTCCGTGAATTTATAAGACAGACAGACAGTTACAACGTAGAACTTGGTACATGCGTACGTCAGTTCAAGTTGTCATGCCTCAATTAGCAAATAGAGATTAAATTGTCGAATCAAATCTCATAGTGGGGAAGGTAGTAGCAGACTTAGTATTCATGGAAGGGAATAGAGATCGGAGATAAGATTTAAGAAAATATGATTCAGTAAAGAGAAAATTATGATAAGTCCAGAAACTTAGAATTTAGAGGAAAACAAGGAGTGGATGCACCTGCGCCATTGGCAACGATTTTGAGCCATATCACCCAAGGTCTCTAGCCATTTATTGCGAGCGTCACGCGGACCCTACTAACATGGCTCAGCCCAATTGTCAATGAATTCATGGACTGCTGTCATATTTTGGTTTGGCCGCCTCAAGCTTTCTTCCAGCCTACTCCTACATCGGACATCATTGCTCGTTGAGGTAGGCGGTGATCAGGCATACGTAACACATGTCCTAACCACCTTAGCTGATGGAGATTTACTACTTCATCAATAGACTTACCGTATCTACCTAGTACTCTATTCCTAACCCACGGATTGCTTACTCGGTGCTCCCAACAATCACGAGCAATGTTTCGAAGACATCTATGATCGAATACCATGAGCCTACGAATATCCTCTATCCTTAATGGCCATAAAGTAAGACGGATCGAACTACTGCGCAGTAAACGCGTCCTGTGGTCAGTAGTCGAATGTCTCGCCTACGCCACAGATGACGTAAATTCCAAAAAGCTAATCGGGCCTTGTGTATACGCGCAGAGACTTCAGTAGACACTAGACCGTCAGGGCTGATGAGGCTGCCAAGATAAGTGAAGCGGTCAACACATTTAACATTTAATTCACTCCCTATCACTAACTTCGGTGTCGAATCAAGCCAATCCTGAAGTAACATTTTGCATTTGGGTGGAGAGAATCGCGTCCCAAACATCCTTACATTCATGTTTAAGGCAGTCAAAAGATTCTGCATTTTATCAGCATCTTCACCTAAGAGAACTATATCATCTGCATGTTCTAAGTCAGCTAGTTTATCACCTGGAAGAAGGTCAACCCCGCCGAATTTATAATGTGAATTTATAATGTGTAACGTTGTTAGTGATGCCTATGATCTGAAAAAAAACAATAACTACCAGTTTCCCAGAGAGAAATTAGATATTTGGACTATTGAATTCATGGTTGAAAATAGAGTATCTAAACTTGTAGTCCAATATGAATACTTCTATCACATACTTACACTGTTATGCTACTTTCTAACCCGACTGAAGCTGTTACTCTATCTGTAATGATGACGTAATCAATATCGAATACTACTCACAATGTATAAACTTTCTTACTATCACTGATAATAACAGCACATTTACGAAATTAGCACTTATTATGATAAGTTCAGCTCTCTATGACTGACTGATTATTTCCCCATGCAACTAAAAAACAAACGACTTATATTTAACAGCCATCTGTTAAATAGTAGATAAAAAATGATGTAATGTATGTTTCCTTAATCAAACGGTTGACTGGATCCCGTTACCTCGATTTTCACGTACTCAAAACCATAGTAGTTACTCGTTATCTTGTTGGGCAGACATATACGATGAAGGACCTTAACTAATGCACTTTACTTAAGAAACAATGATATTTTGACTGAAGATCTGGAGGTCAGTTGAGCAGTAATAGTATGATCGAGTGCAAACCTATATTTCAAAAAAATATACAAAGCCTGAAACTAGCTGATGATAAAACAGACGCATACAACATGAAGGGTAAAAATGAATGTTCTACAAAAATATCAGTTCACCTGCACTAACAAGATGCTCTTCTGTGGGAAAACGCAAGCGAGCTCGAGACGAGATAGCACGCAAAGCAATACAATAAGACAAATTGATATATCGAACAATATTTCGCCTAATTCTTGTTGGACGTTCAGCGTTTCCATGACAAAAAGCTGTTATAAATAAAGCCAAGCGATCAGGCCAAGGGAGTGACAGAAACTGTTCCCACCAACGTTGAACAATCAGTGAAACATAAAAACCCAAAACAAACGCCACGGGAACGGTCTCATTGTACCGACCGCAATAAATGCACAGCTGCTCAAAATACCTGTTTAAATCAAATGATGATATTGTTTAGTGAAGTGTGAAAAAAAATATATATATATTGTATAACAGATAGAAAATGTGCATAAATAAAGTCTCTTATATAAATCCCTATAGTACAATTAAAAATGTGATTTTTGACATACTTGAGCTAAAATTAGAGAGTAGAGTAGTTGAGCACATTGACCACTTCAATTATCCCGGAAGTCTCATCGCCACTGATGAGTCGGTGTCTGACGAAATTTCAGCTCGGATTCAAAAAACTCGTTTGGCTTTTGCCAACTGTTCATCTATGGCATAGGCGATATAACTAACTATCAAGTAACGGACAGGTGTACTGCAAAGTATTTCGTTTCATCTTACTGTATGGATGTGAAACGTGGCCATTAAGAGTAGATGACATTCATAGGTTACCGATATTTTATTATCGATATCTTTAGTTCATGTATTGATGTATACCAGTCCTGAAGTAAAAATTGCGTTTAGAGGGGGGAAATGCATCCCAAACATACTTACATTGTTAATCAATGGTGTTAAAACATCCCATTTTATCAGCGTCTTCGGACGATGAGAGCGTTATTTCCAGCAGTAAATTTATGGTAAAACTAAACAAAAATTAAGGTAGTCGACAAACTAAATGCACGCCAATTGAGGTTACAAGTTTAGATGACAGTTCGTCATACGCTTCGAGTAAGGAGTCTTTACAAGGCTTATGTACTACTGAGGTACGCCTATCAGTAAAACACTGCTGTATGGCCGTTCGGCCTAGAGTCAAATGCTGCTTTCAAGAAAAATCACAATTGTCGGATGCTGAAAAGCATGTCTATGTTCTAAAATATTAGTAATGGAAAAAATTTGGTCGATAAAACTACAACCAGACCTGAGACCAGCTCAGTTTCTCACATTTACAGTTAGCGAGTTATAGCTAAGCATCTGATAATTATTGAAGTTAGTGCTTTAGATACTATTAGTCAAGCTAATTCTCTTATGATTATCATATGATGACTTTGATCCTCTCTTATATATTCAGATGATCAACGACCAAGACCAGTCGAATAGGGTTATGTCCTGCTCCCAGACTTTAGCTAAAATATCAGTCAACCTATTTGCTAAAGCTGGACTACCATCTTCAAAGACCTCTGGAGTTAATTCATCCGGACCGGCTGCTCTACGCCGGTTTAAATAAGCTATGGCTTTTTAACTGCTGTAATAGTCAGAGGCTCCATGTCGACTTTTTATCCAGGCTGCTTGGAAATAGTGAGTAGTTCTAGAGTAGCTGAAGGATATATGAACTGTTTTTCATGTGTTACGCCTATCGTTCAAAACGTCTAGGCTGAGACCTTATAACAGCTTCACCATTATCAGACATTGTCTTGATAACACTAGACTTTTCAATCACAGTTTCTTCTATTAAGCTGGATAGTTGTCTAGTGTTACCTTTCACCACTACCTTTTCCATCTCATTATATTTGGTTAGTTACCCATCGCTGCTCATAATCATTACGCAGACTTTGTCAGTCTACATCTGATTTGTCCTCACTCCTCATCGTGGTCGAAGCCTAGCAGGATAAGTTTATAGAAGTACATCAACTAAATACACTTCACTGTAATCCACCGATTTTTTCTTAACCTATTGATTTAAGTCACTGATGAATGTCACTACTGTTTCCACAACTATTTGGGTATCTTAACACACAGCATCTAGATTAGTCGTGTTTTTGAATTCCCTAATTACGCCTCCTGTTGTTGATGGAATTTGCATCACTACGCTAGACGATATCTCTCCTTATGCCTAAAGTTCGTACTTGCAACAAATACAGGAGTCTGAGTAGAGTTGAAGAAGATGATCACCATTATCCGTTCTCTAAGCTGGGGCACCAGAACACTAGCCTAAATTCCTTACGGTCTGATTTAGGTTACCTACTTGGACATTTAGATCACTTGCTATAAGTGTCAAATCTGAGTGTTCAGCCTTATAAAGAAGCTCAGAAAGCCCTTTGTAAAATCCACCTTTAACTTCGTTCAAGCAGCAGTCAATAAGGGCATAGGGAGAAACGACAAAAAAGACAACGGCTCATGTCCCTATCCTTCTGAGTTTTTACTGAACCATATTCATGATAATTAATAGCATTTTATTCTAATCAGTAATTGTATACAAGGGAAACTGAAATGTAACTATTCAACAACATTCATGAGTTTTTTTCTGGATACTATTTTGTTTTGGACCTAATGCCTGCCACTGATTTGGTGTAATTAGTGCCTATAAACTAAATTAATCGGTAAAATCTAGTAGCATTAGGACTAATAGAATTAGGTCATCTGTTAACAAATACAGTTTAAAATATTTGGTAACATCTGTGTACTAGATTATATCAATTTTTGATTAAGAAAAAACGCTGCAATCCAAGATGAATTGTCTAAAAATTTGTTTCTCGAACCATTTAGTTTCAATGGGGAAATATTTATGTTAGGCAGCCGTCATTATTAACGACTATTATCAAAAGAATATGAATTTGATTTAAAAACCTCTCCGTTGCGCCTAATAATCGAATCAAAATATAAAAAAAAACTGAATAAATGTTTATTATCAAAGTAATATTTATTTTACTATCATTAGTTTCTCTCAATAAAGGAGATTTATGACGGAAATTATAGTTATCTCTGTGTGATCATTCAGATGATACTATCAAAATGAAGTGTTCAATATGCTATTATATGTCTATATATTCTAGAGTTTATCAGAGAGTGAGGAACTGATTACCATTTGCTCTATAACTATTTACTGTGCAACTGTGTGAAGAAAAGTGTTGGTGGTTTATAACTTGACACTTATGTACAGGCTTTGTCTACCGAATCACGAAGCATGAATATCCAATAATCCCATCCGTTTGTTTATTCTTAAGTAAGTATTTTCGAATTTCCAATTCATTTATTGATGTTCGGAAGTGCAAATAATTGAACCACAACAGCACTGTTGGAATTAAAAGTGAGCTAGTTAATAGTTCATAGCTTTAAAAACATTCTGAGTAATAATAAAAAAATACTTAATCTGTTTTCCTTACTTTAGGTCTAAAATGTCCTGACCGTTGATGCAACCTTGACATGGCGATTAGGTTTGCCTATCACGATTCAATCCGGTAATACTAATTAAAATAGTTATTCTTTAAGGTCCGACTATGCCAGGCAGGTCGGTTGACGAGCGATGAGACTAAGAGCAGTAAAACTAAGGTCCGAGGACGAAATCGTACTGCCGACTGTACGAAGGCGTGACGGAAGTAAGGTATTTCTCTCAGATAACCAGCATGACGATGCTGCGTTCCCAAAAAGGAAGGATGGGCTTAGAAAAAGTCGACCTTAGAAATGCGCACTTCACCTTACTTCATGGATTTCCGTCTACAGCGGTAAGGCCTTCACAATTACAGAGCTAACACAATTAAAAACTCTCATAAAGGCCGTGCGTGATCGGCCTCGAAGTTGTTTCTTTCGGGACTGCAGTCATGTTCCCAGGTCCTTAAGACCAACCCTAATCCAATTTGCCTTTCAGGCACAACAAGAATCCTTCCACAGCGTGGGCAACCAGGTAGCGATAACCGCCCTCATACTTCTAACAGCACTCGAGATCATCCCGTTTACGATCACATCCCTACTCCTCTTAATAGCTCCTCTACTTTACTTCGATCCCCATCTATCTCTCATTCCTTTCACACGTGCCACTGATGACTCGATTCCACAAAGCACTATTCTAGGTTTCCCAAAACCAAACTCTAAACGTTATGTTGGAACTTTTAATGTGTGAACCCTTTGTAAAATGGGTCCACAAACCTCACTAACAAAAACTGTTGAATCGCCCGCTATTGATATTTGCTGAGTTTCGAAAACACACACACAGGACCCTAGCGTAGTTAATCAGTTGACGTCACCCACCTTGGTAATCATCTGACGTTTGTCTGAAGACAAGGAACAGCAAACTCGGGAAAACCAGTCTCGCTCCAGACCTCAACCGCGATAGATTGACTAAATACTTATCCTTCGTCAGATCCTAGAACACGGATATAGCTACCAACGTCCGACTTGAAAGCTGCGTTTGACTCTGTAAATCGAGAGGCAATGTAGCAGTGTTGTCGCTAAACGGTGTACCTGAAGAGCATGTAAATCTTATAAAAGCTCTCTGCTCGAACATCGCTGGTCAAGTCAAAGCTCATAGCGAACTATCACGAGGATTATCAGACTCAAGTGGTGTTCATCAAAGATGCCTCTTACCCCCCCCCCCACTTCTTATTTAACTTTGTCATAGATGTCCGCTTAGAAACCAAACTTTCATCGACTAACTTTACAGGAAGCTCACTTATCGACTTAGAATAAGCAGATGATGTAGTCCTATTCAGTGAAGATGCTGACAATATGCAGTCGCCTGAACACCTTGAGTAACATCGACAGAATATTTAGAATACGTTTTTCTTCGTTCAAATGCAAAGTGTTACTCCAGGACCGGACTGCACCATTGCTTAGATTAGTCATAAGAAGTGAAGTATTATGTACGTTGACCGTTTAACTTATCTCAGAAGTCTCATCAACACCCTGGTAAGTCGGTGTCTAGTAAATTCTTAGTCTGGAATCAAAAAGATCGTTTAGCTTTAACCAACCTACGTCATTTATAGTGTAGGCAAGATCAGTCAGTCAATCAGTTACAACGTAGAACTTGGTACGTGTGTACATCAGTTCATGTTGCCATGCCTCAATTAGCACAGAAATGAAATTGTTGGATCAAATTCCAGAGTAGTGGAGGTGGAAACAGAGTTAGTATTAATGGTAGGGATTAGAGACCAAAGATAAGACTTGATATATATATATATATATATATATATATATATATATATATATATATATATATATAATTCATTAAACAGAAAATTATAATGAATCCAGAAGCCTAGAATTCGGAGAAGGACATAGAATGGATGCACCTGCCCCATTCCCAACGAGTCATGTCACCCAAAGTCTATAGCCACTGGTTACGAACAACATATGGACCCAAACAAGGTACTCTAAACCTATTAACATGGCTCAGCACAATTGTCAATGACTTCATCGACTGGTGTCATATTTTGGTTTGGCCGCCCCTAGCTTTCTTCCAGCCTACTCCTACACCAGACAGCATTGTAAGTCGATGTAGGCGGTGGTTAGGCATACGTAACACATGTCCTATCCACCTCAGCTGATGAAGATTTACTACTTCATCAATAGATTTACCACATTTACCTAGTACTCTATTCCTAACTCATCACCTATCGCTTACCTGGTGGTCCCAACAAACACGAGCAATACATCGAAGACAGCTATGATCATATACCAGTAACCTACGAATATTCTCTATCATTAATGGCCAAGTTTCAGGCCCATAAAGTAAAACGGACCGAACTACTGAGCAGTAAACACCTCCCTTGGTCAGAAGACTGATGTTACGCCTACGCTACAAGTGACGCAAATCGGCTAAAGCCAATTGAGCCTTCTGTATACAAGCCGAGATTTCAACAGACACCAGACCATCAGGACTGACGAGACTCCCAAGATAAGTGAAACGACCAACACACTCAACTGCTTCGCGCTATATCGCTAATTTCGGTGCGGAAGCAAGCCAATCCTGAAGCACTATTTTGCATTTGGATAAGGAAAATCGTATCCTAAACATGCACGCATTGATACTTAAGATGGTCAAAAAAGTGCATTATATCAGTATCCTCACCCAATAGAGCAATATCATCTGCATATTCTAAGTCAACAGGTTTATCACCTGTTAAGAGGTCAACCCCTGAGAAATCAGACGATGAAAATGTTAACTCTAAAAACATGTCGATGATAAAATTAACTAAAAATGGGGAAAGCGAGCAACCTTGGCGAACACCACTTATAGTAACCAGTTCCGACGACAGTTCGCCACAGGCTATGATTCGACCAATAGTATTCGAGCAGAACGCTCGTATACGGTTAATGTACTTCATTGGCACTTCTTTTAATAACAGACATTCCCACACAATCTCACGATTAACAGAGTCGAATGCTGCCTTAAGGTCAAGGAATACAATTATTGTCGGACATCGAAGTGTGAATATTTGGTCTATATAGCCATGTTCAAGTCTGAAACTACCTTGTCTTTCTCGAGTTTGCTTTACGTGAGTTTTGGTTAGGCATCAAAGTATTATTGAAGCTAATATTTTAGACATTATATTCGTTAAACTGATTCCTCCCTAAATGTTACACGAGAACTTTTGTCCTTTCATATAGACTGAAACGACAAATAATCGAGACCAGTCAAATGGGATTACATTTAGTTCCCAGATTCTAGCCATGATTACAGTTAATATCACTGTTGAAACTGGACAGCCATCTGTAGATGTTCCAGGGATTAATCCGTCAGGTCCTGCTGCTCTCCCTTATTTCAGATTGCCTATAGTCTTTACAATGTCATTAAAACTTGGAGAACTGACATCAAAGTGTCATTCAGATTGCTTGGAGAAGGTGGGTAACTGAGGTGTGGTCGCAGGCCAAATGAACTATTCTCGAAAGTGTTCTGTCTATCAGCCCGACCTCTTTAAATGAGAATGAATAATAGACCCAACCATTACCAAGTTTCATTAGCAGCAGGATTTCTGACACTCGTTTCCTTGATATCTGTGAATAGCTGTCTGCCTTTACCTACTCCCGCCGCGTTTCCCATCACGTTAACTTTCGCTACCCACCACTGAGCACGATCATTGAGTAGGCCTTCTATCAACCTGTGTTAAAGCTGTATACGGTTTTCATCGTGCCCAGAACCGGGCGGAACGAGTTTCCGAGCATCTGTCAGTTCAGTAGATGCAGCTGAAATCCACTGATTTCCCTTAACCGTTTGATTTATTTTACTGGTGCATATCATTGCTCTTTTAGCAACTTCTTGAATATCATACCAAGCTGACTAAGGGTGAGTATCGTTTACGTAGTTGACTAATCAGTTTTCTAGTTGTTCCTAAAATATAATTTTGAATCCTTCATCATTAAGTTGAACTCTGAGGGGGATCCATGCAGTGGATCTTTTCTGTCCAGTGAGACGCAGACTAATATGCACTCATACTAAAACATGATAAGAGTCTAAACATGTACTTAGGAATGAGCCGCAGTCTTCCATCGTGACTCTTCAACTATGGTCGATTGTAATGTGATCTATTTGAGTCCAGCGTTGATTTGATTGTGGAGGTTGCCATGTTAACTGGTGTCTTTTCTAATGCTTAAAGTTGGTGCTTGCTAGAAATAGTCGGTTATCTCAACATAGTTGTAAAAGACGACCACCATTATCTGTTTGTTGAACCGCGACACTATAGGATCCACTTAGATGCCTTTCGGTTGCGTTTAGTCTACCTACTTGGGCATTTAAGTCACCAACGACTATTACTACATCTATGCGTTTAGCTACCTGGGACGAGAATCTAGGGTCATAGCTAGAGAGGCTTGTTGTCCTATTTGGCCGAATGTTCGAACGTTAAAAGCTCCAATACATAGTTTAGCGCGAAATTTCAGGAGACCAGGAATAACATTCCGTGAACTCCGACCATTAGTACTAGAGGCGTAAGGTGATAAAGTTATGCAACAAAGGTTAGTCGCAAGGATAAGAGAGTTATCAAACAGAGAGACAGACAGTTACAACGTAGAACTTGGTACATGCGTACGTCAGTTCAAGTTGTCATGCCTCAATTAGCAAATAGAGATTAAATTGTCGAATCAAATCTCATAGTGGGGAAGGTAGTAGCAGACTTAGTATTCATGGAAGGGAATAGAGATCGGAGATAAGATTTAAGAAAATATGATTCAGTAAAGAGAAATTTATTATAAGTCCAGAAACTTAGAATTTAGAGGAAAACAAGGAGTGGATGCACCTGCGCCATTGGCAACGATTTTGAGCCATATCACCCAAGGTCTCTAGCCATTTATTACGAGCGTCACGCGGACCCCAACCAGGTAGTCTGCACCTATTAACATGGCTCAGCCCAATTGTCAATGAATTCATGGACTGCTGTCATATTTTGGTTTGGCCGCCCCAAGCTTTCTTCCAGCCTACTCCTACACCGGACATCATTGCTCGTTGAGGTAGGCGGTGATCAGGCATACGTAACATATGTCCTAACCACCTTAGCTGATGGAGATTTACTACTTCATCAATAGACTTACCGTATCTACCTAGTACTCTATTCCTAACCCACGGATTGCTTACTCGGTGCTCCCAACAATCACGAGCAATGTTTCGAAGACATCTATGATCGAATACCATGAGCCTACGAATATCCTCTATCCTTAATGGCCATAAAGTAAGACGGATCGAACTACTGCGCAGTAAACGCGTCCTGTGGTCAGTAGTCGAATGTCTCGCCTACGCCACAGATGACGTAAATTCCAAAAAGCTAATCGGGCCTTGTGTATACGCGCAGAGACTTCAGCAGACACTAGACCGTCAGGGCTGATGAGGCTGCCAAGATAAGTGAAGCGGTCAACACATTTAACATTTAATTCACTCCCTATCACTAACTTCGGTGTCGAATCAAGCCAATCCTGAAGTAACATTTTGCATTTGGGTGGAGAGAATCGCGTCCCAAACATCCTTACATTCATGTTTAAGGCAGTCAAAAGATTCTGCATTTTATCAGCATCTTCACCTAAGAGAACTATATCATCTGCATATTCTAAGTCATCAAGTTTGTCTCCTGGAAATAGGTCAACCTCGCCGAAGTCAGACGATGAAAATGTCAACTCCAAAAGTATGTCGATGATAAAATTAAACAAAAATGGGGAAAGCGGACAACCTTGACGAACATCACTTGAGGTAATCAGTTCTGACGACAATCCGCCATAAGCTGTCACTCTACATGTGGTGTTCGAGTAGAGGGCTTGTATAAGATTAATGTACTTCTCTGGTACGCCTTTTAATGACAGACATTGCAGTACATTCCCTGTATTGGTTAGATGGGGCCAAGTGAATGACCATACTAGGATCCTACATGCGTGTTTCAGAGACAATACACATATACGGCACGATACTGTCTCAGCCAGAGGCTTGACTTAAGGCTCATACATCGAATCCGACTGTAGCTGCTACCTTGACGTGGTGGTCGGGCTTGCCTGTCGTGATGACCCAACCGAGCTATATTGGCTGAACGCTTGTTCCTCTAGGTCCTACCATGCCAAGCAGGTCTGTTGGAGAGCGATAAGACTGAAGGCAGCAACCTAAGATCTGAGGGCGAAGTCGTACTGCTGACTGCAGCGGGGTGTGGCAGCAGTAAGGTGTTTCCCTCGGATAACCAGCATCTGCAGCGATGCTGCCTTCTCACAAAGGAAGGAAGGGGTTAGAAAAGGTCGACCTTAAAAATGTCACACCTCACCTTACTCCACGGATTTCCGTCTCTGGCAGTAAGGCCTTTTAAAGAACGGAGATAACACTTCGAAAACACCCCATAACAAGGTCGTGTGTGATCGGCCTCAAGCAGTTTCCCCTTGGGCTCTGCGATCGCGCTTTCAGGTCACTATGACCAATACTAATCCAGTTTCCTTTTCAGGTACCTCAAGAAGCAATATCCTTGCATGGTGTGGGTAGCCAGGTAGTGAAAACCGCCCTCATACCTCTAACAGCACAAGAGATCATTTTGCTCGAGGTCAAATCCCACCCTCAACTCTCAATAACTCCTTTATTCCCACGATTAACCCGTGTAGCTTAACTTTATCACCTCACGCCTTTAATACTAATGGTTTGAGTTCACTAAACGTTATTCCTGGTATCCTGAAACCTCCCACTAAACTACATATCAGAGCATTTAACGTTCGAACATTCGGCCAAATAGGACAACAAGCCTCTCTAGCTATGACCCTAGATTCTCGTTCCATCGATGTCTGCTGCGTCTCCGAAACGCGTATACAGGATCCAAGTATGATCATTCACTTGACCTCACCTTGTGAAGATAAGGAACCGGTCCGCTTCACCCTTCGTGTTTCCGGAGACCCCACTGTTACTACTCGTGGCCTTGCTGGTGTAGGTATGGCACTAAGTTCAAAAGCTGAACGAGCTCTCCTTGACTGGATTCCCATAAACAGTCGCTTATGCGCTGTCCGTCTAAACTGGACAGTAAGAACTCGGGAAGATAGGGACACGTGCCGTTGCTTCTTTGTTGTCTCTGTCTATGCTCCTACTAATTGCAGCTCAGATGAAGTAAAAGATGAATTTTACAGAAAGCTTTCAGACCTCCTTCGAAAAGCTAAGCGTACTGATGTAGTGATTATGACTAGTGACTTTAATGCCCAAGTAGGTAGATTAGGCGAAACCGAAAGGCACCTAGGTGGATCCTATGGTGTCGACGCCCAACGAACAGATAATGGCGACCATTTATTACAACTGTGCTCAGATAACCGTCTATTTCTCGCAAGCACTAACTTTAAACGTAAGGAAAGACATCAGTTGACATGGCGGCCTCCACAGTCAACTCAGCGTTGGACTCAAATAGACCACATTGCCATCAGCCACCGTTGGAGAGGCTCGGTAGAAGACTGCTGTTCATTTTGGAGCACATATTTAGACTCAGACCACGCTCTAGTACGAGCGCGTATTAGTCTGCGTCTCACTGGACGTAAAAGACCAACGGCAAAGATCCCCATAAGAGTCCAACTTAATGATGAAAAAGTCAAGAATATATTTCAGGAACAACTTAAAAACCAACTAGTCAACTGTATAAACGATACCCACCCCGAATCAGCTTGGAATGATATCCAAAAAGGTTTCGAAACAGCAGTAATATCTACTAATAAACTAAACCAAAAAGTTAGGAAAACTCAGCGGATTTCAGCTGCGTCCACTGAACTGATAGATGTTCGGCAACACATCCCACATTGTTCTGAATACGATGAGGAGTGAAGGCAACTTAAACACAAACTGGTTAAAAGCTTACGGAATGATCGTGAGCAGTGGTGGGTGACGAAAGCTAGAGATAGAAAAGGCAGTGGCAATAGGTAA
The DNA here is from genome assembly GCA_034768735.1 of Schistosoma mekongi. Taxonomy (NCBI): domain Eukaryota; kingdom Metazoa; phylum Platyhelminthes; class Trematoda; order Strigeidida; family Schistosomatidae; genus Schistosoma; species Schistosoma mekongi. The sequence continues at coordinate 84,213,020 of CM068305.1, forward strand.
CAGTAGGCAACTGTTCAGACTTATCAAGGAGACGGGTATCAGAAATCCAACTGTAAGTGAAACTATCTCAGAAAAAGATGGGAGCACTATTCACTGTCAATCCAGAAGGTTGGACCGATGGGCAGAACACTTTAGGGAACAGTTCAGTTGGCCCTCGGCCTCATCCCAGTTGCCCACCGTTCCCAAGCAATCTGAATGGCAAATTAATATTGGTCCCCCCCAAGTCTTAGTGAGGTTGAGAAGGCTATAGGGAACCTAAAGCGAGGGAGAGCAGCAGGACCCGATGGGTTGACTCCTGAAATATTTAGGGATGGTGGTCCGGTTTTAACAGCGAGATTAACCGGGATCCTGTCTAGAATCTGGGAATTGGGCGTAATCCCATATGACTGGTCTCAAACACTAATCGTTCCAATCTATAAGAAAGGACAGAAGTCCTCCTGTGACAATTACCGTGGAATCAGCTTAACGAATATAGTGTCCAAAATATTGGCTTCAATCATACTTCGACGCCTAACTAAAGCTCGTGAAGAGCAAACTAGAGAGAACCAAGGTGGTTTCAGACCTGGACGTGGCTGTATAGACCAAATATTCACACTTCGGCAGGTTCTGGAACATAGACACACTTTTAGACGCCCAACAATAGTTGTATTCCTTGACCTTAAAGGCGGCATTTGACTCTATCGATCGTAAGGTTATGTTGCAATGTCTGTCATTAAAAGGCGTACCAGAGAAGTACATTAATCTTATACAAGCCCTCTACTCGAACACCACATGTAGAGTGACAGCTTATGGCGGATTGTCGTCAGAACTGATTACCTCAAGTGATGTTCGTCAAGGTTGTCCGCTTTCCCCATTTTTGTTTAATTTTATCATCGACATACTTTTGGAGTTGACATTTTCATCGTCTGACTTCGGCGAGGTTGACCTATTTCCAGGAGACAAACTTGATGACTTAGAATATGCAGATGATATAGTTCTCTTAGGTGAAGATGCTGATAAAATGCAGAATCTTTTGACTGCCTTAAACATGAATGTAAGGATGTTTGGGACGCGATTCTCTCCACCCAAATGCAAAATGTTACTTCAGGATTGGCTTGATTCGACACCGAAGTTAGTGATAGGGAGTGAATTAAATGTTAAATGTGTTGACCGCTTCACTTATCTTGGCAGCCTCATCAGCCCTGACGGTCTAGTGTCTGCTGAAGTCTCTGCGCGTATACACAAGGCCCGATTAGCTTTTTGGAATTTACGTCATCTGTGGCGTAGGCGAGACATCCGACTACTGACCACAGGACGCGTTTACTGCGCAGTAGTTCGATCCGTCTTACTTTATGGCCATTAAGGATAGAGGATATTCGTAGGCTCATGGTATTCGATCATAGATGTCTTCGAAGCATTGCTCGTGATTGTTGGGAGCACCGAGTAAGCAATCCGTGGGTTAGGAATAGAGTACTAGGTAGATACGGTAAGTCTATTGATGACGTAGTAAATCTCCATCAGCTAAGGTGGTTAGGACATATGTTACGTATGCCTGATCACCGCCTACCTCAACGAGCAATGATGTCCGGTGTAGGAGTAGGCTGGAAGAAAGCTTGGGGCGGCCAAACCAAAATATGACAGCAGTCCATGAATTCATTGACAATTGGGCTGAGCCATGTTAATAGGTGCAGACTACCTGGTTGGGGTCCGCGTGACGCTCGTAATAAATGGCTAGAGACCTTGGGTGATATGGCTCAAAATCGTTGCCAATGGCGCAGGTGCATCCACTCCTTGTTTTCCTCTAAATTCTAAGTTTCTGGACTTATAATAAATTTCTCTTTACTGAATCATATTTTCTTAAATCTTATCTCCGATCTCTATTCCCTTCCATTAATACTAACTCCGTCACTACCTCCCCTACTCTGGAATTTGATCCGATAATTTAATCTCTATTTGCTAATTGAGGCATGACAATTTGAACTGACGTACGCATGTACCAAGTTCTACGTTGTAACTGTCTGTCTCTCTGTCATACATTGAAGGCTCTAATATGCAGTTATGAGAGTCGTTTCAGTGAACCTTTAGCATTATTGTGTGAATGAGGATCGTTGGAATTGGAGGCATATGAGGAGTAATTTGGAGATAAAAGTCTAGGGTACATAGTCAAAGTAGGAGAAATATCAGGAACTAAATGAGCAATTTTAACATGGAGCCAATAACCTTGAGTGCTGTTAGGGAGGTAAGGGCGGTTATTATTTTCCAGTTGTCCACACTGCAAAAGGATTCTTCCTCATGAGGAATTCGAGAAAGGTAGGATGTGGGTGGTCTTAACGACCCGAGTGTGACCACAGTGCTTAAGGGAGCAGGCCACATACAGTCATTTGATGTGGTTAATGGTGTTAGCCCCATTCTTGTAAAGGTCTTACAGCTGTAGACAGAAATCAGTGGAGTAAGGTGAGGTGCCCATTTTTAGGATCGACCTTTTCAAACCTCATCTTTCCTTTCTGGAAACACATCATCACAGCCATGTTGGTTGCCACACTGCTGCCACACATTAGTACAGTCGGCAGTACGATTTCGCCATAGGACATTAGGTGAGCTGGTTATGATCTTAACGCTTACTAATCGGTCTGTCTGGCAAAGCAGGTCCTAAAAGAATGATTATTCCAAAAAAACATCTAATCTGCTATCCTTTAGAGTTTGTAAAATTATACCTAAATAAGTACATTTTTGTCCAAATAAACACTCACTTGTATCTGCTTACAACTGAAAAACGACTCTGTGGTTGCTAATATAAGCGTGTAGCATATTGTTAAGAAAAACATTTGTCATTGGCTCTTCACTGGAGCAAACATAAGAAAATGTTTATTTCCACTTTAGGATATCATGGTAACCGATTACCTCATTTTTCCATGTATACTATAATCGAATTGATTGTAAACAATTCTTTTGTACAAACCTCAGTATTCTCACCTAAGTTTACCGAAGCATAAACTAGATGTCTTACCAACGTAAACGTATAGAAAGGTTTCAGTAACGAAGCATCTAGTAAATCCAGGAGAAAAATAGACAACAAGGTATGAATATCTAGACAAGTCTCGGATAAAACAATTCAAGCGATAATCAATTTTTAACACTCTACAAGCGTTAAACGGACAAAATACTGAACTTTCGACTACATCTACACCAAATCCTCCATGATACACTTAATTTTATTTATATATTTAGGCTAACGCAAAAGATTGTATAGGACTAAGTACCTCTTACATGTATATAGATGTTCTATGCAATTATTTAAATATTATGACAAGTCTAACTAACCTCTTTAACGTCGCACTGAGGATGAACCTGTACGTAACAGATAAGACGGAATATATACCGACGAAAACCAAAAATTCGAACCACACCAGACGATAAACGCTACCTTTCCACCTATTTGTGACCATTCAGAACAAACATCATAAGCCTTACATAAATAAGAGCCTTATAAAAGTCCAATATTTTGCAGTCGCTACAACTGATGAGTAAGTAACAGTCATTCTCGGAGACACCAATTAAGTGTTAGTGACCTACAGCTTTCTAAATTCTCCAAAATTCAATATCCAATATCTCCATAGACAACCAGCTTAAGCAAATAATGTTTCGGTGCCTGTGTCATGAAAATCTAGTCCTACTTTAGATGCATCCTCTAAAGGTGCTGATACTACATGTTCCAACAGAGAAATGCAGTAGTTCATGGCTGAATGCATGTAATAGAACTTCCTACGTGAATTATTTGATCGGCATTTTTGAGACATTCTCGGAATGTCGTTTTTAACTAAAGTCCTGGTGGAAACTTAAAGATTAGGCATATTAATACCAAAATCATCATTCAGTATATAGAAGGCCAGTATTAGATTACTCTGTAATCTCCATTAAATCAGCAGAAATGGGTTGCGGAGTTTCATTCCATCTTCATATGGTAACGTAGGAAAGAACCTTTTTGCGTTGAATGTGTTCTAGTATATTTGCTTCATACATGAAACGAAGACTGAGTGCTTGAACTCTTTTTTTTAAATGGTGCCTTGCATATATACGACGTAATATTTGGATCATTTATTCATTGAATCTTAAAAACGCCTTTCGAATGGCCTAGAGAATCTGAAAGCCTTTCGCTCCGTCCACCATTTAGTTACTCGTTGTTTTGAGGTCACTGCTAGCTATAACTTTTATATTCCTACAATCCATAACTTCAGGCGATGTCATTTTATTCGTTTTGTAGTTGTGAAGATTGTCACAATGTCCAATGTACGTCATTTCACTTTTACTAAAGCTAACTTACAATGACCCGCGGTACGAGATGCTTGCCCACCTTACACTAGGAAAAAGTCGAGTTATGCCATGGATTATACTTCAGAATCTGAACCTGAATAACAAAACCACGCAGTCCTTATTCACAAATGGTTAGACTACTTCAAGACAAGAAATATCCTCGGTCTCATGACGTAGAAATGAAGAAAAAAATGAGACTGCTTATAAGTCATCTTAGGTGCCTACGTTAGACCATAATGAGGGATTGAGTTTTCTATAAGTTCATGGATCATTTAAAAGATAATCAGCGTGCGCAATTATTAGAGCTATTAAAATTTGTGGGGTCAAACAATGAACAACTAATCTTCCACGCTGTAAATGCGAAATAGCCGCCACACACTTGTCCAAACAAGGCCATATATATATCATATTTCGAAGAATCAAGCTTCGATGACATTTGTTATGTGCACCGTAAGTTTAGGCAAGTTTCCTGATAAATGATTTAAGCAGTGTCGCATTTAGTAGATCAGTAGTACGATTTTATTATTGGATGAGTTTACTGTGTTCACACGTCATAAATTCACTCACCCGAAACTTGACTTAGAGAGGGTCACCGCCTCTCAACCAATAACCAACACGCAAAAATAAACTTGAGATCTCCACAACACTGAAATTTTCACTTAAGAAAACACCATACAGATTAATTCTTCTCTTCATTTTTTGTTCAATGTGTTGCAGCTTTTTAAAAGGTAGGCATTAATAGTGGATCGTTTTCATCTACCGTGTGCACTGTACGTACCTTAGTATGCCTTAAACGATAAGCCAAAAGTTCAGACTCCGTGTGATAAAGATACAACGGGACAGGTTTTCAAATAAGGTCCAATTGAATTAAAGCCAAGGGAAACTGAAGCCCAAATGAAGTTTTTATTAATCCGTCAAGAAAATATTGTTCTGTGTTATAAATTATAAATGCAATGTTACAAACCATTAATATTATAGGCACCCAGCCTAGAACAAACGGTAAAACAGCCAAAAACAATCGCGCAAGCAAAAACTGTGGAGGCAAAGGTAAGCAAGCCAAACATAAAATTGAATACAAACAGGTGAATTAAGTCGGAGAAAGTGTGGTTAGAATAATTTATATAATTCTTAGGTTTACTTTAAGATTCCCCACTAAAAGAACATTGGTTCTTTTCACATGTGAACGAATTACTTGTATCGACCAACATATACAAACAATAATCAACCAATTCACATTCACATAGATAATTAATGTTAATGTGTGTTAGGTCTTACTTGATGATCCCTAAGTCTTGCTACCTTTTTACTGCCTGATATGTTATTGTTGATCATGCCTATAGAAGTGGCTTGCTCCTGATATCAGGAAATAAATTATTATTATTACCGCAATACGCGTAGGAATCGTCACATCTTTCTAAGGCCTCTAATGTCCCCATCATAAGGATTCCGTTCCCAGTCCTTAAGTCTGCTTGTCTCACCAGTTCATCCTTACCTAGTACTGCACGCTGTACCAAACCCAGTGGCCACTTATTTTTCTGTCTGAAATCTGAACTAATCATAACTATGCCACCCTCCCCTAAACTTCCTTCTAACTTTCCTGCTGTAACAGAGTAACCAATTCTCGAGCCTGACGGGCTATGTTTGTTTGAAACAGTAGAGGTATTGTACAATTGTGTGTGTGCTGACTAAATTCCAAAATATACATTACCATCACCTGCCTTCTGTGTCTTCTTGATTATTGCCTGACCTGTTCCGCTAATAACTAATCGAAATTTTAAGAAATACAACATTGGCGCCAAACGTGGGGCCTGGACTTGATTAACTAGACATAAATTCTTTTACTGAGTCTATTAAGGAATACATGGGACGCTTTGAAATTTGGCGTATACAACAAGGTACCATTAAAGCTGACAAAATTATTGCTCATTTTCTTACATTCATTGGGAAGAATACCTACCATCTTCTGAGAATTTTGGCGTTTCTTGATAAGCCCGTTTCATTGTCTCATACTAAACTCAGAGATCTGTTGCTTTCTCATGTGTAAGCTATAAACTTCAAAGCGAGAGAAAGGGCAAAATTTTACAAAATAATACTATTATATGATCAGAAAGTTCATGAGTTTATACATGATTTGCAAACACAAGCTGCTAAATGCAATTTTGGTAATCTACTTGATGTCCAGTTGGGCGATTGTTTAATAGCTGATAGTAACATACCACATTTAGAACGAGAGCTCATTCAGCTTCCACAATGTTCATTTCAGATGATTCGAGAAGTCTGCATCAATTATGAGGCAGTTAATTAAGTGAATTTTTGTGAAAATTTCTAATACGTGGATTAGTCATACTAGCCAATTGCGCAATCAGGGTCGCATTCAGTCCCGATGTTTTGAAAATGGTTTCAATTCACGTGGAAATACTGGCACTAATAAAGTTCAACATTAGAAAGTATCAGATGCAGTTGATTTTCCGTCCGGTAAGTTTATGTCGTGTGGTCACCTTCATTCACGTAAATCATGTCCTTTTCTATATGCTAAATATTTCAATCGTGGAAAGACTGGCCATATCAAATCTGTGTGTTAATCGACAGTCCATTTCACATCGTGATATAATATGTATTCTGATTCGAGTTCACATACTAAGGCTACTGAAGAACATCTGATTTCTTCTTTGACTACAGAATCAAACAATGTTTTTCACATTCATAAATGGTTACATCTGTTTAAGGGTACTTTTCATGATTTAATTATTGATACTGGAAGTACGAAATCCATCATTTCAGTTGAAAATTTACATTCACTAAACGTGAATAAAGTTATACGACCCATTGATGTTTCTACATTAGGTATTACTTAACATAAGCTTCTTATTCGTGGGTGCCGTACTCTGCATTCGTCGAGATAGAGATTCTAAATACATTTCTTGTAAGTTTTAGTTAGTGAAACTTGACCATCAATACTTGGTTTAAGAAACGTGAAACTGCTGAAAATGCAATTGTTCTTGTTAACTTCCCAAGATACTCCTGATAAACTGTTCAAAGATTGTTCTCCAGCCATTTTCCAAGAAGTGCTGAACAGTATTGTTGGTGATCTGCAACGTGTGAGAGTTTATTAAGACGGTCTTATTATTCATGATCCGGATAAGACAACTCATGATAAACGACCAACAGACTCATTGCGTTGTCTACTTGAGAAGAATGTTGCTGTAAATCCGATAAAATGTTCCTTCCGTGCGTTTAGTTATGAGTGTCTTGGATATTTAATTGATGGTGATAGGTTCAGACCTGATTCAAAGCGGTTAACCCCACTTATCACTATGCCATCTCTGAAAAATTTTAGGAAACTACGTTCCTTAGTGGGTGCTTTACAATACTATTCGCTTTTTATTCCTAGTTTTTCGTATCAGACTAATGACCTATTACGAGTTTTATGGTACAATTTATTTACGTAGGATAATAAGACCAATGCTCCTTTCTCTACACCTTTACTGTTTCTAATGTCGCCAGTTATTTCCACTACTTCCTAACATCGCACCCGTTGTCACACTGGTTGACATAAACCAGGTAATTCCTAAGTCTGTCTACATGTCAGTGTTCGTTGCCTATGATTTAAACTCTGCTAAGCCTACAACTGGCTTCTATCAGGTTACAGTACCTAAAATCCTCAGTGATATTAGTCGTGATACCGAACGACATTGCGATGACATATAGCTGTCTCAAAATTTACCCGCCGAAATTTGTCACATACTCAATCAACTATCACTCCTTTCGTGCATTTAGAGTGAAAAGGTCGATAGCAATCCCTACATCACTACGGAAGCCAAATATCTCTTGGAATTTGTAGCTGAAGTGGTGACGAAAAAAGTGGTATTTTCTTACAATGCTATTGTGTGCAATGCACCTGACCACACACACCTTTATCAGCTAAAGGATATGTGCCTCTGAGCCTGTGGCATGAATTACACTAACTACTTAGTCATCTCATCCGGAAAAAAGATCATACAAGGTTACTTGTCCCCTGTCAGTTAAATCTAACAGTTCTCAAGATGCCGAAAATTTCTTCGCGCTGAACAAAAACATAAACTCACTGACTTCACAGAAAATATATAATCATTCCGAATCTAACATTTTGTCGATGCCATTTCAGGTGATATATAGCAGCTGAAGCACACTGTCATATCCATCCTGAGGCAACACCTATCAGTGTGAATTGTCAGGACGGTAAACACTAGTTGCTTGCTAGACCAACAATTACGAAAGTAAATGCACAAAGCGAAGAAGAATGGATTGACCTGAACACATAAAAGCTAATTAATAGCCCTCAGAATCCTACTTAACATATGAACATTTATTTTCCGATATCGTTTGGGGGGGGGGCAAGACGACTTTATAGGTAAGACCAATAAAAACGTATCAGGCCTCAACAGGGTTGGTTTGTTAAACAAACGAATTAGACTGAGATAAATTAACATCTGGGGCTAAAGTGTGTAGTAATGTAGTGAGACACCCAGGTGTCGTTGATATCCAGAAAGGGAAAGGTTTACACATATCTGAGAGGAGTGCTAAGTACTAAGGGATTCGTATCCTGTGATTTGTGATAAGTTTCCTTTATTTTGACAGATGATATATTGTGTTGGTTAGTGCTTGTGGTGCAAATATTAGATGTGAATGCCTCACATCAATTTATACGACGTTGAGATGGCTGCATCTTGAATGACTTTTAAATTTTTATATGAGGTTAATTCCTTAGCCTTTTCACATGACAGTAAATAGTTCTGCACCTCTTAGGCAATTGAATGTAAATTATATTGGGCAATTTCATTCATTTGGCTTCCTATTAAGTCTTGTAACTTAGCATTGAAGTTCTAGCATACCACATTTTATTCAATATGTATTCCTAATTTTTACGATGAATATGCGCTCAATACTAGCAGTCTCAGACGCACAATCTGTCTACACTCAGCTAAATCTGGTAGGAAATTTACCAGAATCAGATGGGTTATCTTATCTCCTGACATGCGTTGACCGATTCATACGCTGGTCATAAGCAGTACCACCTATAGAGATTGCTAATAAACGGTTGTTTACCCTTTAGTCGAATGATGGATAGAAAATTGTTGTCTAACCATCTACAGTAACGAAAGACCAAGAATGCCAGTTTGAATCTGAATTGTACCGTTTTTCAGCCATAATCCTTGAGACTATACATTTCCGAACATCTACATACCACCCACAATTTCATTTTTATATCCTTTCAGCTCCAACTGTCGTGTTATGTTAAAATTATCACCTTGAATCTACGCGCGTCTTTGTAGTCTAATCATGATGCTCTAATGTGATCTCCGCCATTCACTTACTAGATGCTATTCACACAAGTTCATGTTCATACTTGACGTTACAATTGACTATTTAAAACAACCATATACTATCTAAATGTTTTTAGTGTCATGCTTATGACACTCCTCGCTTGAACCGTCGGCATACATTCATGAGTTCTCACTGTTCGTGATTCCCTGAACACCCAAGACCACAAAGTGCCTCGAAGCTGATAGTTGATAGTTACCTGCTCATATGTGATATCCTTGCACATGAACTTAGTGTATTGTAGATGTTTTTGTTATTCAAGAACTTATTTCTGCAAAACTTTATGTTCTTAAGTGTATGAGTTATTTTTTCAGCATCATAATGACCATGCCTGTAAACTGGCGTGAATTCTGCACTAAATTTCAGAACATAATAATAATTTAATGGCTTCATAGGATGCTTACACCGACAACTGAAAGCATAATTTTAAGCCACGAACATTCATCAGCGGACCGACGCTATTCCATTTGTTTAAGTGTGAATTCGCAGCACTGTAAATCAGGCCTAGGGTACAGCGTTGCAGAGTTGGTCTACGAAACCACACTTCGACGTCCTGATAAATTTGTGAAAGCCCCCTCCACTTCAGCAAGCCCAGGTCTCAACTCTTATGTGAGTCGATTTACAATTTTTTAACAACCTTGCTGAAAGAACAGCGTACGAAAACGTATGTGCCATATTTTAAGGCAGGTTGGATGAAAACGTCCACCGAATGCTGTCTGACTTAGACCGCCTTAGCTGAATGCAAAGCAATCGTAAATCGCATACACAAGGAGTAGCACTAATGTTGTCCCAAAAAGCATGGATAGCTCCTATAGGATTATCAAAGCATTTATCAAAACAAAGAAGGAAGGGATTCCAATGAATGTCATTCAGTGCTATACACCCATCAACGATGGCCACGAAGACGACAAAACCAGTTCTATGTAAGGCTGCAGTCAATCATCGATAAATGCTCAGCCAAGGACCTGACAATTCTGATAGGAGACTTTTTTAACGCCTAGGTATATCCCGATCTTGTGACACAAGAATCCAGAGTATTATGGGAATAGGTCTTTATTCAATAGCGTGGGCTGGAGACAGTGGAGCGCGGTTCTAGTTATTCAAACACACACATAATTCTCAACGTTCAATATAAGCTAATAAGAAATATAATCCCTATGCAGAATAAGGAAGTAAATGAATACTGGAGCCTAATTGTTTTGGCGTATGCTTAAGTTTTGAAGTGAACTTTTAACTAGTCAAGCTATGTTGCTACATTAGCTCCCTCCTAGAAGCGACTTCCGTAGGAACGTTGGTTCGATCAACATACCAAACAAAATCATCTCCGTTTTGTAGCTGTAGCTTAGTTCAGAATTACTTGGTGAACTTGACCTTCTAACAGTGACTGGAGCTTGAAAAGTAAGAGGGCAAGAAAATAAAGTAGGAATATCTGAGGAAATACCGCGAGCGGGCTACCCAACACCATGTTGGTGAGGTACGATGTTTCCATGCTCTGTCCGGCAATCAGGTGTTTACTCACCTGCCTCTCGAGTCGCCCTCAAGTAAAAATTAAAGAAGAATCTACTTTAGAACAAAACAAAAACGATGAAAATCAACCACACCTAAAGAATTGCTCCACTGTCTGCATAAAAATTTAAAGTACAATATATATATATAGTTACAATTGATAAGTGTTCGTTTCTACGTAAGTGTTTGGTATCCGGGACGGCTTGGCCATCTGAAAGAAAATAAACATGGTGTAGAATCTTGTGTACGCAAACGTATTCAAAAAAATTTTTTTTGGAAGAAAACAAGAATATATATATATGTGTGTGTATTTGCCAGAAGTCAGGTCAACTTGGCAACCTTGAACATGTGACGGCCGCCTTTTATGACTGGTTCGTATGTAACAGTGTTGAAATTACTATGTACGATGTTATTAACGTGAATTTGTTCTCTTTCTATTGCAGGGCGATGAAGGATAAATGTGTTGGAAGAGGAAGAGCGAGCCCTGTGCAAAATGAACTTGCATGATGACGTATGAGACTATCTTGTAAATAACCCCTCCTTTTGTACTAGAACCGCGTAATTTAATTTTTAAAATAATAAAGACCTGTGGCTGTTACTCCGTGTTCTCACTTGTGTGAAGTTCCTGATTAACGTTGTGTGCTGTGGTTTTTAGATCTCTGCCTGTCAATAGCTGCTAATAACACGTGTTACAACTGGTGATGGAGGTGTTTACCGAAAAACGTGACGAGAACATAAACGAACCCCCGGTGATTCCAGTCAAGGCGGCACATGCTTCGACTCCTCGTCAACCGCCACTGCTCGAAACTTCGTCAGATTATTCTGTTTGGAAACTTCGGGTCACAGCGTACCTACGTAAAGTTCCAACGTCTGACCATTTTGATTATCTTTTATCTTATTTGGATGACGAAGCCGTCAAAAGAGCAACAGCCAACGGCTTTGCGGCAAGTAACTCACCTGCTGAAAACTGGAAAATCTTAGATAACTGTTTCTCCTTACCCACGGACACCCAGCAGGTGACCATCCAGTTCTTATCACGTTACCAGGAAAAGAGCGAAAATCCTATCGATTATCTTCACTCCTTGCAGCAAATAGCTGTTCGGGCGTTTCCTCATCTAGATGTCGTGGGGCGAGAAGAGTTAGTACGCTCTCGTTTTGTCGAGGGGCTGATGCCTGGTCCACTAAGGGAACATCTTCTACGAATGCCACTAGTTGATACAGTCTATTTGAAAAGAACAACACTTCGCTTCCTGACTGCAGAAAGACTTTCTGGTTCAGCGGAGACACATCGACCAATTGTGATGACTGTGGAACCAGCTACAGAAGCTAAACGTTTCGATAATATTCGGGGAGCAGCAGCTATTAGACACCTCCCCAGCCCGGACGCCACTCGCAAACAGTCAACCTCGATGTCGAATAGACGGCCGTCGTGGAATAACTATCAAGGCCGTCAGACAGATTGCCCCTACTGCAGACGATTTGGCCGAAATGCTAGGAGATGTGGCCATAACCGACCCCACAACTCAGGTAAGCCGCCTCTTTGTCAGTTATCCTCTTGTTATGATGATCTTGTGTACCTGATTACTATTAGAGGTACGGTGCAGGGCGTCGAGATTGAAATACTACTAGATACAGGGGCTTCAGTGTCTCTTCTCAAGGGAGAGTTCTTAAAAAAACTAAACCATAATACCCAGCAGACACGATGTTCCTCTACATTAATTACGGCAAGTGGTGATCCTTTGAAAGTGTACTCCAAGACTTGGTTAGACTTGACGATAGGAGAACATTCGTTTCGACATGAATTTGCAGTTTGCCCTGCATTGACTTGGGACATGATCCTTGGTGTTGATTTCATGCTAAAATACCAAGTTTCAATATTCGTGGATAGATCAGAAGCAAAAATTGGTGAGGCTATAGTACATCTGCACCACTATGAGATGCCGAGTAGACCTGTAGCTCATGTAGGAATTTCGGAACTTGTACGTCAGGTACAGAGCAACCAAGTGATAACAGAAAATGATCGCCACGCAACGGTTGCTGTACTCCAGCAGTTTAGTTCTGTATTTGAGGAAGGTATTTCCGGAAACCGAACGACTACAGTGCAGCATTCTATTTTTACAGGGGACCATATGCCCCTTCGGCAACCACCTCGCAGGGTGCCAGTACACTACCGACCACAACTAGATACGATGATAAAAGATATGCTAGACAAAAAGATTATAGTTCCTTCATCATCTCCCTGGGCGTCACCTATTGTTTTGGTGAAAAAGAAAGATTCATCTCTAAGACTCTGCGTAGATTACCGACGCCTTAATGCTATAACTAAACGCGACTCTTTTCCACTTCCGCGGATCGATACTACATTAGACTCCCTAAAAGGCGCTGGTTGGTTTTCCACTCTGGACCTAGCATCCGGGTATTGGCAAGTGGAGGTTCGACCTCAAGACAGAAAGAAAACAGCATTTATAATACCGAATGGCTTATATGAATTTCAGGTAATGCCTTTTGGGTTAACGAATGCTCCGGCTACTTTTCAAAGACTAATGCAAACGGTTTTACAAGACATAGTACCCCGCAAATGTCTGATTTATCTTGACGATATTATTGTATATGGCAGCACGCCAGAACAAAATGCGAATCTGAAGGCGGTCCTCCATCGCCTTAAGCAACACAACTTGAAAGTAAAACCGTCCAAATGTAGACTGTTGCAGAAAGAAGTAACTTTCTTGGGTCATCGTATCACTGCAGATGGAGTAGGAACAGATAAAGAAAAGACATGCCATTGTGAATTGGCCGCAGCCCAAATCACCCGAAGATGTTCTTAGTTTCCTGGGGCTAGCTTCATATTACAGACGCTTTGTTCGTGATTTTGCGTCATTGGCAGCACCGTTACATCGATTAACACACAAAGGTCGAAAATTTTTATGGTCCAGCGAGTGTCAACAGGCATTCGATGCTTTGAAAACACGGTTAACCTCTCCGCCTATATTAGCCTTCCCAGATACCTCTGCAAACGGAGGCAAATTTATACTTGGTACGGATGCTAGTTCCACGGCTATTGGAGCGGTTTTATCACAAGTAACTCGTGATGGACAGGAAAGGGTCATTGTGTACGCTACTCGACGATTAGATAAGAGCGAAGCGCGATATTCCACAACACGCCGGGAGATGTTAGCATTGGTAAAATTCTTACAGCACTTTCGTCATTATTTACTGAGTCGACCCTTTCGTGTACGCACGGACCACCGTGCTCTCCAGTGGCTTCGTTCTTTCCGCGAACCTGAAGGACAAGTAGCCCGCTGGCAGGAACGCTTACAAGAGTTTGATTTCACATGTGAGTATCGACTGGGAAACCGACATGCGAACGCAGACGCTCTGTCTCGTATACCTTCGCCCACAGATACCGTTAATGCAATTCTTAGTACAGCTCCGGAGATTGATTGGTCTTCTCTGCAAGCGGCGGATCCGGACCTGCAGATTATTTACCAAAGGCAGTTACATGGAAATAATAAGCCATCCATGAAGGAGTTAAAAGATCAGTCCTTAACAACTCGTCGTATTTGTACCAAATGGAGCAACCTAAAACTATATGGTGACACGTTATTCCTAATAAACGAGTCAAAACAACCACTGTTAATAGTACCGCGAGTGAAAGTCCAGAATATTGTGGAGCAGGTGCATCGCGAACTTGGTCATGCAGGAGAACGTAGGACAGAATACGCCGTTCGTCAGCGGTTTTGGTGGCCATCTATACATGAAGATGTAATGGAATTTTGCAAGAATTGTAACACGTGTTGCCGTATAAAAAACGCCTAAGCAGATACTCCGTGCACCGTTGATTCCGATGGTGACAACAGGACCACACCAGCGAGTCGGCATTGATGTCATGGGACCACTGACAACGACAAAAAAAAGGAAATCGCTATATACTAGTTATGGTGGATTATTTCACTAAATGGTGTGAAGCAGTACCCATTCCACAGCAAGATGCCCTTACGGTTGCTCGGGCTTTCATCGATCATTGGGTTTCCCGTTACTGTGCCCCATTCTCCCTCCACTCCGACCAAGGTCCAGCCTTCGAAAGTCATCTCATCGCTGAAATATGCCAGCTATTAGGAATCAGGAAGTCACGCACTACTGCTTATCACCCAGAAGGTAACGGCCTCGTAGAAAGAACAAACAGGACTATCAAAACCATCTTACAATCGTTCGTCAACAGATCGTCGCCCGAGTTGTGGGATGATGTGCTACCTCAGTGCCTTTTAGCTTATCGTACATCGGTGCATGGGTCCACTGGATTCTCGCCTGCTATTTTACTGTTCGGGCACGAGTTACGCCTACCGGTGGAAATACAGTCGCCCTTGCTACCCCATGAAGAACAAGAACATGTACCGTACATACGTACTCTCCGTAATCGCCTGGCGGATGCTTACCGCATGGTCAACATCAACTTGCACAAGGCTAGCCGACATCAGAAGGACGTGTACGATCGTCAGGCGCAAGGACCGGTGTATACAGTTGGGGATCGTGTCTGGCTACGCCGCCCCATGACATCGCTAGGGAGTTGCAGTAAATTTAATCAAATCTGGCAAGGCCCCTTCGAAATTGTTCTCATCCGATCCCCCACTACGTTTGTTCTACGCAATTTACAACGACCTCAGGATGACGTGATAACGGTGCACTACAACCAATTGAAACCAGATCGGATGACACGTGCTGCCGATGCTGAGTTCGCCGACCCACCACCTGCCACTAGCTTTTGTGAAATACCATCGGAAGGAGGGACAGCATATCCATGCCCGAGAACAGGCACTGAGGACAGTGCCTCATTAGGAGAGGGGGCGGTGTAACAGTGTTGAAATTACTATGTACGATGTTATTAACGTGAATTTGTTCTCTTTCTATTGCAGGGCGATGAAGGATAAATGTGTTGGAAGAGGAAGAGCGAGCCCTGTGCAAAATGAACTTGCATGATGACGTATGAGACTATCTTGTAAATAACCCCTCCTTTTGTACTAGAACCGCGTAATTTAATTTTTAAAATAATAAAGACCTGTGGCTGTTACTCCGTGTTCTCACTTGTGTGAAGTTCCTGATTAACGTTGTGTGCTGTGGTTTTTAGATCTCTGCCTGTCAATAGCTGTTAATAACACGTGTTACACGTAACAGTGGGTACTGACAGTACCCATCAGGTTGAAAATTCTAGCAAACGTTTAGGAAAAAAATGAATTACCGAGAATATGAGGATGCTTAAGCTTATTAGGGTCAGATGAAGCTATAAGTCAATGCGAAACATATAGCTAATGTAGAAAGCTTATCGGAACGGTACCGGATGCTATCTCCAGTTGATTAAGATTTCGAATGTCGATAAAATGGATGAAAAGTATGTGGTTATCCGAGAGAGCATAGAGTTTAACCGAGGGAAGTATTATTCCTAACCTATGTCTATGATCATGTATGAGTTTATAATAATTGTTTGTATGATGCTGTGGAGGAACCACATCAATTAATGGTAATTTTATATAAGTTTATCGACCAGGTTTGTTAATAATTTCATTAATTATATCAATCATATTACGTGATTGCCAAGGCTAGACAATTCTTTATGATGCTATCCTGAAACTATTATGAGTAAGTAGTTGTAGTGTTAGTTTGCTATAAGCTAGTGAAAAAAAAGCTTTTTTATTTACTATTTAGGATCTAAAAGATTGGAAAATCTGACAACAGAATTTAAAAATCTTAGATATGACATCACTACAGTATGAATGATGCTAGAGATACTATAGAAATTTAGTAAGTTACTCTAATTAGCTTAGTGATATTTATAAATTGTGGCCAAAATAATTAGAACTAAGAAAAGTCGAACAAATATGGAACTTAATATGTTTCGCCTGAAAACAACACACTTTTTCGAATAGTATGTTGCTGTATAAAGTTGTATTTAAAGCAGAAATCGTTTCTAGTAGTGGTTTACATTAAATATACATGACTAGTCTAAGCAAAATATATACATGCCAAGTACTAGAGGTGTGTATAGTAAATTAAGTGGTAAAAAGTTGAAACTCGCCTGGATTTTTTTTGGAAATTTATCCTGACTTTTAAAGTTTATTGTGTGATTTATGGCATCGTAAACTGATAATTGAGAAATCTAGAAAAATGATTAGTTCTGCAGGCAAAACATGCTCACAACACTCACCTCAGTTGATAGGTTTACGACTTATATTGCTCGCCAAGTTGTTTAAGAATTAGTTTAAGTATTCAGTATTTAATAAAAAACAAAATGACTACCGTTCCTACATCAAAAGATAAGGTCCGGGGAGAAGTGGGTAAAATAATGCTTATATTCCGATAACGTTTGTCGACTTAGGACAAAAAGAAATATATTGCTTTTTTGTTTTCGTTTTATTTTATGTTTACTTTTTATTTATTTATTTTCAGCATTTCCTAACTCGAAAATTTCAGGAGTTACGTGATTATTATTATTTTTTTTAGGCCGAAACTATAGCTGTGGACATCCCCGCCTGAATAATCGGATTAGCCCAACTAACGCTTTTAGTTACCTTTGTAGCCTTTATGTTCTTATTTGCTGATTCCGTGTTTATTTGATTAGATAAACGGTCTAATAACACGTATAATAATAATAATTTATTCTCAAGTAACAATTTGTACATGAGAGCATGCCAGTTTGCAGGCATGGTGGTTTATTATCTAGGTAGGCCGGTTTTAGCCTATCAATACTTACTGAGTCGATGTTTCCTTGTTTTTGTACTACAAAATACTTAGGTTTTCTTGAAATAACTTTAAATGGACCTTCAAAAGGAGGGCTAAGGGGTGCTTTTACTTTGTCACATCTTATCCAGACGTGCGAGCAACTGCTTAGATCCTTAGGTAAAAATGTCGCTCGTGATTGTTCAAGAGTATTAATAGGTTTAAGTTTAGACATTTGGTCCCGCAGTTGGTCTGCGTAAGTTCCTAAGTCGAGCGTTTTACTGTCGGTGTGAGGGGTAATAAACTCACCTGGGAGTCTCAGAGTGGTCCCAAAAACTAGTTCTGCCGCTGAACATTGTGAGTCAGTTTTGACAGCTGTTCGTATTCCCAACATAACTAATGGTAGGAATTCTGTCCACTGACTGGGGTTTGAGTGACATATAAGAGCGGCCTTCAGTTGACGATGGAACCGTTCTACCATCCCGTTTGCTTGAGGATGATACGCCGTACAGCGAATTCTGTTTGAGCCTAGGAGTTTAGCCAGGTTACTGAATAGTTCAGATTCGAATTGTGCCCCTCTGTCTGTCGTTATTGTAACAGGTGTACCAAAAATGGTCACCCAGTTTTGTATGAAGACTTTGGCTACTGTTTCGGCTGTGATGTCCGCGATCGGTACGGCTATAGGGAACCTCGTAAACCTATCTATACATGTAAACAGGTACGTAAAGCCATTTGAACGCGGTAAAGGGCCCACTAAGTCGATATGTACGTGTGCGAAACGCGCATCCGGTTGGGGAAAAACTCCGATGGGTGAATTTGTGTGTCGGCTAACTTTTGATTGTTGGCACGCCGAACATTCTCTGACCCATTTATGTACATCTTTCTGAAGATTTGGCCATATGTATCTGGCGTTGATTAGTTTAGTCGAAGATTTCACGCCAGGGTGAGACAATGAATGAAAGTTATTAAATATTAACCGCCGCATATTTTTGGGAACGAAAGGTCGAAGGACCGCTTTTGTCGTGTCACAGTAAATCAGGACATCTTCCTTAGGTGATGGCAGCTGTTACAGTTTCAGGCTAGAGCATTTAGTTGACAGTAAGTTTTGTAATTCTTGATCAGTTTCTTGACTGTCTCTTAAAATTTCGAAGTCTACTGTAGACTGTTGTATTATATTTATTTCTAATCGAGATAATGCGTCTGCCGCCTGATTGTCTTCACCTTTTACGTGCTGGATATCACTAGTGAACTGTGATATGTAGTCAAGGTGTCGGACTTCTCGAGGCGAGTATTTATCAGTTTTCGCTCTTAATGCGTTTGTTAGCGGTTTATGATCAGTATAAACTGTGAATTCTCTGCCTTCTAGCATGTGCCGGAAGTGCTTGATGGTTGGGTAGATTGCGAGGAGTTCTCTACCAAAGATAGAATATCTCGTCTTTGCTGGAGCGAGTTTTATTGAGAAGAATGCGATTGGTTTCCAAGTGTTTTTAACTAGTTTAATAAGAGTACCGCCTGCGGCTTTGTCTGAAGCATCTACCATTATGGCAAGTGGGTAGTGAGAATTCGGATGCGTTAATGTAGATGCTTGAGCAAGTTTATGCTTTAATTGGTTTATGGCATCGACGGCCTCAGAGGTCAACTTAAACTCTTTCGGTTTTCCCTTAAGCGCATCCGTTAATGGTTGCATTAGTTGTGCACAACCAGGTATAAATCTGCGATAAAAGTTTATTAAACCGAGAAAACTTCTAAGTTGTGTTATGGAGCTTGGGATGGGATATTGTTTAATGGTATCCACCTCTTGTTTAATTGGTGTAATTCCATCAGGGCTTATGGTATGTCCGAGGAATTCTAACATTTCCACACCAAAAACGCATTTACTTTGGTGTATGTTCATGCCATTTTCGTTTAGTCGTCCAAGTATTGCTCTCACATGTTGTTCATGTGATTCTAAGTCCGGGCTGGCAATTAATAGGTCGTCGATATACCCTTGGGCAAATGGCATATCTCGAAGTAAATTATCAATAAACCTTTGGAATGTTTGTGCCGCGTTCCGTAGGCCGAATGGCATGCACACAAACTTGAATAATCCAAAAGGTGTTGTGATAGCTGTTTTCGGAATATCTTCCTCAGCTACTGGGATATTGTGAAATGCCCTGACTAAGGGTTGGGATGGACAACACTGAGTATGGAGACATCATGGAACAACAGGGACTGAGAGAAAGAAGCAAAAACGGTGAGAGATTAGCAAATGTATGTTTCTTCAGCAATATCATAGTAGGTGGCACCATGTTCTCCCACTAACGTATACACAAAGCCACATGGGTTTCACCGATCCACATTATGGAGAACCAGGTCGATCACATCTGCATCAATAAGGAGTTTATAAGAACCACAGAAGACGTTAGAACAAGGAGAGGAGCTGATATAGCTTCAGCTCACCATTTGGTGATGGTCAAAATAGAACTGAAGCCAAATAAGTGCTGGACACTCGAAGTAACAGTATTGCAAAAGTTTATTATAACCATTCTACAGGATAATAATAAACTCAACGAATTCATAATAACCCTCAACAATAAATTTACAGGCCTTTAATGATCCACTAGAAGAAGATGGAACTACTATGAAGGACAACTAGAAAGAGATTAGGAAAACAATAACTGTAACATGTTAGGAGGTTTTGAGTCTCAAAGAACATCACTGCACAGAATAGGTTTCTGTTGATACTCTGAACAAGATTTAAAAAAGGAGGAGCAAGATGATAGCAATTAATAACAGCCGAACAGAAACAGTGGGAGTCAAGGCGCAAGCCCGAAGTAAATAGGCAAGCGAAAAGGAGCATCAGGTCGGATAAACGGAAATATGTTAGGAACCTTGCAGCAAAGGCTCAAAAAAGCAGCAAGAGATGGAAAAATGAAGCTCTTATAAGATACAACGAAGGAGCTAGCTGGGAAATTCAATAAGGCAGAACGGACAATCAATAACAAGGTTGGCAAACCAATCACTGAAGTGCATGAATAACGGAACAGGTGGGTAGAACACTTCTAAGAACTCTTGAATAGACCTGCCCCACTGAACAAACCAGTCATCGAAGCAGCAGCCATTGATCGCCCTATAAGCACAGACCCACTAACAGACAAAGAAATCAAGATGGTCATCCGACAGATCAAGAGTGGTAAGTCAGCAGGACCAGGCAACATACCAGCGGAGGCACTGAAGACAGATACAGAAGCAACCTAGAAGAAACTCCATATTCGCTTCAGGAAGATTTGAGAGGAAGAACAAGTGCCAGGAGAGTGGAAGGATGGGCACCTCATCAAGATGCCAAAGAAAAGAAGATTTTGACAATTGCGAAAACTACAGAGGCATCACTCTCCTTTCAGTACCAGGAAAAGTCTTCAACAGAGCCCCCACAGGGTTTATGCCGGTCCCAAGCCCGGATAAAGAAGGAGGGTTGGGCATGGGGTTAGCAACCCCATCCCGTAAAACAACTACCATGCTAAAAAACAGCTTACTAGTAAAAAACTTTATAACCATTCTAACTCTGCCCTGGAAGTCGGAAGGACTAATATGACGCTTCATGGTGAAAGCCGAGCTCCTTCGGAAGCCATGAGGCCGATGCTCCCCTTTCTGACAACCGGAGCAACAATTAATATAATTGACCGACCTCAAACAGCTGTTCCCTGGGCACTGCGGTCACACTCTCAGGTCATCACGACCTCCCCTAATCCTCGTTCTCTTTCAGATTCCTCAAGAATGACCCTTCCATGGTGTGGGCAACCGGGAAGTGATAACCGCCCTCATACGTTTAATAGCACTCGAGTTCACCTTGTTCATGATCAAACACGTTCTCCATCTCTGGTCTCTACTTGTAACACTTCTCCTACTTTTTCTATGCGCGCCACTTTTACTGGTTACCCGAGTTCCCAAATTATCATACCAGGTCTCCTGAAGCCACGCTCTAAACTTCATGTTGGAGCTTTTAATGTGCGTACACTGCGTCAAATCGGTCAACAGGCTGCCTTAGCTAAAACATTAAAATCTCTTGCAATTGATGTATGCTGTGTCTCCGAAACACGCATACAGGATCCCAGCATGGTCATCCGTTTGACCTCACCTAGTCAATGCAACGGAACAGCACACTTCACTCTTCGTTTATCTGGAGACCCTACAACAAGCTCACGTGGCCTTGCTGGTGTAGGCATAGCACTAAGCTTACGGGCAGAACAGGCACTTCTCGAGTGGATTTCTGTAGATAGTCGTCTATGTGCTGTCCGTCTAAATGGCACAGTACGAATTTGGAAAGATAGGGACACACACCGATGCCTTTTTGTCGCCTCTGCTTATGCCCCACTGATTGCAGCACAGATGAAGTGAAAGACGACTTCTATATGAAGTTCTCTAGCCTCCTTCAGAAAGCTAAGCACTCAGACATAGTAATTATAGCAGGAGGTTTTAATGCCCAAGTAGGTAGACTAAATCAGGCTGGAAAGCACTTAGGTGGGTTATTCGGCATCCCAGCTCAGAGAACAGACAACGGAGATCGTCTGTTGCAGTTATGTTCAGACTACCGTTTATTTTTAGCTAGCACAAACTTTAAGCATAAGGTGAGACATTGTTTAACCTGGCGACCCCCAACATCTACACAACGGTGGACACACATTGATCACATCGGCATCAGCTACTGTTGGAGAGGCTGTATAGAGGACTGCCGCTCTTTCTGGGGCACGTGTCTAGATTCTGACCACCACCTAGTGAGAGCACGTATTTCTATGCGTTTTGCTGGTCGCAGAAAGGTTACATCAGACAAACCCTTTAGATATCACTTTGAGACTGAGAACGCTAAGATTGCATTTATGAATGGTTTGGCTAAGCATTTAGTCGCCCACGACCAACAGGTTTCCCCCGAAGTAGCTTGGAATGATTTTAAAGCAGGTGTAAATGCAGCAGCGCTATCAGCATCTAACCCCAATCCTATGGTTATGAAAGACCATTAGATCTCTAGAACTTCTAGGGAACTTATGGAGGCACGAAAACTCGTTCCAACAGGCTCGGAGTATAATGAAGAGCAACAACAACTGAAACGTAGACTGACAAGGAGTCTGCGTAAGGATCGTGAACAGTGGTGGGCAACAAAAGCCAAAGCGATAGAATCATCGACAGCGACAGGCATTAGTAGACAGCTGTTCCGACTTATTAAGTACACCGATATCAAGAAATCGGCAGTTAGTGAAATTATCTCTGAAAAAGATGGGTCGATGATTTACTCTCAATCTAGAAGATTAGAATGTTGGACAGAACACTTTCAGGAACAGTTCAACTGGCCCCCAGCCACTCTTAGCTTACCCACAATCTCCAAGCTACACGAATGGAAAACTGACACAGGTCCCCCAACTCTCAGTGAAGTTGAAAACGTCATAAGTAAATTGAAACGAGGGAAAGCTGCAGGACCTGATATGTTGTCTACCGATATCTTTAAGGATGGTGGTCTAGTTTTAGCCTGCAGGTTGACTGATATACTAGCCAAAGTCTGGGAACTAAACACCATCCCATCTGACTGGTCTCGATCGCTGATCGTTCCAGTCTACAAAAAGGGACATAAATCCTCTTGTGATAACCATAGAGGAATCAGTTTGACTAATATAGTATCTAAAATATTAGCCACTATAATCATCCGACGCTTAACCAACACTAGGGAACAACAGACTCGAGAAAACCAGGCTGGTTTCAGACCTGGCCGAGGTTGCATTGATCACATATTCACCCTGCGCCAGATCCTCGAACACAGACATATGTACTATCGCCCAACTATAATTGTATTTCTTGACTTAAAAGCTGCGTTCGACTCTGTAGACCATGCAGTCTTGTGGCAATGTTTGTCATTAAAAGGCGTACATCAAAAGTACATCAACCTTATAAAGGCCCTCTACTCGGTCACCACTGGTCGAGTCAGAGCATATGGCGAATTGTCACGAGAAACTTCATCCTCAAGTGGAGTCCGTCAGGATTGCCTCTTATCCCCATTTTTATTTAATTTCATCATAGACGTACTGTCAGAAATCTCTCTCACTTCTTTTAAGTTCTCAGGAATTAATCTCCTTCCAGGAGGCTCTCTTGTCGATTTAGAATATGCAGATGATATAGTCATATTTGGTGAAAACGCACACAGCATTCAAGGTCTCTTGAACACCTTGAGTAACAATGCAGGCATATTTGGGATGCGCTTTTCCCCTCGCAAATGCAAAATGTTACTCCAGGACTGGCCTGCTTTTCCTAAATTAGTTATATGGAGTGAAGTAATTGAATGCGTTGATCGCTTCATTTATCTCAAAAGTCTCATCACTCCTGGTGGGTCGATGTCTAACGAAATCTCAGCGCGAATTCAGAAAGCCAGATTGGCATTTGCCAATCTACGGCACTTGTGGCGCGGACGAGATATCCGTGTCTCAACGAAAGGCCGGGTGTACTGCGCAGCAGTCAGCGCCATTTTAACATATGGCTGCGAAACGTGGGCCATGAAAACTCAAGATATGCGTCGTCTCCAGATATTTGACCATAGGAATCTTCGTAACATCTCTCGTATGCCATGGAATAACCGGATTAGTAGTAGTGAGGTTAGACAAATGGTTCTTGGGAAACACAGTAAGTCAGTCGAAGAGGTCATTAACCTCCATCGACTGAGATGGCTGGGACATGTATTGCGCATGCCCGACCACCGTCTATCCCGTCGCGCCATGTTGGCTAGGGCTGAAGTAGGATGGAAGAAGGTTAGGGGCGGTCAAACCAAAACATGGCATCAGTCCATGAAGTCCTTGACTAATGGTCTAAGCCATGTAGGTAGATGTAGACTACCTGGTTGGGGTCCGCGTGATGATCGCAACAAATGGCTGGAGACACTAAGCGATATGGCTCAGAATCGGTCACAGTGGCGCAAGTGTATTCACTCTTTAACCTCATCTAGATCTTAAATTCTATTGTTATTTTCTAGACATCTTTACTCTTCTCTCTTGTATCCTGTCTATACGTTACCTCAGTAATCTCGTAGTGCTAGTGTGGTATGGCAACTTGAACCTACAGGCGTTTGTGCCCGGTTCTACGTTGCTGATGATGATGATGATGAATGAAAGATGTGGTCAACGCCAGACTTCCAGATTAACAGGCCAGATTCCAAATTGTGACTCTACGTTTCGTTGTTGAACAATCAATTGAATGGAATTCATCACTTTACACCAACTTCCTCGACTATGAAAAGGCATTCGACAGCATGAATAGGAGAACATTATGGAGCCTTGTTCGACATTATACGGGTATTTGAAAGTATAGTCAACATCATACTGAATGCTTACGATAGACTACACTGTAAAGTAGTGCATGGTGGTTAGCGCACAGATTCATTCAAAGTGACGACCGGTGTCAGACTAGGCTGCTTGCTCTCGCCCTTCCTCTTCCTGTTGGTGGTTGACTGATTCACGAAGACTGCAACATATCAGTGCAATCTCGGAATGATAATAATAATAATACTTTATTCTCTAGTAGCAATTCGTACATGAGAGCATACCAGTTTACAGGCATGATCAGAATGATATGGTTTGTTTGTAACAGGGTTTTAGTAGAGTTACTGTTATGGAATTGACGATATATTAAAATATTAATTAATTAAGAAGCCAACAGTAGCAAGCTTCACAGTTTACAGTACTGCAGTACTAGAGGTATATTTTGTATTACAGAACACTTCCAGTATGCAACCGCGCGCTTTTTGTCCTTAGTGCTATAATCTCAAGGAATAGCAGCGAGAGAGCAGGACGAACCATGGCGACTGTCCAGAGACGGTATATGGCTGGTATTTTGAGATTTGGTTAAGGCGGCCAATTTGTGTAGGCTGGTCTTGAGCAGTTAGTTGTCGGTGCATTGATTACGTTCCAAGCTAGCGTTTGGAGTAAGTTGCTTGAAGGTGATCAATTGCTTGCAAGTCCAAACCATAAACTCGGGAAGACGGTGACATAGATTATGAGATAGGAAGAAAGAAAACGAATTTAATTTGTGGTATCAAAATAAACAGTTTCAAACTAGAATCTTCTTTTTCGGTTTTTTTTTACTACAACGTACATGATTATAGTCTTTGCAGTCTTAGTACCCTAATAAGCCATTGCTCATTGATTCCTGATTTAGTGGTGAGTCGTCGAAGGTTTATTACAAGTCTTTCGATTCTAGATATGGGGAGATCAATCGTTATCTAGTCGTTTTATCCAGTCTGCATTCTCGTGTTACACATTGGACGGACCAAGTACTTCGCACGTTATACTAGAATTTGAATAAATCGGTAGTTTATTCAGTGCCTTGGAGTCACTAAATAGTTGGTTTATCGCTCGTATAAAGTGATCTGTGCTATCTAGCGTACGGATTTCTGCCAGTAAACTATTCCAAATGGCAGTGAATTCATGCACGAAAAAATGTAGTGGATAACATGAATGCAGCTAGATGACTTGGACATTGCAGGTAACCTACATACAGCAGCGGCTGTAGATGAAGACGGACAGTGTAGCAGCAGCCTCTGCACATACACAAAGGGAAAAGTAACATCCTTCGATGCAAATCAACGAACACCAACCCAATTACACTTGACTTGGGGTGAAATTTTGAAAGATGTAGAAACATTTACATACTTGGACAGTATCACCGATAAACAAGAAGGGTCTGATGTGGATGTGAAGGCGCGGATCGTCAAGGCTAGGACAGTCTAAAGGTCAAACCAACTGTTAGACAACGTTAAAGTCAGAACTTTCAATGCAAACGTGAGGACAATTCTGTTGTACGGAGTTGAAACTTGGAGAATTACAGAAAGCATCTACCGAAAGAAACGTAACATACTTCAGATCCGTTGGCCACATGCCATAATCAACAATCTTCTGTGGCAGAGAACAAATCAACAAATCAAGTAATTAGGATAAGACACTAGAAGTGAATAAGAAACACATTGAAGAAATCATTAAGCTGGGTCACAAGACAAGTACTAATTTGGAATCCTCAGTGTCAAAGGAAAAGACGATGACCCAAGAACACATTGCCTTGTAAATCGGAGACAGACATGAAGAGAATGAAGAGCACTTGAGAAAAGCTTGAACGGAAAGCTCAGGACAGAGATGGTTGTAGAATGCTAGTCTGCGGCCTATGCTTTAAATGGGGTAACCGGCATTGATTGATTGTTTGTTTTTGTACATCACGATTATCCATGCCTACCTCTCGATGCAACCTAGGAAGGACGGTACATGGTTGTGGAGAAAGAATCAATGAACCGGTACTATCGACAAACACAGCTATGAAGAAAATGATAGCATCGACTGCCTAGAAGCATGGTTAATGGGAGGAAAATATTTTAATGGCAAATTTGCCATAACACTCCAACACCCCCCCCCCCCGAAAAAGACTTGATTTAGACGAAGTCATTAGTCCCTAACCGATGGCCGAAACGCAAAAAGTAGCTTCAATAATTAATTTTATATTTACAGTGTGGATTCTACGTACTTTCACACACCGAGAAACGCATTGTTTGTCCCCACCAGATCCCAATACGTCGCTTCTTGAAGGTGACTGCCCTCTAATCAGCCAGCATGTTTGTTACTATCCTGTTTACTTACAATCAAATATATCTTGCTTTGCACTCATCAGTGCCTTCTGACCTCTTAACTGAATGCGTGTCTAATCATTGGAAGCTACTCTGGTTATGCAATAATAGTAACTCGGCTACATACAGAGTGTATTTAAGATGCATCCCAAGTCATATATTGTTTTGTTTATAATCAAGTTGGGGATCGTTGACATGTTGCAAACTTGATATCACTACACAGAGAGCAAACATTTTTCATTACATTTGTATTTTATTTTTATCTCTCCCGTTGGGTTTTCTTTGCTGTGCCTGTTTTTGCCCAAGCACCAATGGTTTTTCTCGTCGTAGTTAGCCCTTTGCTTGTCATTGCGATTTATTTTAACAAGCGCTAATCTCACTGGTTGATTATTTCTTAAATACCACTTTAATTCGGGTCGCCAACATTTTTCAGTTTAACTAATACTACATAACAGGGGGCGATATTGTTTAACCATAACAACAGTCCACATAGTAGTAACTGATGCATTAGAAAGATAGGCTTAAGTGTTTGGTGGGTGTTTATGACAATGTGAGAAATTTTCATGAAAAATCATAAGGCGAATGACGTGGTACATGTAGTCCTAACTAAATATCTTAATGCATAAGTAAGAGTACCTAGTTTCGCATACAGTTTGAAGGGCAGATATCACGACATGAACTGCGATTAGTAATTTAACAATGTTTTCGATAAGCCGGGCACCTAATGAAGATTGGCTATCTTCTGGAACTGTGCTTTAGAACATTATTTCAATTATTATAACTGTGAACAGTGTTAATATTTCATTTCTATGACTGTTACGTTCCCTTTGCCCGGTCCTCTCGTTTCGTGTATTGATTCTTTGTGCATTGTTTATTATCACGAACTACGTTTACTTAATTGTGTACAAGTTCTCCCCACCCACTACCACTATTTCTTCTGTTCTGTATAAATGTTAGATTTATGATTGGTTCACTGTGTGGTCTGATTTTATGTGTGTATAAAGGCATGAGTAAAATATAATACGTTCTCAGTCCTCGGTTCTCAGTTCTCGTTCCCTCCGTCTTCCTGTTTTCAATTCTGGTTGTCCTATTGTTGGCCTGAGGGTGATTGCGCTTAGGTCAGTCGCACATTACCAACTGGGCTCACATCTGATTGGTGTTCGCATCCACCAACCAAATCATCTATCATTCTTTCTTCTTCACGTCATAACAGTTTTATTTACAGCACTGTGTGATATCTAGACAAAGAATCGTAAATCACAATCAGCCAAGTTTATTCTTTGTGCCATTGGGATTCTTATGGCTTGCTGCATCTGTCTAAGCATTAGGTAACTCCGATATTTGTGCTACTCAAACTAAAAGCTTTTCGCTGACGCGCTAACGATTGTCACATACCTTGTCCTTTCTCAATTATTGTAACTTTTTTGTAATCCTATTATCCCAAACCCTGCGCATAACTTATCTAATTAAACTATTATTTCATTCTGTATTTCCTGTTACTAATTGATCCACTATGTGATACATAAAAACCATCGTTCCTACTTAGTAAATGACTGTCTTAACTTCCATTTGTCAATATCTGTCCTTCCTATCCACACCTCTGGGGAGAGTTTTGATCACTCAGGCATTGTACCAACCGATAATCGTTTTCAAGTCCCTCATAATATGAGTCCTACTGGTTTTTTGTTATCCTCCGGCAACTGCTAGGTCGTTTCAGCATCATTTCAAAGGACATCCAACATCATATCTTGATCTCAAAAATTGGTTTGCCTCTCTTGCAAACTCTCTCGCAAAACAGATTATTATTGATTACGCAGTCTAGCAGTTAATCTTAACCCGCTTAGCTATTAGTATGAAATTATCCAGTAAGATTCATTAAGTCAACCAAGGGTTATTGGAGATTTGTTGTCTGTTTCAGGTAGTACGCTTGCACCTGATAACTTTGGAAGTAATAGGACTTGGCAAGAGGCGAATCTAAAAAGTTTATTATGTGACAAGTGAAAAATGGTATGTCGATCAAAAGAATGATAAAAAGTCCTACTGGTGTGATGTCACATTTTGTCCACGTTGACTGGGTCGCAGCCACAAGGTCATGGAGCGATCTCAAGGTCAGCTCTGATCCTATTGTATTTAGTTTCATTGGTAATCTATGAATGCAGTTCGTTCCAGCTGTAGGATGGAGAAGAATACTACCTTTGGAACATGAGTCTATTGACCAGTGGAAATGCAGTCTAATCTATAAGCATTCACATTGGCTCCCAACAAGTGCATTGAGCTATGAGCTTGAGATCATTGAAAGAACACCCAATCTCGATTATTGATTTGGAATCGTCTTTTGAGATGAAGAGGCTGGAGACATTGAAGCCACTCATCGATGGATAACATTTAATTCGAGTTCTGCTTGAATTATCTAGAAGAACGAAAGAAACTGGGACTCTGGGTATCTCTTAATGTACCAAGCCATGCATAAGTAGTGATTACTCTTAACACTACACCACAGTATATTACGATGGTTAAGCCTGAGAGGCAAAAATTCATTCACAGTAGGAGGGGGGGAGTAGAGGATGCATAAATAACTATGCAGACCACTAACATGATCTGTCATTATCGAACTCCTGAAGGTCACGGAGATGCAGTTACACATGTGATTTCGCTATTAGTTCAAGTTTATCAAAAAGCTATTGTGCCGTATGGTTTTCTGGCATTTCTGACTGTTATTCGGTTAAATTACTACGTAAACAAATAAAGGGAGACGGATCATCGTCTTGCAGTGTGTGTATGCTTAGTGTGTGACTCATCGACTACGCAATGAACTCTCTAGAATTTCATTTATAATCTCTTTCCATAGTGCCATACTTATATTTTTATTTACATGTTCTACATCACATTGGCGTTTTACTCCTAACACTACTTCGCTAATTTGATTTATTGGATTTGTATGCTCATCTGATGAAAACTAAAACGGTTTCTTCACAACGCTTATTGTAAATGAGTAGTATGTGATTAAAATAAAATAAAGGTTTCTGGTGGATGAACGAGCCTATATGAGACTGACCTCCTTGAGCTTTTTGAGAACGATTTATTTGGAGGGGGTGTTTCCATCCTGTTTTCATGTTTTATAAGGTCTAGTTGATCATTTAAAGTTGTGAAATGGAAATCTTATGCCTAGTCTCAAGGGGAGTAGGGAGCGGGGATGCAATCCATCATCCATCCTTGCCTGTCTGAGTCTACTTTCGATAACCCTGGTCTCTGTCGGAAAGACGGAGAATATGCAGAACCAGGACTGTAGTGGAACCGTTACCATTTTAGGGTTATCTAGAGTTGCTAGCAGTAACCTCAATTGAAGCGAAAGGGCTGGATTGGCACGTCTATGAAGTCTCATAATTTTGCTTGTTCGCATGCTCGTAACTGTGATATAATTCCACTGACATACTCCATGAATTAGCCCGTCACACTCGATTCTGTCATTATGATTTGGGGATATTGTGGACACAGGTGAAGTGCCCTGTTTTCTCCAGTTTGCACTCCTTTCTGTTTCAGGTACGACTCTCGTACTAACCAGGTTTTCGCAGTCTGATCCTGATGTTGAGGAATTTCTGTCTGTAGTGAAACAACAAATTAATGAACAATATCTACTCAGACTGCCATGTTATCTAGAGTGCTTATCTACAAAACCGACTATTATACTGACAGGTATAGGTGAGCAATAAAGTATAAGGTAAGAATCTGCATTAGGGTAATATCTGATAAGTACTGAAACGCATCCGATATATGGCCAAGTTACGTTTGTTGTGTTACCAGAGCAACTTTTAACGATTGAACCCACTCTTACGAACGAGAATAAATCAGAAGGCAATGAAGGATGGAAGAGTTATATTTGATCGTAAATAGAGCGTTGATAGGACAGCAACACCTAGGCTGGCAAACTAGTGAGAGGGATGCTACCCACGGTGCGTTGTGACGTGATCTGGTGGTGACGCGTGACCGAGCGCCTTCAACTAGTTGTGTCCGCTAAAACAAGTATTGATGTGGACAGCTTATGTAACTGTTTATTTTGGGAATTATTTACCGATACATTACAGATCGACAAAAAGCTTATGTTAATGTTAGTTTGTTTCTAGGGTTGAAACTTGCGTTTCACTGACTGCATCTGAATATCCGCCACAATTATACAATGAATAGATTAATGAAGTTACCTACGAGATAACAAGAATTGGGCACTTTCGTTAAAAGGCCTGTGACTAGGAACAGCTATAAATAAATAAATAAAAAGTTTTTATTCTCAAGTATCGTTGTGTACATGAGAGCATGCCAATTTACAGGCATGATCTGAATGATATAAGTTTACATACATACAAATATTTCGACGAAGTGTTAGTGCCAGGACTTTCATAAGTATAAAGATATGCATTGAGAACCAAACCAATAGCAACAAATCTATTGATAACTCCATAATCACATCAACATTAAGAATACGGAGCTGCGTCAACCGATTTCTTGACCAGCAGATGAGCACATATGCAGATGTGTATAACGATAATGACGAAATAAAGAGAAGCGCATTATTTTGACACATAAACAATTATGATGAGAACGAGTGTCAACAGTTATATTAATATAATAGATGAATGCATAATATCAGAGGTCCATTAATAAACTCAGGTGTCTCTATGTAGTGACTGGATCATGAAGACCTCCACATCTGAGGGGATGCACGGAATTCAATGGACAAGTAGGATGCAACTCGATGATTTGGACTTCGCAGATGATCTAGCTCTTTTAGCACATACACGCCAACAGATGCAAGCGAAGACAACCAGTGTAGCAGCAACTTCAGCATCAATATGCTTGAACATACATAAGGGGAAGAGCAAGATTCATAAATACAACACAGGGAGCACCAACCCAATTCAACTTAATAGAGAAACTTTGGAAGAAGTGAATACTTTCACATATCTAGGGAGCGTCATCGATGAATAAGGAGGGTCCGATGCAGATGTAAAGACAAGGATTGGCAAAGCCAGGGCAGCATTCCTACAGTTGAAGAACATTTGGACTCAAAACAAATATCAACTAACCTGAAAGTCAGACTCTTCAGTTCGGAAGTGAAAACAGTCCTGCTGTATGGAGCTGAAACTTGGAGAATTACTGCAAACATCATCAGACGGATATAAGTACTTATAACCATCTGCCTACGCAAGATACTGAATGTCCGTTGGCCGGAAATCATCAGCAACAGCTTACTACGGGAGAGGACAGACCAACTTCCAGCCGAAGAGGAAATTAGGAAAAGACGTTTGAAATGGATAGGACATACATTACGCAAACCATCAGACTGCATCACGAGACAAGTATTAACATGGAATCCTGTTGGGAAACGGAAAAGAGGAAGGCCAAAGAACACGCTGCGTCGAGAATTGGAAGCAGACATTAAAAGGATGAACAGCAACTGGAAACAATTGGAAGGGATTGCTGAGGACAGAGTTAGATGGAGAATCCTGGTGAGCGGCCTATGCTTCTCAGTGAGGAGTAACGGGCATAGTAGTAAGTAGGATTGCAACTCGATGATTTGGACTTCGCAGATGATCTAGCTCTTTTAGCACATACACGCCAACAGATGCAAGCGAAGACAACCAGTGTAGCAGCAACTTCAGCATCAATATGCTTGAAACATACATAAGGGGAAAGAGCAAGATTCATAAATACAACACAGGGAGCACCAACCCCAATTCAACTTAATAGAGAAACTTTGGAAGAAGTGAATACTTTCACATATCTAGGGAGCGTCATCGATGAATAAGGAGGGTCCGATGCAGATGTAAGACAAGGATTGCGCCAAGCCAGAGGGCAGCATTCCTACAGTTGAAGAACATTTGGACTCAAAACAAATATCAACTAACCTGAAAGTCAGACTCTTCAGTCGGAAGTGAAAACAGTCCTGCTGTATGGAGCTGAAACTTGGAGAATTACTGCAAACATCATCAGACGGATATAAGTACTTATAACCATCTGTCCTACGCAAGATACTGAATGTCCGTTGGCGGAAATCATCAGCAACAGCTTACTACGGGAGAGGACAGGACCAACTTCCAGCCGAAGAGGAAATTAGGAAAAGACGTTTGAAATGATAGGACATACATTACGCAAACCATCAGACTGCATCACGAGACAAGTATTAACATGGAATCCTGTTGGGAACGGAAAAGAGGAAGGCCAAAGAACACGCTGTAAGTAAGTAAGTCTCTATGTAGTGTTCCACAATTTCCGGCAGTTGAGAATGGTTGAACTCTTCTTTATCGGAGGGTATAAAAATGAAGTTCACTCGGCTCATGACCAAGTAACGTTTGTCATATTACCAGAACAACTTCTAATGGTTAAATCCACACGTATGAATAAGAATAAATCAGAAGGCAGTAAGGGATGGGGTGGGGGGGGGGAGAAGATATATTTCATCGTGAGTGGAGCGTCAATGGGCTCACAACGTCTAGTTCAGTCAACCGGAGAATGAGTCGCCTCCAATGTCGTGATCTGATAGTGACGCTTGACCAAGTGCCTTCAACTAGTCGTGTTCGTCAGAGCAAACATGATCAGTATCAATGACGTGGGCCTATTTAACTAATTATTTTGGGGACCATTTACCTCTAGAGAAGTATCACTTTCCATGACGTTAAACGGTAGGAGGTATTTTAGATTTAAGCCATGGCTTGTGATAGGGGAGAGCTTAGCTTTGAAAGTGCTGGTTTTTACTAAAGTTTATAACTTTGAGAATCC
Organism: Schistosoma mekongi; assembly: GCA_034768735.1. Classification (NCBI taxonomy): domain Eukaryota; kingdom Metazoa; phylum Platyhelminthes; class Trematoda; order Strigeidida; family Schistosomatidae; genus Schistosoma; species Schistosoma mekongi. Next base: position 84,247,275 of record CM068305.1, read on the forward strand.
TGCTTGGGTATTAATATGTTTGGAAATGGACAACACCTTAAACTAAGTTTCTAGATGGGAACACCCTGCATTCTAGGTCGTAGCTAACGGCAATGTCAAACTCAGGGTTTTACTCTAAAGTGTCAGAAACCTGAATTTTATTCCGTACACATATTACTTCTTGAGTGCAATGTATTCGGAATTTCATTACGGACCTCGTATTGTGTATATCCTGAAGACGTCTCAAATGTATGCAAAACAAAAGTCATTGAACAGCCTTCTGTCAAAACTGTTTGTGTATACCAATACACCATGAGTTAGATTTCAGAGTATGGATTTTGTTTTACCGTACTTATGTCCACGTCTGTGAGGTTCAGTGGTTAGGGTGGGCACACTTGTTGACTTTGCAGTGCATGTTGGTAGGTACAGTTTCATGAGTAGCCAGACGCCGTATACAGGTGTACGCATGCCTATGTATGTCCCTATTGTTTGTAATAAAAATTATCCTTCTTGCATTAGCAGGTCATCCGATGCTCAGCAGATTGTAAGTTTACACGATTTACTTGACGCATGCTTTAGGCAATGTCGTATTTAGTAAGTCGTTGGTGCGGTTTTATTATTGAATGTGTTTACTGTGTTCGTATTGTCAGACATTCCTGAAAGCGGTAACTCCACTCGGTTGTATATTTGTAGAATGGTAGTTTTGTTATGGTTATTATATCTTTCATGTAATTGATTTAAATCCTTCTTGTTTTTACAGTCTCTACCAGGTAGTCGCTTTGGTAAGTTCATTGATTTAGTGACTTTTATGAAAGGTATTAACATAGGTCCGAACGGTAGTCCTGTTTACCCCCTTCTCAGTATGGAATCGAGTCACCGGTTTCTTTCTAATGTGCCTCCAGCCCCGTACTGCATTCATCTGCCTGACGTTCAACATGACCATATAAATGTCGCCGCACCTGACTTTTATCCGATCCAAAATGTATTTTACAACCCTGCCCATTCGATCCCAACGTCACCTAACCAAACAAGTGTAAATCAACCAAGTACCACGTTTTCTAAGCCAGTCCGTGAAAAAAAGCCACTAGATGTTATTGACCCAGTAACAAAATCTGCAGTAGATCTAAAAGAAGCTTCAAAAACTCCCGAACCACGGAAAAAGGAACCGCTGTTACTCATCCAACCTAAGGTAGATGAGTCTCCTCCTATATCACAAACCAGGGATGAAGAAGAGAAGCCTACTTGTACAGAGTATAAGGATGAAGAAATGTCCAGTGTGGAAACAGTGTCGCATGAGGATGCTGGACCAAAGGAAGGTTTAACCTCAGACAATTTTTGTAATGAAGTGCTCGAAGATATCCAACCACAAGAGCACTTATCACAGACAGACAAGACGGACTGCGACGATGAAAAAAGAGAGGAAGAAGAGATATCGAATAGAATCAGGTACTCACGTGATTCCATTCTCGCCCTAAAAACAAACGCTGAAAAACATCGTTCGGTAAGCAGTGCACTTTAATTTTAATACACTTCACGTAGGATCTCACGATCAACTTTGCCAGTATAAACAGAGTAAGTGTTTTCCAGGTTTAATTTTTACGTTAGGTGCCTCGCCAGTCTAGCCACACGCATAGAAGGAAAGTTATTGAAATACCTAGAGATGTCGATATTAAACGTATCGAAGGTGCATTCGTTCCGTCAAAACTTCGTAACCAGGAGGCCAATAATCCATCGGACAGTTCAAAAGATGTTGCTCGGGAACTAAATATAATTCTGAATCGCGTCTCAAGTAGCAATTTGACTGAAACTATCAGTGATATCAAGAGACTTAACATCTCAACGCCTGAAGATCTCAATTTGTTAGCAAAAACAATTTTCCAAAAGGTGAGTTTTGCATAACTGACTAACTACTCATAACATGTTTTTCGATTAGATGGCGTAGATGTAAACAAGGCTCTGTTTTTTTATGTTGCTTGTGTTATAATTCGCAATACTGAGTGCCTTGCTTAGAAACGTCAAGGAGTATGTATATAGTACATATAGTGTCGGCTCGTTAATTTTGATTGAAAGTTTCGCTACAATCAGGCGTAAGGTTCGGAAGCATTATTCGTTTCATATCCAGACAGTACTAGTTCACGTCTCACTTCACAAAGGTCAAGTCAAATGTGTATTAGGTTTTAATACTTTGTGTCCTGAGTAGACAAGACATGCCGGAAACTTTCGGTTCTGAAAGTAACTCCAATGACCCAATCACAGCGCAGTAAATCAGGATAAATTTCTCAAAATTCGGGTCACATCAAAGAATTTTGAGCGAAGACTCCTTACAATATGTCTCTTCCAGAATATCATTAGTTGAATGCAAAGATTTATTCTCCGATGGGTATGTACTACAGCGGTCCCAATCACATTTAGTGCTCATATACATGGGATTCCCGCAAAGGGTCTTGCTATACTGAAGGCTTTTGTGTATGAGGGTGTAGTGATTGTTATTTCACTAATAATGCAAAGGCTTATTCCAAGAATAATGTGACCATTCGTAAACTATTCACATGAATCGGTTTATTTCTCTGACCGTGACTTTAAGTTCCAGTGTTTTAGATATTTCCTAGCCCTAATTACTAATTCCGAATCATATTATTAAAGCTAAATCCCAGTCCTAACTAGAAATTCTAAATGCTATTCCATTCTGTAAATGGTACCTAGTTATCACTAATTTTCCAATCGTAATGTTGGACACCATAAATTCTATTTCTAACTCTAAATTCCTATCCAAGATCATGTTCTTAACATCGAATCCCAATTTTAACTAGAATTCCTAAATGCTAGTCCTACCTATGGTGCTGTCCGATATTCCCATTTAAATCTTAGGCAATAGTCGGCAACTTTATCTTGATTCTAATTGGCTTAGCTCTACATGTTATGCTCACTGATAACATTAATTGTAACCTGGAATCGCTTGCCAAGAACTAGCAACACTGCAGAACCTGCTTTTCATTTTTCACACAATGTGGTGTGTTAATAGCTACTAGTCGTCACTATCTAGCTCGATTAGAGCGACTGTGCAGGTTCAGAAACTCGGAAAGTTTTGCTAGAAGCGAAGTATCCGACATGTGAGTTGCGTCAAGTTGGTATCCACCGACAAGTATTCGGTGCCAGCTGCTCTTAGCTTATTAGTAAATCCACTGGTTCGCTAGTTCTCATGTAACCTCATCATTTGCTGTCAATCACTTCCATAATATTATAACCTCTTAAAGTTAGTCGGTACCAAGACTAGTTGTTAATAACAACTCACCGTTTATATCAGGCACATAGTTATTACGCAAAATGCATGGTCACCATTGTTTAGAACTTTAGTCTGATTATTTCAATGATTTCTTTCCCTGCCTAGTTAGGTCTAAAGAGATTCTACAGTGGTTTATTACTCGCCGGAGTCTATTCCTCATAAGACCTATTATTCATGAACCTTTAGCGGAATCCTCAAATTGTGTAAAAGTCAAAGATTAATGAGCGTCATCTATCTGCTAATTGAGGCATGCCAACTTGGACTGAAAGATCAGAATAAAAATTCAAGTTAAAGGGTCCGAAACTCCGTTCTCGTGATACTGAATAAAAGTACAGCAAAGTGAATGTAGTGTGTAACTTACGTACTGAATAATCATTAGATATACGCCATAAACTAATTTACCTATTTTTCTTGACAAGCACTAACCGTCTAATGCATATTAAGATCATGTTGGTGTAGATGCAAACAATCTAAATATTTGCTCACCTAGTTTCTTTTATTATTTACTAAAGCTGTTTCTACCATACTGCACTTCGTTGTGTACGGCTGTCAGACTTCTGAACGTCTGTGTAGTCTGTCAGCATTTGGTGACTGATATTTGTGAGGTGTCTTGTAGATGTCTTCTGTTGTGAGTACTGAATGTGTGCCAAAGCAGGCGGAGATTTATCCAGTGCAATTACGTTTCAGTTATCTGGTTTTTTTAGTGTATTTTGTTCTTGAGTTTTATCAGATATTAAGATGAACATAGTTTGGAATGTAGATAATTAATAATTTTATCATGCAGCAATATTACGCCATCAATATTTACAATAATTAGCAGTATTGAGACGATTCAGATGACACTTCTAATCAGTGTTTTAGTTAACGGTACTGATAATGCTGAACCACAAAATATGTGGGCTCAGAATTACCTATATGTATGTATGTGTTACCGAGTTAGTTACTCAGTTCAAGAATTTGTTGCAAGTTAAAAATCAGATGTTGCCTCTCCATCCAATCGATGAACAGTTGGCACCATGTTAGTTGGTCTATCACTCATCGTATTCAGTCACCTGTTGTGGTAATTGTTATTTGATATAATTTTGCACTACTCTATACCGTTTACACTTGCTTCCCCTAACTTTCTATATCTTCTCCATTCGTTACCTTCCAGGGTATCAGACAGTCAAAATATAGTAATGTTTTCGCGAATATATGTAAACAGCTCAAAGAGGTATGTCTAATGAGTTATTTAATATTTTTGTAGTTGGAAGTGCAGGGTTCTGAACGCTTCCCGGTATTAATCTTGCAACAAACACAAGAGTTATTCAAGAAACCATTGAATGTATGTTTATCTATTCTCTAATCATAATTCAGGACCTAATAACTGAACTAAATGCTGCTATCGATGCTAAAATTGCGGCAGCCAAAGACGAATCAATTAAACGAATGCTTGAGGATGATCGAGAAACAAACATTCAAAAGGGAATTGATTCTTACTTTGGAAACGTAACATTCATTGCTGAACTCTATCTCTCTGGATGTATCCCAGTTAAAACTATAACTGAATGTCTAAAAAGGCTAAATAATTCTTTAGCTCCTGAAGCTTTAGCTTCCCTTATAATCTTATTAAATCTATGTGGTAGTGATCTTGAACAAAATTCCAAATCTGTTTTGGATCAGTGCTTTAAGCGACTTGAACAGTTCAAAGATTCTAAGAATATCGAGGTCCATCAGATTTATAAAGTGCAAGAATTAGTAGAATTACGATCACGTGATTGGAAACCGATTGACATCACTACTCAATCTCAACCTCAGATAGATACTTCTAAACGAAGCATAGATGACAAGCAGAGGCGGAGCTTCATCCAACTGGACACAAGTAGGTTTATTTAAAGCTAACTTATGTTCTCAGAACGTAAATCCGCTCAATCAGTCAACCCTTTAACACCTTCCAGTCTGGCTGTTACTCCACAGTCCTACGATTCCCGAAAATTGGGCCCAACTGTAGCCAATTGGAGCCAAGGCAGTGGTTTACTGCGACCATCTGAAGATAAGTGAGTCTGAGTAAATTTCATAAGAATAGATAGATATTTCAGAAATAGGCTTATATGGTAAAGCGTTATCCTACCAGCTCTCTATAATATTTTTCATGGCAAAACTCTGCTCTCGTTCTTACATTCTCTATATTACAGTGAGGCTTTCAAAAAACTGATTCTCAATAAGCTACTTGGTTCTGGTCCAGGTCATTTTATTTATCTTTTTCGCGAACAGCATAATTCATTATGTCCATCTTCGAACTATCAACTTTAATATGTAACGTTATCATTTATAGAAATTACTGATCGTAATTTCCCGTCACCCCAGTTTTACAAAATGTTACAATAAAGTATAATTTGCCTCACCTATATAGAACTTGACGGTTTTGAGTTGAGTAGTAAGCAATTTGTTATGGTTGTTTTTATCAAAACACGGTTAGTTAAGTTGATATAAATGTATACATTTTCATAACTTATCTTTTTTTCGTCTTTATTGATGACCTGCTGTTATTTTAACTCCCTTGATGTTTGTTTTCCTCCATCCCCAACATGTCTTTCGACCTTTTCCTATCAAGCCACTTAAAAAGTAGTCAACAGTCATTACATCATTCACGTGAATCATCTCCACGAGTACCTCTTGGACCACAAGGTGCATGGGCTCAACCTTTGTCAGTAGTACAACAGACCAAAGAGAAAGACTACGATTGTATGTTGGAGGAGACAAAACCCTCTGCTCGTTCAATAACAAAGATGATTCTATTGTCTGAAAATGAATGTGTACGTTTAGTTGTGACTTTTAGATTCTTGGAAAGTTATTGGTTGAATAAAGTATCTAACTGTTGCTCATTTATTGATATCTGCGGACATCCCACTTTACCTAAATAAACTGACTACTTTCGATAGCAAGCGGGTTAAACGAACCTCAACTAACCCTAGGAGTTGCGTAACTTTAAGTTTATTCGACACGTCACGTTTCATTGATGATTCGATTTGTATTTCCCCAAAAAATATTAACCTGAATTTTATTACTACGTATTTTCAAACAGTAACGTCAGTGTAATATACGTTAAGATATATGATCTGTCTGTACAAAATTCATTTCCAAAGGAAATATGCTGTCAGCTTTATGGATATTAGTAGTATTCATATTACTACTGTTAGTTTTCACAAGAACGGCCACTTTCTTACGATCGATGTTAAATTTAAGATCTTGCAACGCGATTAAGTATTTAGAGCACTGTAAGATATTGGTATGGTCAGACCTATATATAAAGCATTGCAACACGAGATATAAGCAGTCAAACATAGGAGTCTATTTGCTAGGTCATATTGTACATATATAAGCAGCATGATTCACGATATTGGAATACTCATATTAGTTTCGTTTTCATATGCACACTTAGTTTAGAATTTGTATAAATGAATAATATATTTGATAATCCAACCAGTAGGAATTGAAATCTGTAACAGTTCGAGACCAAGTATAGAACGCTTTTTGAAAACGACTAATGGCATTCGGAATCCAAATATCCCGCGTACAAACATACCGTTTGAATAATTGGTTACCTTTTATATTAACTTAGAGATCAAAGGAGTATCCTGTTTATTAACAATATTTTCTACTATACTTTGTTAAAGAATTATTTCTCCCATCTGCCGATACACTGTGTTATTACTTTTTTCATTAAGCGTGATTTTATTACCGACTGTAAACCTAAAGAACGATCGGCTTTACTTCACAATTTATTTGAACTTCTAATGGATCGCAACTCAAAAGAACGAAACGCAGTAGGCCGCTTTTGCACAGATATGCTTCGCATGGGAATCCTTAAAGAAAATGATATTATTGCATCGTAAGTTTATTTGTTGCCTTTAACATTAAACGTATCCTGATGAATGTGTGTGCTGAAGAAAATACTTTTAAATAACATCTACCTTAGACAGTAAAGTGTTGTTTCTTTAGACGTTAATTTGTGATCTAGGTAACATTTAAAAACCATATAGTTATGTAGATTTGTGGTTACATGTAACGAAACACCTTGTTACATTGTCGATTTCCAATTTTTAGTCAAGTAAACATAATTTATTGCAGAAAAATTTTATCCCATGATATCATTTACTGATTCAGTGAATGATAGTGACCATGCACTACTTTTGTGTTAATGAATTTGGGGATAACTGGCTAGTCAGTGAGCTATTTGCAGTAAATGTGATATAGCCATTCTAACTCTGCCCTGGAAGTCGGAAGGACTAATATGACGCTTCATGGTGAAAGCCGAGCTCCTTCGGAAGCCATGAGGCCGATGCTCCCCTTTCTGACAACCGGAGCAACAATTAATATAATTGACCGACCTCAAACAGCTGTTCCCTGGGCACTGCGGTCACACTCTCAGGTCATCACGACCTCCCCTAATCCTCGTTCTCTTTCAGATTCCTCAAGAATGACCCTTCCATGGTGTGGGCAACCGGGAAGTGATAACCGCCCTCATACGTTTAATAGCACTCGAGTTCACCTTGTTCATGATCAAACACGTTCTCCATCTCTGGTCTCTACTTGTAACACTTCTCCTACTTTTTCTATGCGCGCCACTTTTACTGGTTACCCGAGTTCCCAAATTATCATACCAGGTCTCCTGAAGCCACGCTCTAAACTTCATGTTGGAGCTTTTAATGTGCGTACACTGCGTCAAATCGGTCAACAGGCTGCCTTAGCTAAAACATTAGAATCTCTTGCAATTGATGTATGCTGTGTCTCCGAAACACGCATACAGGATCCCAGCATGGTCATCCGTTTGACCTCACCTAGTCAATGCAACGGAACAGCACACTTCACTCTTCGTTTATCTGGAGACCCTACAACAAGCTCACGTGGCCTTGCTGGTGTAGGCATAGCACTAAGCTTACGGGCAGAACAGGCACTTCTCGAGTGGATTTCTGTAGATAGTCGTCTATGTGCTGTCCGTCTAAATGGCACAGTACGAATTTGGAAAGATAGGGACACACACCGATGCCTTTTTGTCGCCTCTGCTTATGCCCCACTGATTGCAGCACAGATGAAGTGAAAGACGACTTCTATATGAAGTTCTCTAGCCTCCTTCAGAAAGCTAAGCACTCAGACATAGTAATTATAGCAGGAGGTTTTAATGCCCAAGTAGGTAGACTAAATCAGGCTGGAAAGCACTTAGGTGGGTTATTCGGCATCCCAGCTCAGAGAACAGACAACGGAGATCGTCTGTTGCAGTTATGTTCAGACTACCGTTTATTTTTAGCTAGCACAAACTTTAAGCATAAGGTGAGACATTGTTTAACCTGGCGACCCCCAACATCTACACAACGGTGGACACACATTGATCACATCGGCATCAGCTACTGTTGGAGAGGCTGTATAGAGGACTGCCGCTCTTTCTGGGGCACGTGTCTAGATTCTGACCACCACCTAGTGAGAGCACGTATTTCTATGCGTTTTGCTGGTCGCAGAAAGGTTACATCAGACAAACCCTTTAGATATCACTTTGAGACTGAGAACGCTAAGATTGCATTTATGAATGGTTTGGCTAAGCATTTAGTCGCCCACGACCAACAGGTTTCCCCCGAAGTAGCTTGGAATGATTTTAAAGCAGGTGTAAATGCAGCAGCGCTATCAGCATCTAACCCCAATCCTATGGTTATGAAAGACCATTAGATCTCTAGAACTTCTAGGGAACTTATGGAGGCACGAAAACTCGTTCCAACAGGCTCGGAGTATAATGAAGAGCAACAACAACTGAAACGTAGACTGACAAGGAGTCTGCGTAAGGATCGTGAACAGTGGTGGGCAACAAAAGCCAAAGCGATAGAATCATCGACAGCGACAGGCATTAGTAGACAGCTGTTCCGACTTATTAAGTACACCGATATCAAGAAATCGGCAGTTAGTGAAATTATCTCTGAAAAAGATGGGTCGATGATTTACTCTCAATCTAGAAGATTAGAATGTTGGACAGAACACTTTCAGGAACAGTTCAACTGGCCCCCAGCCACTCTTAGCTTACCCACAATCTCCAAGCTACACGAATGGAAAACTGACACAGGTCCCCCAACTCTCAGTGAAGTTGAAAACGTCATAAGTAAATTGAAACGAGGGAAAGCTGCAGGACCTGATATGTTGTCTACCGATATCTTTAAGGATGGTGGTCTAGTTTTAGCCTGCAGGTTGACTGATATACTAGCCAAAGTCTGGGAACTAAACACCATCCCATCTGACTGGTCTCGATCGCTGATCGTTCCAGTCTACAAAAAGGGACATAAATCCTCTTGTGATAACCATAGAGGAATCAGTTTGACTAATATAGTATCTAAAATATTAGCCACTATAATCATCCGACGCTTAACCAACACTAGGGAACAACAGACTCGAGAAAACCAGGCTGGTTTCAGACCTGGCCGAGGTTGCATTGATCACATATTCACCCTGCGCCAGATCCTCGAACACAGACATATGTACTATCGCCCAACTATAATTGTATTTCTTGACTTAAAAGCTGCGTTCGACTCTGTAGACCATGCAGTCTTGTGGCAATGTTTGTCATTAAAAGGCGTACATCAAAAGTACATCAACCTTATAAAGGCCCTCTACTCGGTCACCACTGGTCGAGTCAGAGCATATGGCGAATTGTCACGAGAAACTTCATCCTCAAGTGGAGTCCGTCAGGATTGCCTCTTATCCCCATTTTTATTTAATTTCATCATAGACGTACTGTCAGAAATCTCTCTCACTTCTTTTAAGTTCTCAGGAATTAATCTCCTTCCAGGAGGCTCTCTTGTCGATTTAGAATATGCAGATGATATAGTCATATTTGGTGAAAACGCACACAGCATTCAAGGTCTCTTGAACACCTTGAGTAACAATGCAGGCATATTTGGGATGCGCTTTTCCCCTCGCAAATGCAAAATGTTACTCCAGGACTGGCCTGCTTTTCCTAAATTAGTTATATGGAGTGAAGTAATTGAATGCGTTGATCGCTTCATTCATCACTGGTTCACAATTCTTATATTCTTAGCGAAATATTAATTTTCCTGTGTACAGAGATTCTTCTTCAGTCATTCCCTATGTTTAGTCTTTGTAACTCTGATTGATATAATAAATCCTTCGGTGATGTAATAACTTCGATCAGTGTACGTGTATGCCAGATTTTCTGTTGTTCACGGTTGAATTACTGACTACAGTCTTTTGTTATAGTCTAGCGTTATTCAAAGATATGTTTTATATTCACTGTTTATAATCGAAGTGGAAACCATTTATATCACACTTAATGCCACTCTAAATTCTATATTCAAACTATCATAAAACGTCATTTTTAGGTGTGAAAATTACTTCAAATTTTGTGACAGTGATTGGATTTCTGACTATCCACAAGGTTGGCTTTATGTTGCAGAAATTCTTCATCATCTTATTTCTGGAGAATCCGATTATATGACTACTCTTCTTCAGTCAGTTGAATCAATCCGTTCTGACACACGAGCAGCTGAACTGGTTGCACATTGTATTGAACTTAGCAGGGGATCTACAAGTGTTGAGCAACTTGTAGGAAAACTTCGAGCTTGTAATCTTATGTGGGATAAACTTGGCGTTCCAAAAAACGAAGTATGGGATTTCGTCTATGAACGGTCCATAGAGTTCACAATGTGTGGTGTTTATGACTACGAATCAGGAAAACTCAGAGAGCTTAGTGAACTCACAACAAACCCTTTATCATCCGATAAAATCTCTGCCTATTTTAACGCACTATCCCAACGTAACCTGTCCAGATGGTTTATGCAATCAATTATGCCAATTTTGTTAAAATCCTCAGGTTTGTCAGTTTTGTCATGTTGTATACTTATTTGTAATCCACATACCAATACTTTTGTTGAACTTTTTCAATAAAGAATTCATCATAGTCTATATTTCTGTGTTAAATAGCTATGTTAAGTATTCCATGTTCATTAATATATGGTTTTTGCATAATTAACGATTGATATATTTCATCTGTATGATAATCATTCGGTTTTCTTCACGCTTGCTTGTTCAGATCAGTCCAAAGCGAAGATAGATTCTTTTGTGGTGTCCCTTGGTATTTTGGTTGACCACAAAGCTGACAGAGAGCTTCACGTTTTAATTGGCTTTCAAGACCCATCATCAAATCAGGGTAAATTGAAGTTTCATTACTGCTTTAATTAATTTGGGAGATTGGTTAGTCACTATTAACTCTTTTCACCTCAGGATTGAGTCCGTGGTATCGACACTTACTATTTAATAATTTGTGTTCCTTTTTGTATATTTGTCTACTTTCTAATGTATTAAAACTATTGGCTTCCGTTATACTTTACAACTTGTATGAAACCAGTAAAAGACCTATTCACAATGATGAGGTTGACTGTAAGTTGTGTGAATGTATTAATCTTATCTAAATCCTGGGAACAGCTTTCAAAAAGTATATCGTGATGTAGATCTTTGTGGAGAGAAATTTTGTAATCTTGAGTAAGAGGATGACATTATCTTACTATGCAGTAATACAAACTCTCAGTAAATCAGTTGCCAATTAGTGTCTATTAGTTTAACATGTACTTTGCACCTTATAGATGCAAAGTACTTCATGATTAACTGAAATCTACGCCTGTTTTCAGTCGTATTGATGAATTGTTAGTATTTCTATTAAGTCATTCAGAACAAAATTAGAGCAACAAAAGGTTTCTTTTCAATTAGATTTTTATCATAGCTTATTACTAATGTACAGTTTCACATTTGAATTCGAAATCATTGCCAATTAATTATTGGTAAATTAATTAACATGATAGTAATAATAAACAAAAGATTGGATTGATAATGAAAACTGATAATATAATAATCAAGTTAAAAACATAAGAGTAAGTTTAAGTCTTAATGAAATCAATTGTTTTTAATGAATACACAGTAATAATGTCAGGTTAGATTTAAATTGACTTAGGTACTCAATATGATTATGCATGAACAAAAAACGAAGGATAAGTTAGGAAGCAAACCTGATAAGTATTACAAACAATTGTATGACAATAAAATTAGAATGAAGGTAAGAATAAAATAAATAGTTAGATGGAATGTTCGAATTTATTTTCATAATCAAAGTAAAGGAGAGAGGCCTTACTCTTCTTAACGTAAAGATTAGGTTCGTTTAGGTGGGTAGCTGTGGTGACTGGTGTTTGTAGGTGACATCTGATGATAAAAAGGTAAATTAAATCATATTCAGCATATTGCTCTAAATGTTAAGTTGATGTAACCTGTATAAATGAAAGTGTGAGGATTTATGTGTAGTTTTATATTCAATCATTGTTTAATCGTTAGTAGTCTAGAAGTTTATGTATCTGGGCAGTTGGGTGAGTACCAGTGTTGACGTTTTAAATGAGACCAACTTATAATGATCGCTAGATCGGCCAATACAAATCTTATTTAACCGTGAAACCATTGTGATATATCTGACTGTAAAAGTTGCAGTTAAGACGTTGACAGATATAGAGTTATGCTCAATACCTATGGAACCTGAACTCCATCTTCAATAATCATCTCTTAGGGATTGCTAACATCCGTTAATAACATCCTTGCAATACTGATGTTCAGCAGTGTGATTTTATGCCCACTAACAATAATCTCATTAATGTTGCCATCTTGGAACACTGGCTTCATTGGTTTTCTTGTTTTGAGGATATCATCCTAACAGTCTCCACCCCGTGTATTTTGTTGACTCTGGGACTGGACAGAGAAAGCAACCGGTTTGTGACAAGAAGCTATGGCACAGAGAAAAGCTGTATGCCTTCAGTCTATCTGCCACGCTTTCCTACTGCTTAAGTAAACAAATAAAATGATGTTAAAATAAGCTTTTGAAAATTAAGTAGTTCAGTCTGTAACCTTTTGTACTTCTTGATAGCTTTGGTTTATTCTGTCCTTTTTTAATTACATTTCAGCTCTTGTTAAGTCATGGCTTACATCCCTGGTTGAAAAGAAAGTTATATCAGCAGACGCTTTATCACAGTGGGAGAAGAATGATGTAGATGGTTCCGTAGTTAAAATTCTCTCTAGTATCCCTGAATTAAGGAACTTATAATATTTATTCTATCATTTGGTAATTTTGCTTAAATTGCTCATTTTTTGACAACGCTTTGGTTATTTGTAAAAGTGGTTTTGTGAAAATAACTAATTTGAAGCGATTATAAGTTATCTTCACGATTGACGAGAATACAGCAACAATTCATAAAGCAACCAACATAATAATTAGCATAATATTGTACAATATTATTAAATTTTGACTAAGCAAGTTTATATTTTGCAAGCTTAGTGATAATTTTAGTAGTAGTTGTAGTATGAACATTAGAAAGGAGTCGTAAATAACAATTGTATCTTGCATTACTATTAGTATATGTCAATTTTAATCCTCTTATAAGTTCCCTTCTTGTACACACAACTTTTGACACCGATACTTCATCAGTATTGCCCACAGTCAATATCCAAATTGCGGTACAACGTTAAGTTAATTATACTGTTGATTTTTCTTTTGAATTGTCGATAGATTTTCGTCGGTCACCGGATAACTTGTAGTTGTGTTAGTCACTTAATAACTTCTGTCTTGTCGTGAACAAGACTATATATATACGTATACTTGAGTGCTTTTTAATTATGCTTTAACCTGTATTGTCAATCTTGTTTGCTGTGCGATATAATTACGAGGCGCTTCTACTTATGTATAAAATACTATTAGAAGATATATATAAACAGACTTCCTTTATTTTTTGTATTTAAAATGTTCTGTTTCATTTGTTCATATTCCCCTTCCTCCTGATAGTTGTCATTTTTTGCACAATATTAAATCGAAACTTCTCAGTACTTGTGTGTGGTTTGCTGTGAATTTTCTTTCTTATTGGTGTACACTTAGGTTATATAAGCCTTTGCATGCTGTAATTTAGTGTTGAGGTTTTTGGTTTATTCCGATTATATTCTACAGTCAACCATTGAATGTGTCGTCTTCTATTTTTGTTCTTTCATATATTTTGCCTACTTGTGAGAGGTGAATTGTTACGTCTAGATTTTCTAATCATCAATTATTTGATTCAAGATAATTACAAACAGACTAACTCCCCTTACACTGACTCACTTTGTATAAACAAACAAACAATTTTACCTTTGAATTATGAAATGGTCTTACATCTTTCTTTCCCAAAGGCTTACAGTTATGATTTTCTAGCCTTGTGTAATTAGGCGTTACCTCTGGTCATTATCTATAAAAAAGCAAGTGAAGTTAGTGATTGTAATGCATTCTGTTTGTATGAAAGCTTCTGTATTCAGAGATCCCAGCTTTGTATACATGCTTAAAAGTATACTTTGATGTGAGCTACATTTCTGGTTGTCCAAGTCTATGTAGGTTATACAAAGTTCAAAACCTAAGCCACAGCACGAATATGACTTGCAATGTAGCTTATCTTAATTAATAAACATTAGCTTAAAACCTCGGCTTAGATAGTTAATAATACTAATCACCGTTTATTAATAGCCACAAGGACTCATTATTAAGATCAACAATTAGGATACTGATGCGAATGATGCTTCTGTTTACTAAGGGGTCACTGAACTATATTTTGAATTGCTGAACATTCTGGAGTGTTTTGATCAACGTTTTCTAATGCTTCAGTTTTTCATTGCTAAAATTCGTCTAATCATCAGTAAATTTTAGTTAATCATTAGTAATAGTTTCATAGAAAATGAAATTATGTAAAAGTATGGCGTATAGTGCAATGGCACAATGATACCATTCAGGTCAGCTAGTCACAACGTAGAATTTGGTACGTGTGTACATGTTGTCATACCTCAATTAGCAGATGGCGACGACATTGTCGGATGAAATCCCATTGTATTGAGGGCAATGATAGTTGTGGTATTATGGGAAATAATTAGAGACCAAATAATCGATTTAAGAAAGTACAAACTAGACTTGGAATTTAGAGGACAAATAATCGATACACCCTCGCGGTTGCGAACGCATTTGAGTCGTCTCACTTAGTGTCTAACTATTAATTAAGATTGTCATGTGACTCCAACCGGGTAGTCCTCACCTCTTCACATGGCTCAGCCCAATTGTCAATTACTCCACGAACCGTTGACATGTTTTGGTTTGTCTGCTCCTGTCCTTTGCTCAGTTTACTCTTACATCAAGCAACATTGGTAGCCGAGGTAGCTTGCGGTTGGTATGTGTAACATATCCTAACAACCTCGCCTGATGAAGGTTCACTACAATCGATTTACCATCGTTGCCTAGTACCCTAACCCGCCTATTGCTTACTCGGTGGTTCCAGCAAATAAGCAATACTTCATAGACGTGTGTGATCGAATACTAAAAGCTTGCAAATATCCTTTATCACTAATGACCGTATTTCACATCTATAAAGTAGGGAAAATCGGACTGCTGCGGAAAGGACTCTTCGTTTGGTCAGTAGACGGATGCTATGCCTACGCCACAAGTGATGCAAATTGACAAAGGCAATCGAGCCTTCTGTTCTCATGCGGTGATTTCATCATGACACAGCGCCAGAACTGATGAGATTCCCAAGATAAGTGGAACGATCGGTACACTTAACTACTTCGCTCACTAATTTCGGTGCCGAAGCAAGGCACTCCTGAATCGATGTTTTACATTTGAAGGGGAATACAGAATATTCCATTCTCCATAGGTTCAGCACAAAACTATTGTTCATTTCACCGATTATCTAGTGAAATGTAATTTTATTGTGGGCAGTTAACAAAGGTTGAAGTTCGTTCTCACCACAGGTTGACAACTGCTCAGATTTTTGAGGTTGGTTAGTTGTTTAGATGTATTGTATGATTATCGTTCTGGTTATCTGTCAGTTAGGTCAATTCACTTATTTACCGGGTACAGATTCGTGTACTGGGCCTTAAGACATGTACTGACGAACGGTTGAACATCACTGGGTCAGTATTATGCATTGCACATTGATGGTCGGAACTAAGGCATGGTTAAACCTTCGCATGTTCCATAAAATATGATAAGATTGTAAATATTGTGTGCATTGGTCTGTGTAACGATCGTTATTGCCTCCATGTATACACAGTTATGCTCAAGTGGTGTTGTCTCCTAACATAAAGAGGTCTGACGATGTTAACAATCAGGAAGCTTATATAAGTCTGGAATTTACTAGAAATTCATCTTATTACAGGTGGGTAGTTTAATAGTACTACACTTAGTCTAGAAACTAGTTCACCCACCTGCAGGAATTTCAATAAAAGGCTATAGAGCACACGGAATGATATTGTATGGAACATCTACATGTGAATTTCGAGACTTGGCTGTTTTCACACTAGGATCTCTATGTTTGTTACTCAGTAACCACTGATTCAATTGTCAACTGATTGGTAACAAAATGTGTTCTCTTTTCATTAACTTGCACTCTTCGTTTGCCATTATCAGTCGTATTTTCTTTATTCTTGTCCCACTTAACTACATGTTTAATTCGGAACACTCGTTTCGTTTTATTTCGGACTCAGCCGAGTATGCCTGGCAATCCCAGTGCCAGTGCTTATACTATGACACAGACTCAGTTTTTCTTGTCGAATGCCGCTTCATTCATTAGTTGGCTGCTGAGTCCAACCAGCCACAATTGGCCAACAAATATACAGAATTTGAAAGATTTTATATTTTCACATTGGTGTTGTGGATTGAAATCTAACAGTCTGTTGTCACATGTTAATTCTGGGCAGATTCATTCACGTTTATCTTCTCTTACATTGTGTGCTTAGAATTGTTTAATACCTATCCACAAACTGATTCTTTTTCCCTGAATCATGTTTTGTATTCTTACTATCAGTGATACGACGATTATCTTGGTTTTCATCTTGCTCTGCTAACGAAATATGACAACTTGAACCGAGGTACATATGTCAGTTTCTACGTATTACGAGACTGACTGTGTTACTCGTTTTATTTACTTGTTAGCACTGATTCATTTATTGAATTACTAACTTTTTTTTCAACTGATACATGGCTAATTATTGAATGTCTTTCTGTAAAAGTTATTTAAGTTGGATTGTGACTGCCAAGCGAAATCCGGGACACACGTTTCGTCCTATTCGGGATTCATCGGCTGGATGTACCTGCATCCCAATGTTGATGTTCACACTGGGATACAAGCTTATTCTAATTATAAAAGTTATATCTATCCTCAAATAATTTGAAGTTGAACAATTACACTAATTACTTGATCAGATTTAGTTCACTGGTTAATTAAATGCTTGATATAATCTTCATATAACTCCAAATGTATTTGTTCTATAATATCTTGGCATTTTCAGCAATTCTGTCATTACTAGTCTACTTAATGTTAGCATAAAACCAATAGTTACGGAGATTTATTTTTAAAAAAATGTATGTTCCATATAACCATCTGAACGTAAAGACGGTAACCAGATAAATACAATAACAAATGATCGAAAAACACCAAAAATGTAAGTTACCACTTAAATAAACAAATAAGTTGTATACATTCACGTTGAGTTGAATTAATTGTGCATGGGTACATGAAATATATCTGTAAGAATACTCTTAATAATAGAACTATTGTGTAAAATCTTCAACATGGAAATATTTCAGTTCGGTCTAGTTTGATGATTTGCATATTGTGATGTGCATTCAGCAGTCCGTAAGGGTTCTCTTTTTCCATGTTGGTGTTGAGAACTATAACTAGTCAGTCGGTATATATTCATCCTTTGTGGACTTGTTGCTTCAACTAGGATCCAAAAAGGCACGTTTCATTATACTTAAGATTCTCCAGCTCCATGTACTTACATCACATCGTCTGCGTATTTTAAGTCGAAGCTCACTTATTGACTTAGAATACTCAAACAATATGCAGAGTCTCCTGAGCACCTTGAGTAATATTTCAAGCATATTTGGGATTTATTTCCTTCTAAATGCAAAATGTTACTTCAGGACTAGTCTGTATCATTGTCTATACTAGTGAAATGGAGTAGCCGAGCATGTTGACCACTCTACTTATCTCAGAATTCGCATCAACTCTGATGGGTTGGTGTCTGACCAAATGTAGGCCTGTGTTCAGAAAGTTTTTGCCAACTTGTCCTATTTATAGTGTAGGCTTGGTGTCCGTCTCCACGAATGGCCGGGTCTACTGAGCATCAGTTCGCTCTGTTTTAACCTTAGAATGTAAAACAGACTGAAAATAGAAAATATACGAAGCCTCCAGGTCTTTAATCATAGAAACCTTGGAAATATCTCATACTATTGAATGAGCGAATAAGCAATATTAATATTAAACAGTACTAAGAAAAGATGACAAATCAATCGAAAAGGTTGTAAACCATCGATAGAGACAGGGCATGCATTACATATTCCCAACTACCTCCTGCCTAGTCTCCGACGTTGGCTAGAGTAGAAGTAGGATAGAAAGAAGTTTTAGGCAACTATACCAAAATATAGCATCAGTAGATGAAGTCTTTGACTGTTGGTCTAAGTCATGTTTGTAGATACAAACTACCTGGTTGGAGTCGGCGTAATAACCGTGATCAGTAACTGAAGACACTTGATGACATAGTTGGGAATCGGTCACAATGGCGAAAATATAGTCACTTTGCGTTCTAGATCCTTTGTACTTACGTTTATTTCACTCCTTCCGATTGAATTATACTGATGTGTTAATTTTGTAAATTTGATCTCGTTTTGTTAGTACGATATGTCAACTTGGACCTATACGCATTTGCATCGGGTTCTATGTTCTTTATGACTAGTTAACTAACTTAAATCCCAATATTGATGTTCATACTACGATTGTAACTCAGTTATTTTCTAAGCCATTCAATTCAAATCAGCTAGGAGTGGCCAAACTAAAACATGGCATTAGTCGATGAAGTCAGTACAATCGGGTTATGTCATGTTAATAAGTGCAGACTACCTGGTTGAGGCCTGCGTGATGATCGTAACCAATGGTTAGAGACTAGGTGACATGACTCGAAATCGTTCACAATGGCGCAGATGCACCCATTCTATGTCTTTCAAATTCTATACTGCTGAATTCATCATCTTAGCTTCGATCTCTAATCTTTACCATTAATATTAACTCTGTTACCGCCTCTGCTACTCTGGAATATCATCTAACAATGTCATCTCTCTCTGCTAATTGAGGTATGGCAACTTGAACTGATGTACACACGTACCAAGTTCTACGTTGTTACTGGCTGACTTCAAATAACCAGTTACATGTTCGTTATCTATGTTAGGATTTGAAGTCCTCGTTGCAAGAATAACTTATTAACATCGTCACCGTTAAATACTAGTTCGAAATCTTAATATGAACTAGCATATTAATACATTTAACTAATGATGAATATACATTCTGTATTTTATTACTAGTCACAGTCCAACATTACTGAAAATATTATTATTACTTGATTGGAACAAATTAAGTACAAATTGTTGTGGTCCATCAGTACAACATCATTAAAAGAGGTAAATTTAATAAGCTATTTTTATATATGCACTATAGTTTATTATCGACAAATTCTTAAACTAATAATTTTGGCATACGTTAAGAGTAATCAATGTTTCACATAAAGTGAGCTAATTAGAAAGTTGCATTGTATACTGATTTTTCTACTCAAAGTATTATCTTCTGATATTATTACAGCTCATTATGATATAAAGTGCTGAGAAGTGGTCTTATTTATGCCATGTTTATACAATTCCGTTCTAACAATCATATTAGTCCATTAAATCAAATCAATATAAATTCATTGTGGAGTAGTTGTTTAACAATAATTAAAGGATTGTTTGAATTGAATTGTAGCTGCCAAGCAGAATCCAGGACGTTCGTTTTGTCCTATTTGAGACTGATCTGCTGGAAGTGCCTGTATTCTGGTGTTGATGTTCACTCAGTCAGTTTCGTGCTTAACATCATGCCTTTCACCACTAAGCTACTCAGTCTTGATGGCCACACTTATGCACATCAACTTGTGAAAATACCACCACTAGGATGCAGGCTCATCCAGCTGACGAGTCCCAAATAGGGCGAAACGCTTGTCCTGGATTCCACTTGCCAGACACAATCCAACTCAAACAATGCTAGTATGCTGCCGTTACATTGAGGTAATCCACTCAGGATGCACATATGGCAACAGAGATTGACCAATTTCAGTCCATGATAAATCAACGGGAAGATCCAAATACAGTCTAATTAAATAAATAAAGTATCTTTATTTAAACCATCATTTATTGAGCTCGAATCCTACTGCACATACTTTGATGTAAGCCACTGTGTAGTGTGAAGTGTGAAATCTTGGACAGTGGTGCACGTACGCCACGTCCTATATTGTACATACATGCCTCATACATATAATGTAGCTCAAAGCTATGTGTTTGGCTCTGCATCTGACAAATGAGTTAGATAAATCAAATATTTATTCAGAGATGATAATTAGTATTGAAAGGAAACCAATTTGCAGTTAGAATTCTACATTGTACATTTGTCTAATCATGTAACTTTGATTACCATTGTAATATTTCGATAATTACAGTACCACTTCGAGAAACAACAAACTATTCAGTGTACACTTAATGAATCTCGCTTGATTATTCCAAATAATTGTGTCACCAAATGTCACAATTAAGCAATCGAAACCTTCACGTTTTTGTTACATCTTGATACTGTTCCGCCCAATCACAATTGTATGTGAAAAGTGTGACCTTGACAATTACCAATCAGTGCCCGTACACCGCAGCCACACAACTACCAGTCCTCAAGTCGGGACGATGAACACAAGATAGATAAACCAACCAGACAGAATTATTTCAGACATTCCTTTATGTATGCGTAAAGTCAGGCTACACAATGAACCAATTAGGAATTTAACATTAATACGAAACGAGATTGTAACATTGAATAGGGGGGTAACTTGTATACAACCAATTAACTGTAGTTTATGCTAAGAGTCAATATACTAACAGTAAATATACTAAACGAGAGGATTAGGGAAGAGGGATATCGGATTGATAGAAATGAGATGTATACACTACCTACAGTTTAAAAAAATGAAATAGTATTCTAAAACAGTTATGAGAGTTCGTTACTCTTTTTTCGTTGTCCAATGTAACAGTTTTCGGAACGATAGTGTGAGTTTACGAGGGCGGGAGGGGGAGTCTGCCTTTCATTGGATTTCATTACTAATAGCAAATCGTTATTCCTGGTCACCAACTGTTATTATTGGGTATATCTTAGATTTTGTTTCTTCCTTTTCATCTTAATTGGCTATGTTGACGATTTTGTTTAATCTGTCAGTCATAGTTAGCATTCGAGCAGATTGATATTAAATTCAGTTGTTTCCAGTTTAGCATAGTAAAAGCGTACATTCATAGATCATCGACTATTTGTTGATTCTGTTTGGTTTTGTGCTCTTACAGCTGAACGATTTGACTGTGGCAATTTCATCGTCTCACTATCGTCATCTACACAAACTTTGGGGAGAAGCTATCTGTTAGAATTTTCACACAAATGACTAAAAACTTGATATATTTACAATAAAAAAGAATTAGATGAGATTGTCGTCAGCACTTGTTTTATCATTTCTTGGACATTTGTTTTTACTATGTTCTCAACCTTTCCTTGATACTAGTAATTCGTATTGATTTATTAGTTTGGCATTCTTCACAGTTTATTGTTGGCGAAACTTAAGTGCATATTCTGAATGTACGTCTGACTCAGGCTTGTATCTAGTAACCACTTCCTAGTAGAAGATCGAATATTGATCATTATATGAGTACTCATCTGGATAGTTTGTTCAGGCACATTATTTTTTCGAGAGTTACTTCAATAGGTTTTGTATTATTCTGTTCTATAAGTACTGCTTTGGGTCCTACAGTGATTATCTTTTTATTCTTCTTAGGTAAGAGATAGTTTTTCAAAAGAACTATGCCAATTTAGGTTGAAGTTGTAACATTTTAACAAATTATTACAAATATTTTGTTTACGTACTGGTTTTGCTACATTTCAAAATGTATGCACTCCACACAATAATTGATGAGCTTTGGGATAAAACCATTGATTACTGCTACTATCATCATCCCTCCATCATTTATAATGAAGCATCCCATTTTACTTGGCAAAATACCAGAATATTTTTAACCGATTTAGCAGTTTCTGCTCTGATAAAAGCAAATGCATGTAAATATCGAATGATAATTTGACATCACAAATCGGTCTAAGTTAGACAACCACTAACAACCAAGAAGCACTGGCTAGCTATTCCGTTCCAGTACGGGACACTTTGGAAGTGTGCATTCACAACCATGTTATGGGTTTAACGCAGGGCCTTTAAGCTTTGCGACGAACGCGGAAGTACTATACCACTGAACCGGTTCCAAATGGTTGATATTCCTAATTCAGTCAATCGGTGATACGTTTGCTAGACCTTATTCAATTCCATCGGTGAATAACTGTCTTTTACTTGACGATACTGGACTCTACTAGTCACATCTCACTAGAACTCCAGGGATTATGCTTGCTGAAGTTAGTCACTAGTGTCCTGATATTAACTACTTGGTTGTTTAATGTTAACGTACTTGTTCACTGACTTGAATTTTGTTCAACATATGACACCAATGAACATGCTGTTTGTAATATTTATGGTTATTTACTAGGATCTAGAATTGGCTATGGTGTTTGACATATACGATGTCAATTGTTGCTGTTAGATTAATGAAATTATCAATTTGTCACTGGGTGCTGTGGAAATATTTCAGTTCGATGTGATTTTTTGATTATAGTCTTGATTATCCGTATTATGTATATGAATGTGTTCAATTGAACAGTTTCTAACTATTATATAACAGTTACCTTAGCTTCTCAAATATACCTGCCTATTCAGCTTTATTCTATAACATAACACCAACTAACTTTTTATGCTGATATTACTGAAGAAAGTATTTACAAATTCCAGTCTATTCAACCCGATGTAGAATATGAAAATGTAGTTCTTACTTATTTTCGCCTTAACGAAATGGATACTTTTGAAGTGTTTTCACCGATGAGTTACACAATGAATTTTTAAATGAAATCTTAAGTGGTTCACCTGAAAACACTGAATATATACCAGTTAGAATATAGAACATTCAAAGAGAGTTTATTAATAGCTTACAACATCATCGATGTTTTTAAACATTTCTCTGACACCCAAATACTCAAAATTAGTGAAGCATATAACGAATTATAAAACAATGC
Organism: Schistosoma mekongi; assembly: GCA_034768735.1. Lineage (NCBI taxonomy): Eukaryota > Metazoa > Platyhelminthes > Trematoda > Strigeidida > Schistosomatidae > Schistosoma > Schistosoma mekongi. The sequence continues at coordinate 84,270,831 of CM068305.1, forward strand.
ATTCTTATCCTTTCCAGTAATCAATTTTTAAAGTTTCATATCATCTGGAGTAGTCCAAGGAACTTCTACAGAGTCCTTGTAGTAAAGGTTGACATTTTCTTAAGGACTTTAAATAACGTCTTATAATAACTTACGTAAGTTCCTTTTATTTTTATTTATTTCAATATGAGTGGAGGCGTCAGGGATTCATTGCCTCTAAGCGTAGCAGCTCGTTAAAGAGGAGTTTTTTCCATTCTGTCTATGATTGTTTGAAATATACGAAAAAATGTTTCTTTTCGCTTAACTTATAATTCTGGTACTATATTAAACTCCGCCTGTAGCTCTTCTAGGGTTACTGATGGTCCCAAGCCCGGATAAAGGAGGAGGGCTGGGCATTAGGCTAGCATCCCCATCTCGTAAAACACAAGTGTGTTAAAAAAGCGCTGACCAGATTAAACAAACTAAACGATTTTAACTCTGCTCTGGGAGTGGAGGGAATGATTATGATGCCTCATGACGAAAGCTGAGGTTCTTCAGAAGTCATGAGGCCGATGCCACTTATAACAATCAGAGGAAACATTTTTATAGGTACATGGAACGTACGGAAAATGTGGGAGAGCGGGATGACCAATCAAATTGCAACAGAAATGAAGAGATACAACTTGACAGTTTTCGGAATCAGCGAAATCCATTGAACTCAAGCTAAACACAAAACATTGGCTACCGGAGAGATGCTACTGTACTCCAGACAAGAAGAGGAAAATGCTTCTTACATCCAATGAGTTGCTCTGATGCTGTCCGAATAAGCACGTAATGCACTTGTAGGATAAGAACCACATGGACCCAGGATCATCAAAGCATCCTACAAAAAAAATAGAGAAGGGGATTACAATGAATATTATCCAATGTTATGCACCCACCAACGATGGCAGTGACGAGGACCAAGATCAGTTTTATGATAGGCTGCAATCAATTATAGCGAAGTGTCCAGGAAAGGATCGGCTAATCCTGATGGGGGACCTAAACGCCAAAGTCGGAATGAACAACACTGGATATGAAGACATAATGAAACAACAGGGACTGGGAGTAAGAAATGAGAGTGGTGGAAGATTTTCAAATCTGTGTGCTTCCAACAAATTGGTTATTGGTGGTACAATATTCGCCCACAAACGCATACACAAGGTTACATGGGTCTCATCGGATAATACTACTGAGAATCAAATCAATCATATATGTATCAATAAAAAATTTAGGAGATCAATGGAAGATATGAGAACCAGGAGAGGAGCTGACATAGCTTCAGATCACCACCTGGTGGTTTCTAAAATGAAACTGAAGCTAAAGAAGCAATGGACAACTGGAGTAAAAGCATTACAACGGTTCAATACAGCCTTTCTCCGAGATGCTGGCAAACTCAAGTAATTCAAAATAGCTCTCAACAACAGGTTCCAAGTCTTACAAGATCTACCGAAAGAAGAAGAAACTGCTATGGAGGACAACTGGAGAGGAATCAAAGAAGCACTAACTTCAACGTATCATAAGATTCTGGGCCGCATGAAGCACCATTATAAGGAATGGGTCTCCACTGAGGCCCTGAGAAAAATTCAAGTAGGGGGGAACAAGAAGACAGGAATCAACAACAGCCGAACAATTGCAGAGAAAATCAAGGCACAAACTGAATACATAGAAGCGAATAAGCAAGTAAAGAAGAGCATTAGAGCTGACAAACGGAAATACATCGAAGGCCTTGCAACAATAGCGGAGAAAGCTGGAAGAGAAAGAAATATGAAACAGCTATATAACACAACGAAAAAGCTAGCAGGTAAATATGTTAAACGAGAGCGACCGGTCAAGAATAAAGAAGGTAATACAATCACCGAGTTTCAAGAACAAGGAACCGATAAGGTAGAACGTATTGGTTGCTGTAGGCTGAGTGAATGATTTCAGCCAGACAAAGTTGCCGACCTCAATATACAAATATGGACTAGGCATGTTCAGCAGAGTGGGTTGCGGTCTATCTCAAATATATTATCGCCTAGTAGGACTGTTTTCTACACTGCACGTATTGACGAAACAGGATAGCCTATCTACTACATTAAGGTTAATGCAGACTATAAAGTCATCGGATGATGTAGATTAATCACAAATCTATGCAATTTAAGAAGCTATACCTTCTCAATTGAATCCAGTCGAGTTGAACTATTAGTCGATGTTAGTTCAACGTCCACATAAGCTTAAAGTCAATCACGAAAATAATAATTTGCTAAATAGAAATTTCTCAAGAGCTTAAACATTATATTAAGTTGAAACAATTTGTAAACAGATTACGCAATAATTAATTGAAGAGTTTTAAGAAGATATCATGTTAAATGGTCAAAAATTATCCAATCGATTATGAAAAAGAAATTGTGAAAATGTTAACAACTTGTTAGATTACATAATAATGCATTATGATCAGTAGAAGAATATGTTGAGTGATTGATTATGATCTCTGATCAAATACACAAAAAATAAATCAGTTGAAGGGAACATTTAGTTAATCTGTTGGTTGTGGTAAATAAAAACACTCTACTAATGTATATGTAAGCTTGAATTATAATGATGTTTATAATTTGTGATGCAATTAAAAAGTCATAATATTCTAATTAGATTCGATAGGTAACTTTGTAAGTTACATTTATATTGAGTTTCGCTGTTCACATATGTCAGAGATTGATGTTGTTTGGGTACCAGTGAAAACTATGGAGCGTTGCGTTGGATTTCCTGATGAAATCAAAGTTACACTCTTCTGAGGTGTTTTATACTAGGAAGTGAGTTGCTTAGTGTTCCTTGGTTTTTAATGTTACTTTACTACTACTTACACCCGTTACTCGTCACTGAGAACCATAGGTCACTCACCAGGATTCTCCATTGAAATCTGTCCTGAGCAATCCTTTCCCGCTGTTTCCAGTTGCTGTTTATCTTTTTAATGTCTGCTTCCAATTCTCGACGCAGCGTGTTCTTTGGCCTTCCTCTTTTCCTTTTCCCAACAGGACTCCATGTTAATGCTTGTCTCGTGATGCAGTCTGATGATTTTCGCAATGTATGTACTATCCATTTCCAGCCTCTTTACCTAATTTCCTCTTCGACTGGAAGTTGGTTTGTTCTCTCCCATAGTAGACTGTTGCTGATGGTTTCAGGCCAACGGACATTCAGTATCTTGTGTAGGCAGTTGTTTATAAATACTTGTGCCCTTCTGAGGATGTTTGCAGTAGTTCTCCACATTTCAGATGCATACAGCAAAACTGTCTTGACGTTCTAAATGAAGAGTCTGACTTTGAGGCTAGATGATATCTGTTTTCAGTCCCATATGTTTTTCAACTGTAGGAATGTTGCCCTTGCTTTGCCAATTCTTACCTTTACATCTGCATTGGACCCTCCTTGTTCATCGATGATGCTTCCCAGGTACGTGAAAGTATCCACTTCTTCCAGAGTTTCTCCATCAAGTTGAATTGGGTTAGTGCTCCCTGTGTTATATTTGAGGATCTTGCTCTTTCCCTTATGTATGTTCAAGCCTACTGATGCTGAAGTTGCTGCCACACTGGTTGTCTTTGCTTGCATTTGTTGGTGTGTATGTGCTAAGAGAGCTAGATCATCCTCAAAGTCCAAATCATCAAGTTGCATCCTACTTATTCATCTGAATCTGAAAGCTGAGATTTTTCTTAATGTTATCTAACCAACATTAATCTGTGATGAATACAAATAACTAGACTTAATACTTATCTCTACATAACCACATCAATTCGATTACTTTTACATTTATTTAATATTCAATGTCAATCATACATAATAAAGAATAGTGTGTATTATTGTGCTTATCTATTATTAGTTAAACTATGAAGAATAATATTTAACAGTTAAATGATACTACTTGTCATGGTAACATATCATATGTTGTTTGTAGTGTAAGAGATAATTATTTTTCACTAACAAAATCATGAGTAAATTCTACTAATTGAATTCTTTTCTTTTAATTATAATTGTCTTATTATGTCATCACTCGAATTAAATAGTTTCACAGAATTGAATTGATATACAATTTTTTACAGATTTATGTAATGAATCATTTGAAAAATGTACCATTGGTGAACTGTACACTAAAACATTCTTGATGAAATTATAATCTATGCTGATTTTTATTCAATTTAACATAAAACGTCATGAAAATATGTGTGTTGAAGAGAATTATAGTCGACTATATCATGGATGTAACAATCAGCCCCAGTACTACTGAATAAGTGTTTTATTCATAAATTGAAGAAATCCAGGTTATATAATGATAACCTTGATATATAGTGGGAGGGTGGGGGGCTAGGAAATCTTATTGCATTTCTTTTTGTTCTAGACGACACTCATCAGCAAGACGTTCCTGTGAGCTACAAGTTACTCAGTTACACAGTTTCAAATGCTACATGCGAGTTATTCAGACAGTAACATTGAGTGACCTAGGTAGGAATTTCACGGGATGCATCTATTTTCATCAAGATTGTAGGTAAGCCTTAATGATGAAAGTCAACTAGAATAAAAACTAGGTCAGTCAGGGTATCCAGCCTATTTCTTCCAAGAGTCTAACATCAAAACATAATGCACGTGATGTCAAGTCACTTAGATTTGTGTCTAGATTGTAACTTTCTCTAAGAAACTCGACCTAGATTGACTAATATAAAAACCTGACATTGATCACTAAAGAATAATTAATCAATGTTTGATAAGTATCTATTGGATAGGTTTAACAATGCTTTAAAACAATCATGTGTATATTCAATCTGTTAACTGATTACTCAATCAAATAGACGACAAACTATAATAAGATGCCTGTTAATTACCCAGAAAATGCGAGTTAAGATGAAGCTACTGAATGAGTAAGATCAATAGCTTCTATATATAATATACTGCACCAGTGAATAGCAGGAAATATGAATTTCAATAAAAGCTGATATAAGGGAGTAGTGTACAGGCTTCGCAATTATAGAATTATAATAAGATTATAATAATTCGGGAAGGAAATATATATGACAACAGTTAATGAATCTGTGAAAAGCTTACAATTTGTGTAATAAAAATATCTTAGTTACTGAATATTCAACAAGATGCAAAGGTGTCAATATCACTGGATAGATTGTGATTTCTTAATCTTTATCCCGATATAACAGTCTTTTATTTCGAACTTCACTCAATTCATGATATTTTCCAATTATCACCTAGTTGCATTAATAATATTTGTCTCATGCTCAGTATATATTGGAACTCTTAGTGTTACCTCACTAAGATTGTCATTAGTAAATATAAAACAATTATTATTATGGAAAAAAGGGGTTTTCACGATTTCTTGCCATAGTTAGACAATCACTGAAAAGAAAGAGTCTCTTTATTCTTCTTCTGTTTCAATTAGTGTCCATGTCATTGAATAACAATAATACTCACCTGTAGCACTATTACACACATATATGTACATATTAAAGTGAACCTACAATATTTATGGATCTTGGCATACACAATAACTTCAAAATCACTAGGTCATAATTCTGTTCGACGTTTTTTTTTAGCAAGGAGACCTTTTCACAGTCCAAGAACTACGGAGGTATCACTCTTCTTTCAGTACAAGGAAATGTCTAACATTGAGTGTTATTAAGCCCAATGAAAGATCCAATTGACACCAAATTTAGAGATTGACAGGCCAGATTCCGTAAGGATCGATAGGGTACCGACCAAATCGCGACTCTACAGATCATTTTTGAACAATCGGTTGAATGAAACTCACCACTTTACATCACTTTCCTCGACTACGAGAAAACATTTGACACCGTAAACAGGAGAGCATTTTGGAGCCTTCGTTTACGCTGGTGTTCCTGAAAAGATAGTCAACAGACAAAATTCTTACGATGGACTACACTACAAAGTCATGCATGGATTGCAGCTCACAAATTCATTCACAGTGAATACCAATGACAGACAGAGCTGCCTAATTTCTCACTTCACCATTTCTTTTTCCTGGTGGTTGACTGGATTATGAAAAATGCAACATCCCAAGGCAAACCCAGAATGCGACGGATAACTTGAATTCAACTAGATGACCTGGACTTTGCAGATAAACAACCTATTTCTTCTACTCCACTCACAACAACAAATAACGATGAAGATAGCCGCAATCCCTGCAGCAGGCAGTAAGCCTCAACCTACACAAAGGGAAAAACAAGATCCTTCGATACAAAACAACAAACACTAACCCATTTACATTTAACTTGAGGAGAAATTCTGGAAGATGCAGAAACTTTTACTTGCTTGAGCAGCGTCGTAGATAAACAAGGAGGGTCTGATGAAGATGTGAAGGCACTGATTAACAAGGCGAAAGCAATATTTCTACCACTGAGAAACATCTGAAACTCAAGCCAACTGTCAGATAACATCAAAGTCACAATTTCCAATACAAATATGAAGACAGTTCTATTATATGCAGTTGCAGCTTGCATGGAGAACTACGAAAAGCATCATCCAAAATATGCAAGTATTTATAAACAATTGTCTGTGTGAGATACTTCGGATCTGTTGGCCAGATTACACGAGTAACAACCTACTTTGACAGAGAACAAATCAAGCGAAATGCAGCTGGGGAGGAAGTAATTAGGAAAATTCGCTGGATGTGGATAGGATACATATTGATGAAATCATCAAACTGTGTCACAATTCAAGCACTAACATGGAATCTTGAATGTGGAAGAAAAAGTGGAAGATCGAAGAACACAATGCTTGGTGAATTGGAGGTAGATATGAAGAGAGTGATTAGTAAGTGTAAATGAAATCCCGGAATAGAGTTGGTTGTCGAATGTTGATCGTTGGCCTATGCTCTACGTAGGGGTAACAGGCATTGATTAATGGATTAATTAATTGATAAGTGAAAGAAAGGCTATTTACGTTCCATTATGGATGTTATATCGGCTATATAGATTAGTAAATATCATGTTACTTTTTTTTAATTCACAATTAAGAAACCTTATAATAAGCTTGAATAATTAGATTAATCATGAATAGTCTGTACACAGTTCCTGATATTATCTTTCCTGTAGGAGAAAATATTCATTTACAATTACTGTCTTTTCATTGAATAACATTAACTATAAATTTGTGAGTTTGATTGGATTATATGTATACTTAGTTTTTCAAATTAGGATGGCCTAGTATCTTTCCGTCAATTTGTGATGGACTGAAGCTAGTCAGTCTCTTTTGCTATATGTGCATCCTGAGCTGATTGTCTTGATATAGAGATTATTCACAAGTATTATTTAAATTGGATTGTGATTGGCTATTGGAATCAAGGACGTGCGTTTCATCCTACTTGGAACTCATCTGCTTGATGTACCTGCATCCTAATATTGATGTCCACTCTGGGATTCGAACTTAGTCCATTTCGTGCCAAGAGCCACCGCGTTCACCACTAGACTACTGAGTCAAGTTAGTTATACACTTGTGCAACGCGCGCATATGTAATTGAGATGAGCCTGCATCTTACCGTCGATCTGTCATAAACTGAGGCTGGTCAGTCTGTGTTGTTATATGTCTAGTGTTGGACGCGTTGGCGTTTGGCACGAAACGGAATGAGTTTGAATCCCACTGTGAACATCAACATTACGTTGCAGGTACATCCAGCCGATGAGTCCCAAATAGAACGAAACACGCGTCCTGGGTTCCGCTTGCTAGTCACAATCCAACTTAAATTAAACTTTTAAAGTTTATGCTTTCCTTACATAGTCATCACAGTGCATGTCTAGGAATTAATACATTGGTTGATCACTGTATAGTGACTAACTCAATGTCTTATATAGTGAATTCTACTGACCAGTTGTAATGTAGCCACTGGTCTAAGTGACTCGAATTCACTGGTATTATGTTGAGATGGAAGGTGCATACATCTCAGTTTCACACGTCTCAGTTCCACGAGTCTCAAATATTACGAGACTTAGGTCCAGGATTTCCTGTCACAACACCAACAGTAAGACAGAATTTGAACAAGGCAAGAACCATAAATTCTTCAAGACAAAATTCGGTTTTGTTTATCAGACTGTCAGTTTTCCATACTAGTGTCATTCTTTATTTTGATCGATTACTTTCCTTATTAACTGTAGGTGCACCTGATATGCTTACTGGGTCGTCGGCTCATTCTTTTCTTTCTTACAGATTTTCTTACACATATGGCCCTGCACTCCCCAGAATATAAAGTACCTTCTGAATAGCACAAAATATATAATAGTAGTTAAGACTGAAGAGTATTTAGATGTTGAAGAAAGGTTATATAATCGAGTTGATTAGTGTTATAAATGCTATTTACTAGATAAAATGAAGAAAACTTTTAAAAAACAAGTGATTATGTAATTATATCAAGCAGTTAACATAAAATTAATAGCATGAATGAATGTCATTGGGACAAAATCAAGAAAATACGCAACTGGAAACAATACAACACAGTAATTATGAGACTATAATAAGCCTACAACAATTTTTTCCAGTGTATAAGGGTTAAGTCAAAGGTATTTGATAACATAGTCAAGGCAGTATTCTGTGATTATTAAGACATCCAATTATTTGTCCACTTTTTATTGAATGCCTAATTACTGAATATGTACATTCTTTTAAGCACAGGTTTCCAAATGGATGCTTTTATTTCAGTTCTTCATATATTCAGTTTATAAAACATTTAGTATTACATAATAGGAATTGGTAAGACCTCATGGAAAGCTCTTTTATCATTTCTATTAAAAAAATCTCATAAATGAAAACAGTTACTGTTGTTTTGCAATTAGATTCATCAATGAACAGTATCATATTGATTGAGTTTTATCTAATGACACCTGAATTCTGTCAATCTAATTTCAATTTGTTTACTATAATCCAAGTAATTCAATATTACCTTTACTGTGTTTTGATGTTAAATAGCTGAATGTAGTCTACGGGAAATACCACTTCACCTAGGTTTGTATACGTATGTATGTATAATCAGCAGAGAACCTGACGCATGTGCGCATAGGTCCAAGTTGCCATACCTCTTTGGCACCGCAAGATTAGTAGAAGTTACTTACTTACTTACTTACGCCCGTTACTCCTCACTGAGAAGCATAGGTCACTCACCAGGATTCTCCATTGAAATCTGTCATTAACAATCCATTCCAACTGTTTCAAGTTGTTGTTTATCTTTTTAATGTCTGCTTCCAATTCTCGACGCAGCGTGTATTTGGCCTTCCTCTTTTCCGTTTCCTAACAGGATTCTATATTAATGCTTGTCTCGTGATGCAGTCTGATGATTTCCTCAATGTATATCCTATCGATTTCCAACGTCTTTACCTAATTTCCTTTTCGGCTGGAAGTTGGTTTGTCCTCCCCCATAGTAAGCTGTTACTTATGGTTTCAGGCCAACGGACATTCAGTATCTTGTGTAGGCAGTTGTTTATAAATACGTGTACCCATCTGATGATGTTTGCAGTAATTAGTAGAAGTAACTTCAACGAAGTAAAATAATAATAGTAACAAGGAGTGTGAACATATAGAATATGGTTAAGGAAGCGTAGAAAGAAAGTTATGGAATAATTTGAAGCTCATGATTTAAGGGAGGACAATGAGTTCATACATCTGCGCCACTGTGACCGATTCAGGGCCATATTACTCAGTTTTTCTAGCCACTGGTTACGGTAATCGCAAGGACCCCATCCAGGTAGTCTGCAGCTACTAACAGGACTCAAATCGGCAGTCGTTTTAAAGAAATTGTCTTAAGTATGTACGTAAGAACAACATAGAACCTGACAGGTGGATCGATTCACGTTGCTATATCTCAGTAGAGAACCGTGATTAATACTACATCAGTAAAAGCAGTAACTACTTCAATGATAATAATAAAAACGAGTGAATATATAGATTATGGTTCATGGGAAATGAGTTAGTTTGTAAAACGAAAGGTACAAAATAATATTGAGTTCCCCACTTAGGAGAGGACAAAGATTAAATGTGTCTACCGATTCTCAGCCATGTCAAACAAAGTTTCCAACCATTGGTTACAGCATTCATGCACATCCTAATCAAGCAACCTTCATCGATCAACAAGGCTTATATCAATAGTCACTGATTTCATGAACTAATGCAACGTTTTCGTTCGACCCACCCCACCTTCCTTCCATCCGACTCCAGTATTAGTTACAACTGCGTGTCAATGTAAGCAGTGATTAGGCATACGTAACGCATGTCCTAGTCACTTCAGTCTATGAATATTCACAATATCACCAACTGATTTACCATCTTTCACCAATACTCGGCGTTTAATCTCATCATTAATTACCCAGTGATCCCATGGAGCGAATACTAACAACTTAGAAACGTCATCTACTTTTAAGTAGCACGTTTTGCATCAATTCACAAGACAACGGACTAGTGTGTAGTATACTCATCCTTTCGTTGAGAAACAGATATCTGATCTACGCTATATAGGTGACAAGTTGACAAATAACAAACAAGCTTTTTCAATTCATGTGAAGATTTCATCAGACACCAACACATCAGGACTGATCAAACCACCAAGGTAAATAAAATGGCTAACACTTTCATCTCCTTAGAAAATACCTCAGGATAATATTTACTGTATACTGACAATTTCTCAAGTTCATCTGATGTAATATATTGATGATTAGTTTTAATGTAATATGTATATTTATCATAAATCAGTCATAATTAAATACTACTGATAATCAAAAGATATTCAATAGTAGTTTCGTCCTACTACAAGACTCTTCATTATTCCTTAGTATCTATGATCTCATAATGAATCGAATCCATGACTATTAAGATTTTTCTTTTTTTTTGACAAATGTTTAATTACTACTACTAGAAAATGTAAATTGTATTAGATTCAATCTGAATTTACATTATACATATTGATATTTATGTATTAATTAATTAGAGTAAATTATAATTGTATACTTTATATATATATATATAGATATATATATATAGATATATATATATATCTATATATATATATTATATATATATATATATAGATATATATATATATCTATATATATATATAGATATATATATATATAGATATATATATATATCTATATATATATATATCTATATATATATATCTATATATATATATCTATATATATATATATCTATATATATATATAGATATATATATATAGATATATATATATAGATATATATATATATTATATATATATATATCTATATATATATATCTATATATATATATATCTATATATATATATCTATATATATATATCTATATATATATATATCTATATATATATATCTATATATATATATCTATATATATATATCTATATATATATATCTATATATATATATAGATATATATATATATCTATATATATATATAGATATATATATATATAATATATATATATAGATATATATATATATATTATATATATATATCTATATATATATATATATATATTATTGATTAATTAATTGATAAAATTCAATCAACATTATTCAAAACTAAATCAATATTATTAATGATTATGGTATCAATGATTAATGCATAGTTTATGATTATTGATTTTAGAACTGTTTTAGAAACTTTGATTATTTCACAGTTGAATAATATAAGTAGATTTGAATAATTTAAGTATATTATCCTGTTAGATATGATATGAACTGAAAGACAACTCTTATTGAATTTCTGTTAGTAAAAAATGATATTGAAGATTTATAGTAGTCAGTTATGATAATAATGTGTTAATAAAATGAATATCAATCAATCGGTGTCTGTTACCCTAAAGAGAGAATAGGTGAATGATCAACATTCGACAACCAACTGTATTCCGGGATTTCATTTACACTTATTCACAAGTGATAATCGTTTTCTTCATATCTACCTCCAATTCACCCTTAAATAATTGAATGTATCATTTAAAATATTATGTAGATTTGATTTACAGATTAAAATATGTGTAACATTTAGTTGACATGTTCAATAAACATTGTTTATCTATGGAGATAATGCTAATAACTTTATGAAGTAACAAACATATTAAATAATATAACATATTCATGGATATCAATCAATTAATCGATGCCTCTTACCCCTACGTAGAGCATAGGCTGCCAATCAACATCCGATAACCAACTCTCTTATGGGATTTCATTTACACTTATTCACAAGTACTAATCATTCTCTTCATATCTACCTCCAATTCACCAAGCATTGTGTTCTTCGATCTTCCACTTTTTCTTCCACATTCAAGATTCCATGTTAGTGCTTGAATTGTGACACAATTTGATGATTTCATCAATATGTATCCTATCCACATCCAGCGAATTTTCCTAATTACTTCCTCCCCAGCTGCATTTCACTTGATTTGTTCTCTGTCAAAGTAGGTTGTTACTCGTGTAATCTGGCCAACAGATCCGAAGTATCTCACATAGACAGTTGTTTATAAATACTTGCATATTTTGGATGATGCTTTTCGTAGTTCTCCATGCAAGCTGTAACTGCATATAATAGAACTGTTTTCATATTTGTATTGGAAATTGTGACTTTAATGTTGACTGACAGTTGGTTTGAATTCGAGATGATTTTCAGTTATAGAAATGCTGGCCTTGTCTTGCCTATCCTTGTTAATCAGTGCTTTCACATTTACATCAGACCTTTTTTGTTTGTCAATGACGCTACCCAGGTATTCTAAACTCTCCATATGATATTTCTTAAAAACGCTTACTAGAAAAACCCATTTTAACCAAAATGAATATGGTGTAGACATATTTTTGGTTAGTATAAATGTACTTTAAAGTTGATTACTAATCATTTTCGATAACATTATGGCTTCAATCAATCACCCCTTCGAGGAGCATAAGGTGTCAATCATCGTTCTCCAACCAACTCTCTCCTTGGCTTGTAAGACATCTTTCTTATAGTAGTTAAGTGAACTAAATCTTTAAGTCACTGTTAACAGGACTTCAATTAAAATAAGCTTTTAAACTATTCGATTAGATACTCTGGGATTTTATTTCGTTGATTAGTAGGTAATAACATGAAAAGAATGTAAATCAATGAACAAGGAACTGTGGAACATTGAATTATTGCTGATTCAAAACACTGATAACAGTTTTTGTTATAGATTAATATTGATTAGCTGAACACAGAGCATCAAGGAATTTTCTGTTAGTTGCTTTACTTTTTAAAATAAAACTCTTCAAATGAACACGTATTGCATTAGAAATTGAACTCCAATTCTTTTTGGTCATGGTTGAAGTTCGACACATTACGTATTAAGATGGTGACAGAACAAATGTCAACAACAACCAAAAGAAATTTAATGTCGACAGAACTAACTGCTAATCACTGTTGAAGAAAAGCTCATAGCTCACTTCTATTAAAAGTTTTTACCTCTAATGTCATTGAGACTAATGATGGAAGCTCGACGATTAAACCATCCAGTTCAATGAATGCATAATTACAAAACATCATTTATTCAACCTGATATTATTAGATTTAATTGTCGAAAAATTGTTTAACTTCACGAATTCTCTCGTATATCAGTCGTCCATGAACTTAAGATCATGGCTTTATTAAGTAATTTGCAGAGATTAGTTTGTGTCGAAATCAGTCTTTGTTGTAGATTGATATCATTTATACTTCAGTAGTGGGGGGGGGGGGCGGGTACCACTTCCCAGTTAACTACACCATGAAAGAATTTTTTTTTCTTAAGATACCTGAACTGAATTACTAATGATCCTGGTGGCTTAAGAATTTAGCCGTGACTACATGGAATCGATCACACGCGTGCTTATATAAGTAGCTTTTGATGTGTTAATTATATATTTGTTAGGCTTTACAGCTGGGTCAGATATCCGTGGGTAAGAGAAGATGTTTTCATGGTCAACTTTTCCTCACCCTCCTCCTTCCTTTGACAAAATGCCATCTTTCTACAGATGCTGATTGTCTGATAAGAGCACCTTCCAGCCATCACATCGCAAAATACACGATAGTATGATTTAATTATTGAACACCGCGTTATCTACTCTCCGGTATGCCTGTGTGGAATGGTAGAACCTAAAAGAACGAATGCCCCATTCAATTTAGCTCAACCAGATCATTATGTTAGGTAAGCACAACCATTATATTATGATGACAGATGCGGTAAATACTTTTTTAATCTTTGATCAAAACGAAATCCAATACAAACGAATATCTATCGAAGCTATCAACTAAGCATTTTTTTCTTTAAACGTTTTTAAACTAAGCCATAATTATTACTACCTCCTTAGTCAATTGTATAAATTGATGTAGTCGATTCTAAGCCACCAGAATTTAATATGATTAGTCAAACTTCTTATTTACTGGATAGGCAACAAAAGTTTCAATTGCTATTATTATCAACCGAAGTTTTGAACTAAAGTAGAGACATAAACAACAAACAACTTGATCTTTCATGTTAAGATACATCATGGTGTACAATTAACAATAAAGACTAGAAGATAATTACATTGTTTGATAATCGTTTATTATTTAGTTCCATAGGAGATCAATAATTGTCCAAATACCTTGGTGTTAACGTTGTACACCGAGAAAATAAGTATATTTAGCTTGAATTCTTTATAAGAAATCTGTTCCCTCAATACTGTAGGTACCTCTTGCTGAATGGTACTAAACAATGAAAACCACGTTCCAAAGTTTCCTCAAACCGACCTGATATTAATAACGTAGTGCAAGTGACATAATGATTAGGAACCATATTTCATCTCAATCCGAACAATTTAACCAGAACTAAACATGACTTGACAAACATGGTATTAATCACCATTCAGGGAGGAGTTAACTTAGAGCTAGCTCGTATACTTCTTATTAAAACGCTGACATTATTGTGCTACTGTGCGACATAAATATATACGTTTACTAATTCCAATCAGTCTTTGGATTCTGACTTATCATTAGTTACCATGAATTAATTAGCGTTGTGAGAAGATACACTGATTCGCATACAACATGTAGTAAAAACGTGTTCATGAATTACATAGTCTGATTATTGTTTTGAATAAAATTCATCTACTGGTGTAAGCTAGCTAATTCATATTCAGTTGGAGTTGGATAATTGGAAGCAACAGTGTATTCCCTATTCATTGAAATACAATTAAAATCCAGTTGATTGAACTCGTAACAGACTGATGTTGACAGGGTGCCATTGAAAACCAAGGAGAAGTAAATATCTGTTTCATCTCAGTATGGGACTCCTCAACAGTGCTTCAGGCTGGCGAACGTCTAACCTTCTTCACCACTTGGTCGGCATCTTATGGTAGAATTCCCACTTTCATCAATTTGTGATAGTCGTGAATGATGGAGCTCACGCTTGTCAGCATTGAGACAGTTATCACCAACGGCAATGGATGTTCGTCTTTCTATATCACAAATTGATAGAAGTAGGAATTCTACCATTGGAAGATGAATGGTTGATTAGTGCTAACCTGAAACCTCTGAGGTAAAATCTAGAGTGTGCACTGCTAAGGAGTCCTATACTATGATAGGACGACTATCCAGTGCTCTCTGGTTTTCAATAGCTCCCTATTAGCATCAATCTGTGACGAGTTCAGTTAACTAAACTTAACATCAATCTCCACAAACTAATTCTATTCAATTAAAATTCAGTTGAATTATTATTCAAGCCTTTTCGAATCAATATGGTTGAATGGCTTAGGAATATATGATTTAACCTAAAAGCAATTGATGCTTAAGCCGTGTTTACTGTTGGCTATGTGAATATTATCCATGTGTAATTCATTATTTAAAGTTGACATTGTTTAGAAAAACTAACCATTGTCATACAATTGCTTCAGACCACAAAGTCTAGAACAACCATTTTGTTTTAGTACAGTACTGTTGAGTGGTATTTATCTACGAGCTCTTTCGATTTTTCAAAGCTCTGGTGAAAAGGCGTAACTAGTAGAGTCCAATTGTGTTTACTATGCTATAGTTACACATCGCTAGCAATATCATGATTTCACTACAGTTGAAAGTGTAAAATACTAGATACTTACTTAGTATAGTCTAGAAATTAAGCGCTCACTGAGAAGTATGAAGGTAGTTAGTCCGATTCCTGTCAACACTGTAGATCCTCACTGCCAAAGTGTTCACTACTGTAATAAAACGATTGTCTAGTCTCCACTAGCTTTCATTGATCATCTAATTAAAGTTATCAACTGATGCGTAACTTTAAATTTAACAATCTCCATAACATTCACCAATAAGCACTCGTAAGTTCTATAAACTAAAAAACAACCGAAGAGCACTGGACAGCTGTTTCGACCTAGTAAGGGACTGGTCATCATTAAGTAACTTCGATTCTGCATGGAAATCCGGCCCATAACATTAGCGTCTCATGGAGAAATTTTAACCACCTACACCACCGGAAAGGCTAGTGTTCAACGGTAGAACTCCCACTTCCACCAATTTATAACATAGAAACATGATTATCTATTATCGTCGGTGAAAACTATGTAACTTACGAAATGTCTGAACTCCACCTATCAGACTAAAATTTTAGGAAGATCCTGAAGTTCGTCACTAATGAGCTTATTATTATAATTAAATTGAGGTCATTTTGTAGAGACAAATGGGTATTAAGATTAATAGTCTGTATTCATCACAGATTGATGTTAGTTGGATACCACTGAGAACCAAGAAGTAATGGGTTGGATTCCTTGCTGAATCAGTGGTGTGTAATGTTGAGGCGTCTCATACTTAGACGAGACAGCTGTCTAATGTTCACCTATTCTCACTTGCTTCTAATTAGCACTAATCACTGATGAATATAAAGAATTAAACTTAATACCCATCTCAAAAATATTATTTCAGTTCACACCTTAATTATTCAAAGTCTTAGTCAAATCACAATATTGCTGAAATAATTCTCTGGGATTATGATCAAAGCATGTCTAAGAATAGACACAAGCCGAATACACCGAAGTCAACAAGTAAGTGAGGAGAAGCATCAGGTCGGATAAACGAGAATATGTTGAGGACCTAGCAATGACAGTGGGAAAGCTGCAAGAGTAGGAAACATGAAGCACCTATACGATGCAGCGAAGAAAATAGCTGGAAAATTCAGTAAACCAGAACGGCTAATCAACAACGAGGCTGGCAAACCAAAATCACTGAGATGCATGAACAACGAAACAGGTGGGTAAAACACTTCGAAGAACTCTTGAATTGATCAGCCGCACTGAACACACCAGTCATTGAAGCAGAAGTCACGGATCTCTCTATAAACACCGACCCACCAACAGTCGAAGAAATCAAAATGGCCATCAGACAAATCAAGAGTGGTAAGTCAGCAGGTCCAGACAACATACCAGTGGAGGCACTGAAGACAGATATAGAAGCAACTTCAAAGATACTCCACATTCTCTTCAGGAAGATTTGGGAGGAAGAACAAGTGCGAGCAGACTGGAAGGATGGGTACCCCATCAAGATACCAAAGAAAGATCTTAGCAATTGCGAGAACTACAGAGGCATCACTCTTCTTTCAGTACCAGGAAAAATCTTCAACATAGTGTTATTAAACCAAATGACAGATCCAGTAGATGCAAAAATTCGAGATCAACAGGCCGGATTCCGTAAAGACCAATCGTGTACCGACCAAACCGTGACTCTACGGTTCATTGTTGAACAATTATTTGAATGAAATTCACCACCTTACATCAATTTCCTCGACTACGAGAAAGTATTTGACAGCGTGGACAGGAGAGCATTGTGGAGCCTTCTTCGACACTTAAGTGCCCGAGAAGATAGACAACATCATGCGAAATTCTTACGATGGACTACATTGTAAAATTTTGAATGGATTACAACTCGAGGATTCATTCAAAGTGAAGACCAATTTTAGGTAGGGCTGCATACTCTCACCCTTACTGTTTCTGCTGGTGGTTGACTAGATCATGAAATCTACAACATCTCAAGGCAATCCCGGAATGTGGTGGACAACTTGGATACGACTAGATGACAAGAACTTTGCAGATGACGAATCTAGATCTTCTAACCTATACACAGAACAAATGCAGCTGAAGGCGGACAGTGTATCAGTGCAGAAATTTTTACATACCTGGGCAGCACCGTCGATAAACAAGTGGAGGGTCTGATGCAGACGTGGAAGCATTAATTGACAAGGATAGGCAAGACAAGGCCAGCATTTCTATAACTGAAAATCATCTCGAATTCAAACCAACTGTCAGTCAACATTAAAGTCACAATTTCCAATACAAATATGAAAACAGTTCTATTATATGCAGTTGCAGCTTGCATGGAGAACTACGAAAAGCATCATCCAAAATATGCAAGTATTTATAAACAACTGTCTATATGAGATACTTCGGATCTGTTGGCCAGATTACACGAGTAACAACCTACTTTGACAGAGAACAAATCAAGCGAAATGCAGCTGGGGAGGAAGTAATTAGGAAAATTCGCTGGATGTGGATAGGATACATATTGATGAAATCATCAAACTGTGTCACAATTCAAGCACTAACATGGAATCCTGAATGTGGAAGAAAAAGTGGAAGATCGAAGAACACAATGCTTGGTGAATTGGAGGTAGATATGAAGAGAATGATTAGTACTTGTGAATAAGTGTAAATGAAATCCCATAAGAGAGTTGGTTATCGGATGTTGATTGGCAGCCTATGCTCTACGTAGGGGTAAGAGGCATCGATTAATTGATTGATATCCATGAATATGTTATATTATTTAATATGTTTGTTACTTCATAAAGTTATTAGCATTATCTCCATAGATAAACAATGTTTATTGAACATGTCAACTAAATGTTACACATATTTTAATCTGTAAATCAAATCTACATAATATTTTAAATGATACATTCAATTATTTAAGGGTGAATTTTCAAAATCACGTGAATTGAATTATCATGAATAACTAATTCATTGAACTATAAGGTCAAAGTTCACAACCGTATCTAACTAGGTCAGTGTTATTGTATGTACGTCTGTATGTATGTATGTGTGTAGGTATACTTTTTTTTTTCTTCATAAAACTACATAAATTAGAATCTTTTATGATTTTCAACAGTAAGACTCTTGTTTATATACAGTTTATTTAATACATTTTGATTGAGTTGATAATGTACAACAACAAAAAATTATCAGTAGTATAATTGGAAAACTGGTTAGAATACAGTAGGCGAACAAGTAAATATAGTACTTAAATGATCAATACAAAGTTCTTAATATTAACCAATGATAGACACATTATTGGGTATTAAGGTTCCCATTAATTTGTTTTAGAAATGAATACCATTAATAGAATTAGTATTTGGGCTAAATATTGAGAATTTTAACTAAGATTAGTCTTTCAGTGTCAGAAATTTGATTTCAAATAAAGTTTTAGGGTAAGAATTAGGTTTTATAGCAAGATTAATCTGCATATGAAACACTCTACATCAAACACGTAGTTGCAGCTCCATCTTTAGGCATATTCAAGAAGTAGTTGAATCAACTGAGAAATTTCTATCACTAGGACTGACACAAGTAATCCACCATTCTGTCGTAATTACACAGAAACTGAAACTAACCCAGTAAACCAAAAATTTGGTAGCAAATTACATAAGGTTTGAAAAGACAGTATACAAAATACTGAGGTGGCAGATGTATGAAAGTTGCAGGGCTTTACAACATTTTATCCAACATTTTATGTGTTACAGCGTTTTACCGGACCTTAAATTTAACAAGAGTGTTAAACCGAACAAAATGTAATGCCAGATAAATCGAAAAGGAAGGTAATGATGTTAAGTAAAATGTAATCTAATTGGGGAAATAGCTTTGAGGGTTTTGAATTTGTCGGAAATTTAGGATGTGAATTTAACTTTATAACTGGATCATACAGTAATAGTATTTACGAATAGTTCTATTGTAGTTTAGGAATGTACTTTTTGTGTAGTTAATGAAATAAAACTCATTGTATTATGCCTTCCTCATGGAAATCTCGAGTAAGACGAGATTTCAAGTAAAAACCTACATGTATACATGATTTGTTGTTGGAACCACTGTAGTGTGCATCAGTTTGCGTGATGGAGTAAAACATCTTGTACTGATAATAAACTGATTGCTTTACAAGTATTTGCTGAGTTGGATTATGACTGGTAAGCGGAATCCAGGACTTACGTTTCGAGTTGTTTGGGACTCGTTAGCTGTATGCACCTATAACCAAGTGTTGATGTTCACATATGGTAACAGAGACTAACCAATTTCAGTCCATAGTAAATCAAAGAGAAGATACGAATACTTTCTAATGACTGCCTTTCAGTTACATGGATGAATTTTCTTTTCACCACTTCGGTGACATAACAGCTACAATGTCATAACAACTTTATGATTCATTTATTTACTATGTCTAGATATTCATACCTTCTGTAAACACAACTGCTGTTAACCCTAATAACGAATCAGCCATGAATACTCTATTCTCATTGGCTTAATGAAGATGATTGACCCATTCGTAAAAGTAAACCCGGCCATTTCAAGTCTGGAGATTACCCGTTCCCATACTTCACTGTAAATGGAAAACTTAAAATTCACTGTTATTACTTATTAGTGTGAATTATAATAACGTTGAAAGATATCTTTTTATTGAAACTGTAACCTCCATCATTAAAACAATATTCCCTGATAACTTATTTGATATAAAAAAGATAAATGACAGTAATATTTGGAGAATATGTACAATCATTACTAAGGATCTTTTGACTATAGAATGAGTACTTTGCGTAAATTCATTCATTTCCATAGATGAGTAGATATCTCATTCTCACAATAGTTGAATTTTACTGATCAGGTATTCTAAAAAAGTACTGTGGAGTTACCAAATGAAGTGGAATAACCTTGGATATGCTGGTGTGTAGACAAAATGCGAGATGACCAAGATAGATGATTACTGACCTTGCACATAAGTGAACTAGTGGAACTTGTTCTATACCTACGACCTGACTATGTAAACTCTGATAGGCTGACACGGTTGCAAAGTGATCAAAAACTTCCCCAAATTTAGAGAACGAGAGAACAACATCAGAAAGTAGGAGATAGTGAAACGTCGTTTATCAAATAGGAATGAAGGCTTTTACATGTAACATACTGAATTAATCAGTGATAGGAAATGCAAAATACATTAAAGACTGAACTAAGTAAATGTACAGAAATCAAGATAGTAGGTTCATGAGATTATAATAACTTGGGAAGGAATACAAATTTGATAATCTCCAATTAGTCTATATAAAGCTTACAATTTAAGCAATCCATATATCATTGTTACTAATTATTTAACAGATGTAGCTTAGCATAAGGGGGCCCCATTACCACAAAGATTAGACTCCACAGGCCTGTGTATGTTTGTACAGTATAGAACCTGGTCCGAATATTCATCGGTCCAGATTGTTACTCCTCAGAAGTGCATCATAATTATCACCAAACCAGTAAAAGTACTAATTCATTCATTCCCCTGTTACTCTATGTGGATCATAGCTCACTGACCAGTATTGCCCAATCAACGCCGTTTTCAAATCTCTTTTCCATTTCTTCTCAAGTGGTATTCATCATCTACATATCTGCTTCCGATTCCCAAAGCAATATGTTCTTCAGTCTTGTTATTTTCCTTTGACATTGACAGTTTCAACTAACGCAATTTGATGATTTTCTCAATGTGTGTCCTATCCACCTCCAAAATATTTTCTTAATTTCTTCCTCAGCTGAATTTTGGTTGGCTTGTTCTCTCCCGCAGAAAGTTGTTGCTGTTGGTGTTTGACCAACAAATTCATAGTATTTTGTGTAAACAGCCGTTTAGAAATACCTGTATACTATGAATGATGCATTTCGTAGTTCCTTATGCAAGTTTCAGCTCCATAAAACAGAACTAATTTGACGTTTGTATTGAAAATTGTGACTTTGATTTTGGTTGACGATTGTTTTTAATTCTAGATATTCTCCTTACATTCTAAAATTCTGTTCTTGCCTTTCCTTGACAAGCCAATCTGCATTGTCACGTCTGCACCAGATCAAATACTTCCTTGTTTATCAATGATGCTGCTGCATAAGTATGTAAAAGTTTTCACTCCATACAGAGCTTCTCCTTTTAGTCAAGTGAAATTGGGATGGTGCACTCTGTGTTGCTTTTTGAGATGTTTTTCCCCTTGTATTTGTTAAGCCGTACTGTTAGCTGAAGAGGCTGACGCTACACTATCCGTCTTAACTAGCATTTGTTGGTATGTTATTGTTAGAAGAGCTAGGTTGATCATCTGCAAAGTTCAAATCGTATAGGTGCATCCAAGTTATCCAGTGTAATGCGTGCTCTCCCTCCTCACTGAAATGTTGATGTTTTCATAATCGAGTCAACTAGGAGAAGAAAGAGAGTGAAGGGCGAAAGTAACCTGCCTTATCTAACACCGGTCTTCACTTCAAATGAATAAATCTATGAGTTACCCTCCATTCACGATTTTGTAAAGTATATGGTCGTAAGGATTACTTATGATGTTAACTATCTTCTAAGGTACATCATAGTGTCAAAGAAGACTTAATTTTTAAGTAGCAAAGGAAATTAGTGAAAAGTGGCGAGTTCCATTCAAATGATTGTTCAGCGATGTCTGTAGTGCAGCTATTTGGTGGGTAAAGGACCGATCTTAGGGAATTCCAAGTGTTGATCTCAAAGTTGGCCGTCAGTTGGATTTTTTATTCCGTTAAACAACGCTTGGTTGAGGATATATAGTAGGAATCCAGTTCCTAAAAATTCAGACTATGAGGGCGTTATTTTCATGAATAAATCTAAGATGAAATTAAGCAAAAATTGGGATAGTGGCTAGCTTAGATGAACATTATTTGGACTTACTACCATTTTTAAAGACCTTTGGAGTTAATCCATCCGGACCGGCTGCTCTACGCCGGTTTAAATAAGCTATGGCTTTTTAACTGCTGTAATAGTCAGAGGCTCCATGTCGACTTTTTATCCAGACTGCTTGGAAATAGTGAGTAGTTCTAGAGTAGCTGAAGGATATATAAACTGTTTTTCATGTGTTACGCCTATCGTTCAAAACGTCTAGGCTGAGACCTGATAACAGCTTCACCATTATCAGACATTGTCTTGCTAACACTAGACTTTTCAATCACAGTTTCTTCTATTAAGCTGGATAGTTGTCTAGTGTTACCTTTCACCACTACCTTTTCCATCTCATTATATTTGGTTAGTTACCCATCGCTGCTCATAATCATTACGCAGACTTTGTCAGTCTACATCTGATTTGTCCTCACTCCTCATCGTGGTCGAAGCCTAGCAGGATAAGTTTATAGAAGTACATCAACTAAATACACTTCACTGTAATCCACCGATTTTTTCTTAACCTATTGATTTAAGTCACTGATGAATGTCACTACTGTTTCCACAACTATTTGGGTATCTTAACACACAGCATCTAGATTAGTCGTGTTTTTGAATTCCCTAATTACGCCTCCTGTTGTTGATGGAATTTGCATCGCTACGCTAGACGATGTCTCTCCTTATGCCTAAAGTTCGTACTTGCAACAAATACAGGAGCTTGAGTAGAGTTGAAGGAGATGGTCACTATTATCCGTTCTCTAAGCTGGGGCACCAGAACACTAGCCTAAATTCCTTACGGTCTGATTTGGGTTACCTACTTGGACATTTAGATCACTTGCTATAAGTGTCAAATCTGAGTGTTCAGCCTTATAAAGAAGCTCAGAAAGCCCTTTGTAAAATCCACCTTTCACTCCGTTCGGGCAGCAGTCAGTAAGAGTGTAGGGAGAAACTACCAAAAAGACAACGGTTCGTGTTCTTATCCTTTTGAGTTCTTACCGAACCATTTAGTCAAAAAGCACCTTAGCGACTGTCAACAGGGATCTATTCAAAAAACGCCTATTCTGTCATCGAATTTAATTTTATGCCTATATGGCCAAGGTCATGAAAACATAGTGTAGAGTTGCCACATAAACAAGTAGTATAACGCGTAGGTTTTTACTGTATCCTTCCTTTGTGGAAAGGAAGAATCACTGTCATGCTGGCTGTCTAAAAAGAAATAATTACTGCCGTCGAAATTTTGCTGTGTGACCTTAGGTTTGCTGCCTTTGGCCCTACCGCTCATAAACCGACATGCCTCGCATGATAGGATATTCAACCAATCAATCGACCAATCATTCAACTAATCAATTAATGCCTGTTACCCCACGGAGAGCATAGGTTGACGACCAGCATTCGACAACCAACTCTGTTCTGAGATTTCATTTTCACTTATTTACAAGTGATAATCATTTTCTTCATATCTACCCCCAATTTACAAAGCAATGTGTTCATCGGTCTTTCCGTTTTCCTTTGATATTCAGGATTCCATGTTAGTGTTCGTCTCCTGAAACAGTTTGATGGCTTTATCAATATGTATCGTATCCACCTCCAGCATCTTTTCTTAATTTCTTTCTCGGCTGGAAGTTGACTTATTAATATAGGTACATGATAGGATATTAAGATATTTTTCCATCAGCATAGCCTGATTGATTCATCACGATTAGCAGGCTAGACCACTACTCCAATGTAGGAGCGACAGTGCAACATGTACATTATTTGACTGTATGTAGTTCATTCTGTATCCTGTTATTGATTATCCAGTGTATTTCAACACTGTAACACACCTACCAGATGAGATTGATAGAATAAATTGAAGTGTCACTTATTGTCTTTTTTGTCACATATGTATGCAAGTGTATTGCTTCTATTGAACTGTTTGACATCGGTTTTGAGAAAATGTGTGCTTTGAACACTAACTTTCATTAGAAATACATTGGTGCAATATATACAGTCAGTGACAGGTTCACTGTAAACAACAATCTAATTTGTCACTGTATGTGGAAATTCTTTTGTACGTAATGATAAATGCCTGATAGGTGTCTTTAATTCAGCTCTTCTTCATCGTGCTGGTCGTGTCATTTGAATGTCAGAATTCAAGGGATTTACATTTTCTCAAGCGACCGCATGACATGAACCTAACACTTGCTAACAAGACTTCTAAAAGTATCTTATATGGCTGACTTAGCACATAACCAAACACATTAATGTTGTGCAACGTGGTTGGCTGTCGTGACGTGTCGTATTGTGATGTGAAGTTTCAGTATAGTGCTAATGATTGAAAAAAGATGTTAAATGAGGTGAATAAATGTGAATCGAGTTGGGGTGGGTTGTGGTGACGATGATGTAGACATGTTTGCTTTGTTCTGCCATACTGTGATGATGTTTCGTTCTTTTTCAGCCATTTCAGAACTAATCCCAGAGAAAAAGCATAGTTTCTGTTCTAGTTAATGTCCTTGATATTGTCATGCACGACCGCCGCCTACCTCGTCGCACGATGTTGGCAAGATTTGGAGTAGGACAGAAGAAGGGTAGGAGCTGCCAAACCAAGACATGGCAACAGTCCATGAAGTCCTTGACTGTTGGTCTAAGCCATGTTGGTAGATGTAGATTATTTGGTTGGGGTTCGCGTGATAGTCTCAATAAATGGCTGGAGACACTTGACGACATGGCTCAGAATCGTTCACAGTGGCGCAAGTGTATTCACTCTCTAACTTCATCTAGATCTTGAATTCTATTATTATGTTTTGTACATTTTTACTTTACTCTCCCCTCTTGTATTTTGTTCTTTTGTTACCTCTGTTATCTCTGTAATCTCGTATTGCTAATGTAGTATGGCAACTTGAACCTACAGGAGTATGTACCCGGTTCTTCGTTGCTGCTGCTGCTGCTGCTAATGATGATGATGGTACTGTGGATGTCGTTGATACTAAAGTGGAAACTTTCCTGGAGGCTGATACGAGAACTGCCCACAAGAGTAACAGCCATCATCCATCAACTGGCGATGATGATAACACATCATCAAATATATGGCTTTTAATCTGTCTATGAAATATACTTGTATGCTTCCATAGCTCTTAATGTTTTGTTTTCGCTGAAAATTGTTCATTCTCATATTTATCGCCCGAGTCTCGATCTATAACCACTCACCTTATCATTCAATACTTCAATAAACAACGTACCTAATATTCATCACCACATAACAACCCAACCACCATCACACTCATCAACTCACTCACGTCTTCACTCGCACACAAATACTAGCACAAAACACGTGTACATTCCAAATCATCTTGCAGCAATCACATGACATTGTCTCGTTTTTGCACATGCCATCGAGTGCTCACCTAATTCCTATCATGTCATTTACTCACTTGTCATACTTTTGTACTCAATCAGTTCATCTCATTTATTAATAAATTATAAGATTATCAACCCACCTCAAATGGTCTTATTTACCGAGAGGTGTGTTACTGCCACTATATATACATAATACTTACAGAACACAAAACGCACCCACGTAGACATAATCACGTTTTAATTCATTTCTCTATGTCGTGAGTACATTACAACACTAATACGCAAACAAAACCACATGAAAATTCAACGATTATTTCACACATCATTCTTACTACCTCACTCACCCCTCACTCACTCCCACTCACCTCACTCACTCACGCACTCACTCACTCACGCACTCACTCACTCACCACTCACTCACTCATCACTCACTCACTCAATCACTCACTCACTCACGCACTCACTCACTCACCTCACTCACTCACGCACTCACTCACTCAATCACTCACTCACTCATCACTCACTCACTCAATCACTCACTCACTCAATCACTCACTCACTCAATCACTCACTCACTCATCACTCACTCACTCATCACTCACTCACTCACCTCACTCACTCACTCACATCACTCACTCACTCACCACTCACTCACTCACTCCTCACTCACTCACGCACTCACTCACTCACGCACTCACTCACTCACTCATCACTCACTCACGCACTCACTCACTCACTCACTTCACTCACTCACTCACTCAATCACTCACTCACTCATCACTCACTCACTCATCACTCACTCACTCACTCACTCAATCACTCACTCACTCACTCACTCACGCACTCACTCACTCACTCAATGATTCACAACCACATTTTCACATAAACTCATATCCAAAGTTTGCCCAACACATTTCATACCATTACCAGTTTTATTTTATTAAACACTGAGTAATGTAGAATGAAATTACGTGTATGGTCTATTGTTTTTGGTAATGGAGTTATATAAGCTTTACTCTTATGAATGCCTAGTAAATTAGTGTACACCTTAAAAGACATTTATCCAATCGAATCTGGTCAGTAAGAAACCCATTCAAGCCTTATTAGGAAGGCTTAAGTCTTTCTTGAGTTTGACTGTGAAGTATCACTTTTAGTTAAGAAACTTATGTGTTCAATTATACAGTTCGTAACTGTACTCTGTCTATGTTCTCTTACTGTGAATCTATCTCTAGGTGATATTTTTACTCTCCTTGTGTACGTAGCGTCGATTTTGAAGTCCTTTCATTTTTTAAAGCACTGTTTCTGAATTCCTTGATGTAACTCCGTTGACAGATAAGACACACGATTCTGCACCCATTTACCGTATGCTGAGAAGTCTAGCTACATCACTTAGCAAAGTTGTGTTTGAGCCGTTATTTATTAAACCATAGGTATGATATTCATAGCCCGTTATCTGACAAATAAAATTCAACAAGCTTCATAGGTCCACTTATAACGCAGTCAAAACTGGTTCGGTAATGTCATGTGGTCTACTAGTCCAAATTGATTAAAACTGATAAATTTACTGTATCCTTCAGATTCAGGTAATAACACCTAATGTTTACTTCTCTACTTTCTTCCTACAATCACTTAATCGGTCAGCATTAATTATTCTAAATCCTCTCACAAATGCTTAACTCTTAATCGACTTTACATCAAATTTGGACTCCATAGGTTGTGCTTTCCGATTCTTTGTCTTATTATGATATGAAGTCAGTCAGTAGTGAACACCTTGATTACATCACAAAGCGACGAATCTACCGTATGTACATTGTTAAAGTGTAATTAGTAAACGTGTTCTGCCTTCTCTTTATCTCAACTTTGGTTCTCTGATCAATCATCTATCCTAGCCAATCATAGTTCATGTAATTCGGTTACAGATCATAGACATTAATTTATTCGGCCTCTTATTGGCGTAAGGTAATATCAATGTTACCTGACACGATCACTCTCATCTCTGTCGCATTACTGAGGTCACTTCAGATAATCGGAAGAATGTTGATTTTGAAGTTTTACACCACTTATATAGGCTAATAATTTTGAATGGTTAATAATAATAATAATATTAGAATTTTACTTTAGATACGAAGTATCCATCATAAAATATCAAATTGTTTGTGATGGATCGGGTAAATCAAGATGAATCGTTAACTTCCAGAACGGTTTGCTAGATCATTTCATATATTTTGGTTGTATTTAAGTTGAACGTTTTATTTTATTTATATATTCCCAGCCCCCCAGCCCTAACCTCCCATCTGGCCTATCAACTATTATTGTGCCATTTTCCATATCACTTACCAAATCCCCTATCATTGTTGTTCCTGTTCTGTATTGATGTCATCTTCCAAATTGCTTAGCTGTGCTGACAGGTTTTATTTGTATATAAAGGAATATTTAAAATGAAAAATGACTCTATCTGTTATCTTAATTATCTCTTGTTCTCCTATCCTGCTTAAGACTCTTAAGATTAAGACAGAATTAAATAGATCAATTAGTCAAGCTAACTATTTAAAGCTACCGTATTAGTTTCGGATAGATTGCATCAATAATTTGGTTAATCGTTAACTGGATTAGAAGGAGTTCACGACACATCAGTCCCAGAAGACATGATTTTAAAGAAATCTCTTTAACTCATGCAATCAATGCAAATCTAAACATGATGCAATTATATTGTTTAGTAATTTTGGCTCCCTAGTTTTCATTGGTACCCAACTTAACACTAATCTGTGACGAACACAAACTAAACTTAATACCTATCTCCACCAAACCACCTCAATTTGATTATAATAATCAGCTCACTTGTAACTAACTTCAGGATGTTCCTGAATTTCCAGTAGGCATTTGTGACTTGTGAAGTTCAGAGTTTTCTGAAGTGAGACAGTTATCGCTAATTATTTCCAAATACCTACTTCATGTTTCATTTCTAGTAGATATCACCTTATCAAACTATGGAGATTGTTTTTTTCTCATGTACGTGAAGACGTCAAT